>JAZEWU010000011.1:4358147-4405023 GCA_036362915.1 Geotria australis | reverse complement strand
TCACACATTTCCCCCACCACGATGTACCCCTTCCGGTGGACACCACGTGTGGTGGACACTCAAAGTCGGCCCCCCCCTAATTTCTGGTCAATTCGAGGACATTACAACTACAACGTATTTTTGTTTTGCACAGTGTCTGTTGTGAATAATACTTATGACAATTTCCGTTCCTTTGTAATTCGACCGCTGGATGAAAACTAGTCCACGCGGTGTCGGTCCTAGAGTTGTAAAATCAGGTGCCCAGCAGGACTTTCACCTAGTTAGTAGCAATACTGAACTTTGGCACGGAATACAACTTGCGTCATGGGGTTTCAAGCGCATTGCGGCAACTGCTGTGCTGCAGATCTACCCCTAATATTATAATCATTGGTGATCATTTCTAAAATAACGTTTAAAAAATGCATACTTTTTACTCCAAATTCTAACACTTTTAGATTCCTGGCCCCGCTTATGTTTGCATATTTATTCATAGGGCGGCACGGTGGCGGCGTAGTGGGCAGCGCTGCCGCCTCACAGCAAGAAGGTCCCGGGTTCGAATCTCGGCTCGTGGGCCTTTCTGTGTGGAGTTTGCATGTTCTCCCCGTGTCCGCGTGGGTTTTCGCCGGGCAATCCGGTTTCCTCCCACCGTCCAAAGACATGCTGCCAGGTTAATTGGCGTACTGACTAAATTTCCCCAGGCGCCCTGCGATGGACTGGCGTCCCATCCTTCCTTGGTGTTCCCCTGCCTTGCGCCCTGTGTCTGCCGGGATAGGCTCCGACTATACCGACTATAACCGCGACCCTGTACAGTGTACAGGATTAAGCGGTTTCTGAAAATGGATGGATGGATATTCATCTATTTGTCATGCTGTCTTTAGTAAAATTCATGTAATTTGTGTCCAAAATGAGGCCTTGCAATGACTGACTGTTCTCTAATGCCTGTCACTGTTTCCATGCTACAACAGTTTAGGTGGTTGCGTAACTTGAACCCTAGCGAATCTTGCCATCAGCAAGCCCTCGTCTAACCAGTTATACTTCAGCATTCCTTGCACATGCCATGGATTTCCGTGTATGCGGACTCCTTCAAAATAAAATTGTTTTTCCACCTAAAACTTGAACACCATTCTTCTCACCCCTGCACTTAAATATAAGCCCTTTGGAGAAACCTTGATCGTCGATTTACATGCATGCGTTAACTACTGTGTGTTGTGTACTTGTAGTTAATCTACATCACGAGCAAATCTGGCTTAGTCATGGCGTGCATCGGAAAGACCTAGGTGTGGTTCTTCTTGTGCACATGTTTGGAGTTTGAGAATAACGCCGAACATACCTTGAAGAATTCTCCACGCCTTTTAAATAGAGTTTATTATTTATTTTCATCACCAATAACATCTATAGTCTAGCTCTTGTTATGAGTTATGGTTAAAAGAGCTAGACTATGGATAACATTGGTCATGAAAGCCTTCGCGTTAAATCAACAATAACAGTTGCAATTCCTCACATGTCTTTTGTTTTGTTTTCAAAAATATTCACGGAATGTGTTTAGAGTAATCACAGTGAAGGTGCGGATAGCATTGTTTTTAGGCTGACACAGCATGAGTTTGCAAACTACGGACTTGTCAGCAGGTGATTGGCTAAGCAGATGAAATTAGGTGGAGCTGGAGGGCTGGCTCGGCCGCGCATATAAAGCTGCTCGGACACAGCCACCCACACGCGATTTCCTTGTTTCGCACGCTCTCTCTTGACCAACACTCACGATGGCATCGGACATGCAGGTGTTCTGGGGCTCGGGGAGCCCGCCGTGCTGGCGAATCTTGCTGTGCCTGGAGGAGAAAGGGCTGCAGGGGTACCAGCAGACGCTCCTCTCCATGGAGAAGAAGGAGCACAAGGGCGCAGCCGTGATGAAGATCAACCCGAGAGGACAGGTGAGCCGCATCGTGTGCAGCGGAACAACACGCGGCGCGTGTCTCATTCATAATAGACCGCGCGGGGTTTTAACAACGCGTTATTCGCCTGGAGGGCAAGTTTGAAAAGAAAGAACCCTCCAATCACCTAGATGTGGCCATATAAAAAAAAATTGTAAGTACTAGTGTTGAATGGTGTATATTCTGCATTAGTAGCGCGGGTCTAGCTGTTTAGAACTATGGGCACCTTTGCAAAAAGGTGTCCATTTGGTGTTTTAAGATCTTAACACTTCTCTCATTGCTAGAAAAGGTAAAACTTTTTATATTTTACATTATTTGTACACTGGCAAAAAAAAAGGTGTCCATAGTCTAGAGACTAAAGCCATTGTTTTGGAAACATAATACTATACTAATGTTATACAGCACTGTATTCCATTTCCATGGTGCAGTCTTTGGAGACATGTCTGAAAAATCGTGCAAGTCATTGTTTTCAACGTTAACATGCAGTGCTAATTATAGCATAATGAAGTACAGGCCCACCCTTGGGATCTATCGGGTAACAGAACAATGCTTTATTACCGGGTAGGTGGATATATGATATGTTTATTAATTACAGAAGAATATACCCAGTGAGCTTGCAAGCTCTGGAATCGGGATTGCTGTGATACAATAAACGTACGAACTAACCAACACATTCATTAATTTATTGTCA
The DNA here is from genome assembly GCA_036362915.1 of Geotria australis. Lineage (NCBI taxonomy): Eukaryota > Metazoa > Chordata > Hyperoartia > Petromyzontiformes > Geotriidae > Geotria > Geotria australis. Next base: position 4,402,428 of record JAZEWU010000011.1, on the reverse strand, counting down.
TAAACCGTTTAATTTTAATATGTTTGAATACCAATGGGTGTGTAATATCATGTAAGCAATATTAAAATGGCATTTATAAACGTTCTTGAATTGACGCAAATAAGGTTTGTTTAAAACAGAATTGAATGAGCAAAGGAAAAACATGTTGGGGGGGGGGGTCGATTTTAAACGGGAGTCACGCGGCATTTGGACCAACCCAGTAATATGATGCAATCCTTACATTGAAAACTGGTTTTGGGTGGATAGTCAGTAGTGTGCAATCCCTTAGAAGTTAGCGACAAAGTGTCCATGAGGGCCCAATGCGGGATATTACTGTCTAGAACCAGTATTGTGTAAACGGATGTGTTATGCAAGTTATGATCGTAACATCAATGAAACAACACAGCTATTAATGCGAGTATCTATAAAGATAATGTGCTCGGCTTCGTTAAATGCGCTACTTCACAAATATGCCTGTAAAATGACAAGACACTTTTTTTATTGGGGTTGTAAAGATATAAATAACGTTGCTTTAAATCCGACAAGGTCTTGGCTTTCATATGGCTAACAGGCTGCTTAATCTGGTTTGTCCACCCAGCTACCAGCCTTCCGACACGGGGACAACGTGATCAACGAGTCTTTGGGAGCGGTGCTCTACCTGGAGGTGACCTTTCATCAGAATCACAACTCCGTCTGTCTAACCCAGTGACCTTCAACCTTTTAAACACAAGATCACTGTACGAGCTCAATGCAACACCCTTAAAAATAATACTTTGCTGGAACCTAAAACAAATTACACTCTGCAAAACGCTCACCTATTAGTTTGACACGCGTGCTTGCACACTATCTGTGCTTGTTGCACACTATCTGTGCTTGCAGCACACTATCTGTGCATGTTTGCACTTCGACACTTCACGTGGCCTCAAGGTGCATATGGCCTGGCACAGGCGCCGTGGCGACGTCACCGCCACCTAGTGGCGAATGGTGGTTGTTGTAATAATAATAGCAGTTTATAATAATAGCAGTTTATAATAATTATAGCATTCATAGAGCGCCTTTCACCAAGGGTCGCAAAGCGCTGAACAAGGCTGTGGAGAGAAGGGCATGTCAACAACATCAACGCAGATTGCTGTTGTGCTTGGCGCACACTATCTCCAGCAGCTTGCATTTATACCCTGAATGGTCTCTTGCACACTTTTGGTTATAGTGGAATGGTGTAACCTTTGTCCCGTATGACCCACATTCAGTTTAACCCAGTGTCACATTGCAGGGGAGAATAGCAGCTCATTCGTTGGTGGACTTTGTCCCACACGAGCTCCCCGACCCTGCCTCTCCTCTCAACGGTTGCTCCCACAGCGTGCATGGTCGCCAGTGGGGACCCTCCTGGTCTGTTGCCTCTCGTCTCATTTATCCATCCATTGTCAGAAACCGCTTCATCCTCTACAGGGTTGCGCTGAGCCGGAGCCTATCCCGGCAGACACAGGGCGAAATGCAGGGCTATACCTATGATGGGACGCCAGTCCATCACAGGGCACCGGGGGCGATTTAGTCCGCAGGCCAATTAACCTACGCAGCAGCATGTCTTTGGACTGTGGGAGGAAACAGGAGTGCCCGGCGAAAAACCCACGCGGACGCGGGGAGAACATGCAAACTTCACACAGAAAGGCACCCGTGCGTTGGCATAATCTGTCTCCGTATCTCTTCGAATTTTTTTTCTGTTTATCAGCGTCTGTCTCCGTGTGGGTGTGTCTCAATGTCTGTCTGGCAAGGAATGAATTAATGAATGTACTGAACTGGAAATGTGAAGCGGTGTGCTTAGAGATCTACATGAGTGTGATGCATTAGTGTTAACCGCTGTGACTATGTGCATGCAGAACCAATTCAAGGGACAAGGGACAAAGCTGCTGCCAGAGGCGGCAGCAGAGCAAGCCGTGGTGCTGCAGCGCACCTTCGAGGTTCCCAGCTTCCATCAGAAAAGTGGTATTACATTGCTTCTCTATAATATATACTTCGGGCTTTCTAAAGGAGATCGATGTTGATCCAGAAAAAATACTAAAGCATTCATATACGGGGAAAGAGAGTAGTGAAATTAGTAAACTATAAAACTATTCATTGAGATATGAAAGGTAGTTGAGATAACCTGGCTTATAGACAACAAGAAGCTTTAGTCTAGACCACCACATGTGTTGTTGTTAGTGGGGCATCGTTTGGGTCTGATGGGCATGATTAAGTTGGGTATGAATAAATTTACAAATTTAATTCTGCATCAATTTGATCAGATCACTTTTTTTACATGTGGTCAACCGTGAAATAATTCATCTTTGCTCTTCAGCGCTGTTCTTTCGAGATAGCCATGTCGAGCGATCTGCCTCTCTCCCTCAAGACGTTTCGCCTCCCACGTTGGAAGCATCATCAGGTGTCTATTGTGGGAGGAAAACCGTCGTGAGGGAGAGCGCTTGACACAGCTATCCTGAAAGAACAGCTCTGAAGAGCAACCATCATGGGTCGAGCCGTGAAAACCTACGTCAGTGAATTGATCTTTATTGGCTAAATAGGAAGACGTACTTTCCAGTGGCATATTTTTCATCAACAGAATAACGTTTTAATTCTATCAGCAAGTAATCTTCTTTGCGATTCTTCGAAGCACGATGATCAGCCTCTGGGACATCGTTGTCTTTCAGCTCGGCCTCGAAGTGTTTGGTAGAATTCGCAGGCAATACCAAGTATTACCTGACAGGGATCGCGACGTGAACGCTTCTACCTTGACCCCCATATTTGTAAGTACATTATAAAGGCATTTGTGATTTTGAATGCTGACTTGGTTGTATGTCTCCGCTAACACATATGTGATTGACCATCATTTGTACGCGAATGCAGCGATGGTGATCATGTACAACTGGCTCGTACCAGAGGCAGAGCAACATGCTTCTGCAGTGGCACGAAACAAGGAGGCTCTGAGTGACGAGCTCAAGCTCTGGGAAGGATACCTTGCCAAGGTATGCGCCAGAATATTTTGTGTTGTTAGCGAGAAAATTGACAAAAAATAAACATTTTGATGATTGCTCTTCAGAGGTGTTCTTTCAGGATAGCCGTGTCAAGCGAGCTCTCCCTCTCCTTCGCTCAGCACGGCTATCCCGAAAGAACAGCTCTGATCAGCAACCTTCATGAATCGAGCTGTGAAAACCTACATCAGAAAATAAACATTTCCGTGTTCCCAGTACGTTGCTGACCAATACGTTTTTTGATTTTCCTCTTGCAGATATTTTAAAGACACCGTTTAACAATGTTAAAGACGTATCCAAAACATATGAAGGACTACAGTGTCTTTAAAACCACCGTGTTTAGTAAACCTCATTGCTGATGTAATTTACAGTTGGGCTCCGGATCGTACATCGCTGGGAAGAACTTTACCTTGGCAGACGTTGTCTTCTTCCCTAACTTGGCATTCTGCTTCAGATTTGGGTGAGTCTCTGTGAATGCTGGATTACTCTAAAGAAATATCATGGGTCTTTAGATTAAAAATAACAAAATGAGAAAATGCATAATGCATGTTCTCGCCGTGTCCGTGTGGGTTTTCGCCAGGCAGTCCGGTTTCATCCCAGTGTCCAAAGATATGCTGCTGCATTTGTTAATTTACCTGCTGACTAAATTGCCCCCGGTACCCTGTGATGGACTGGCGTCCTATCCTGGCTATAGCCCTGCCTTGCACCCTGTGTCTACCTGGATACGCTCCTGACAATGGATGGATGGAAGCGTAGGCCCACATAGCCCCTCTCTAGCGACTGTAGGTTTCACTCTAGAGGAGTGCCTCCTGCTGGAAGCGGTTTGAGCAAGCGAGGCTCACGGCATATTGAATATGTGTGGACTTTTCTATCATCATATACTGACATAAACTTGTGTGTGCGGGTATGCAGGTTGTCTGAGGACAAGTACCCGCATCTGAGTGCCTACTACAACCTGGTGAAGGAGCGTCCCAGTGTGAAGGCCTCCTGGCCACCCCACTGGAAGGAAAATGAAGGGAAACAGGAAGTCCTCGGTGACATCTAGATGTGCTCTGTGTCACTTGTTTAGGTTAACATGATCTAACATGAAGGTTTTCAAGACCAATATTACACGTAATGAACCTGTTTGTAATTGTCAGCGGAGCATTGTACTCCATTTGTGAATGTTATGGGTTTGCTGTCCAGCACGAACACACCTGTGTGCTGAAGTGCAATTAATTCACTTGTTCTGTTCACCTGACAAAACCTTGGCGTGAGGTGGAGGATGGTTTACAGCACATCTACTCTTACATAACCTAAAGCAAGTGCTTAAATGTGAGCAACATGATCATTACTTTGTATTTGAAATATTTGTATCTGTCTGTATGACACGCACAAATCAATAAAGTTTTGAATTTGACTCGTTATTACGTCGTTTGTTATTTCACTGTCGAAGTATCTTGTCTCTTTTTTCCTTGAAAAACCTTTGCTGTAGTTATTTGGAATAGATTTTATATGTAGGTATCCTAAAGTGTTGGTAATAAATGCTGGTACCACAACAAATATTCAGAACGTCCGCTTAATGTTAATCTGCTTAATGTTTTTGTAAAAACTGTTTGGATATAATAATAAATAATATTAATTTTATATTTATAACGCGCACATATTCATTCACTATCGAAGGTAACTCATTCGACGAGAGAACGACTCGGAGGCGCAAGGAAAGCGCAGAGGCGAAGGAGGCAGCCAGGCGGTTTGCCGGCGCCATATTGCCACACACTGCTTCCCATATATTAGAATGTTACTGGTCAATTAATTTATGAGTATATTTTTTTAAGTTGCGGGAGGAAACTGGAGAGCCCAGAGGAAACCCACGCAGAACAGGGGGAGAACACCCAAACTCCACACAGAAAGGCGCCCAAGGCGGGAATCGAACCTGCTCGGGCAACACCATTCTTTCTGCGAGGCGCAGATGGTACCACTGCGCCGCCCTGCCGCCCATATAGTTTGTAGCACTTGATTCTTACTCCAGCAATATATTCTAAACAAAATAAGTTGTATGGAAAAAAATCATTTCTGAGATCTGAAATCCATTTTAAAATCAATTCCATACGTCTTGGAATCGGTCAACACTAATAATTTCGAGCAAGAGAGTTGAGGAACAGGAGTTCTCGCGTCCTCCGTGTCTTCATGTCTTCGTGTCTTTGTGTTTTCATGTCTGTTAATTAGTGTCTTCATGTGTCCATGTGTCCGTGCGTCCAGGTGACGACGTCTCCATGTCTCTATGTGTCCGTGTGTATGTGTGTCCAGGTGTCGTTGTCTTCGTGTCTTCATGTCTTCGTGTCTACATGTTCTTCATGTGTCCGTGTCAGTGTGTCCAGGACATCAATCCATGACGCAGGCACGTCCTTCCCTCTCATTAGCGCGTCAGATGGGGTGACAAGACCGGCCCAACCACCTGTGAATGTGGAGAAGCAGACCATAACTATGGAACGCTGCCTTGTCTGCGCTCTACTACCCAACCTCTGCTGCTCAAAATACCTTGCAGAGTTCAATACAAATGCATTTCACCGCAGAATCCCATTCTGTGGTCCCACGGCGCGCCCCGCCTGTTCCTGCCTTGGCCCCACCCCAACCCCGGTAGTGACGGCGCGCACTGTACCCACGTGGAGGCAGCGTGCAGGACAGTGCGCGTGGAGCGCAGGAACCAAAGTGGTCTCCGGCTGCGCGGAGCGAGGCATCGCTGCGGATTCATCGGCACTAGACGGGACTGCTGGGGGACAGGTTTCATCACCGCAGAGGTACAGGGTTTATGACCACGTGCGGGGGAGACCGCAACACAGATACCGGGACACGGTACCGGCATCACGAACCTATAACAAGTCTACTGTGCTGAAGCGTTCATTGAGCACAGGTTGGTCCAATGTCTTGTGATCCCCCGTTTAATGCTCTAAATCTTTATTACTCTGCATGCCAATAGGTGTGTAATGTAAGCAATATAAAAATTACCCGTAAAAGCTATTAATATGAAATAAATTAGGGTTATTTAAAACGAATGAGCAAAGGAAAGAAATGTTGTGGATCAATTAAATGTGGGTCACAAGACATCTGGGCCACCCTGTACATAGAGCCACGAAGGGTTTCATGATTGAAGATGCTAATAATAATACAATTTATAACGCGCACAAATTCCCCGCCTAGCCGAAACGAGACGCAGATACTGAGGCGCGGGAGCCAAGCTCAGTGCCCAAAGGCCTGAAGATGGAGGTGATGTTTGAGTTGTTTTTTAAAGGTCGAGGTGATTGTGGTTTGACGAAGTTCTACGAGTAGGCTGCTCCAGATTTTTGGTGCGGATATGGAGAAGCGCCGTTCCGAGTTCTTGTCCTCGAACAGGGAATGCTAAGCAAGAGTTGGGAGGAACTACGAAGGGTGCGCGAACGTGTTTCAGTGATAGGTGAAAGCAGGTTCGCGAGGTAATGAGGATGACCTGTGTTGATTGTACGGTGACAGATGAATGCTATCTTGTAGGTGATTCTTTGTTGAACAAGTAACCAGTGTAGAGTACGCAAGGAGTCAATGCCAAGGGAGTCAAAGCAGCTAGGAGACTATGCAGGGTGCAACATTACGGCCACTGGACGAATGAATGAGCCGCGTGTTTGTTGATCACAGAGCCTCCGAGCAGCCTGCACAATGAAGACCACCAAGTCGAGCCACCACAAGTCTGAGAACAGGTTTCGCGTAAGTATTATTGCACAGCTGTATCCTGACATAAACTCGCGAAGGAGAGACAAGGAACACTCGACACGGCTATCTCGAAAGAACAGCAAGGAAGAGCAATGCTCAATTTGTGTACAGTTACACTTCTATCGTCATTAACACCGTGCCTGTGTGGCCTTCAATAAGAGACAGACCCATAAATAATCAGAGTACTGTATCACTAAATGCACATTTAAAGTACAGTCGTAAGATATTGTAGGCACATTGCAATATGAACCTATTGACCCATGTATATCCGTGAAGATCACTCATTTATGTTAATGGTAAACTGGACGAATTCTGCATTTTTTTGTTATTTGCCCCCTGGCGTTGCCTTTCCATCATCTTGGGACATAACAGTGAGTGAGCTAATGATACCTGATATCTCCATTACATGTCTACCAGTGCATATTTTTGCGTGCAATGCTATACTCTCGTAATATTCAGTGAAGCGGAGTTGTGCTGTGTTTTTAATTTTCTTTTGCCTTGTCTTTGCAGTTCCTGACTTTTGCGGAGCGTTTGGCCAATGTCAACATCGATGTGATCCACAGGATCGACCGCACGGGGAGCCTCTCTGAGGTGAGGCTGCTCATCTGGACAGAAGAGGCATTGTCTATTACAATCATCGTGTTACTCCTTCTAATGCAGATAGGATAAGTATGCATATGTAGAAATGTGTTTTTTGTCATTTTATAGATTCTTGTTGCAATCAGGGTTGGAATTAGGCGGGAACACATGAGCACACCATTCCTAGAGTGAAAATCTCAGAGTGAACGGATTGTCCTTTCATGGTCTTACATTTTACATCTCAGAAATCACAGAAATGTTGAACAATGCGTTATAATAAACTCAACATTTTGTGGGGTCAACCCCTAATCCCCCACTCTAAAGGCAACGCGGACCGTTGTGTGTTCCCAGATTATTTTTTTCCAATTCCACCCCTGGTTGCAATTGTGAAGAGCCCCCGAATATGGGCACTGTTAATATACATTATCCACAATAACGTACGCAAGAGTAGTTGGATATTCTTGCTGGAATAACAAAAACTGTGTTCTTACTTAACTATTGTGTTATAATATTATATATACACACATTATCAGATACGTCTAACTGTTTTGTTTTTGTGACTTAGGAGGTGGAGACATACTTTTATGAAGGACTGCAAAAATGGAAGGATCTAAATGCTACAGAAAATTTTGGTATGTGTTACATTGATTGGCATTTTTGTCTATGAGGTTTATTGATACGTTAACATCTTGAAATGATCACGAATGTTTTTTCTTTCAATAACTGTATCAATAAAGCAGGCAATCTCTGCCCCTTGCTTGCTTGAAAAATAGTTGCATTTTTGAAGACATGCCCATGTTCATGTGTAATTAAAGGCGTCGTAACTATGTATTGGTTGTATAATGTGCTGACTTTGTGTTTGCAGGTGCATTTTTCCGCGAGGTGAATGGATTGTGCCAGTCATTCCCTCAGCTGGTGCACCATCAGAACACGCTCGTCCAGGCCCTGAAGGTGCACCTACAAGTGCCCAACAGCCTGGCCTTACAACCACTACTGGAGTAAGCCCATTCTAAACTTGTCTTGTGTGATGAGCATTCACCTACTTTGATATCAGCATTTTGAATAGCACTCACAGTAAATGGCTTCAGGCCATCGCTTCAATCTTCATTTCTGCATTGTAAATATACAATTTTGTAACACCAGTTCCCATGTAAACTAAAGCATACTCACATTTCTGACATAAGTGATTGCATTTCAATATTAAAGGCACTTCCACATCAATTGTGTCGTGACAGTTGCCAGGCAATCTTAGTTTTCACTCGCACCTTTGCGGGTGTACGGTACCCACGTCTTGATGGCGACGGTGCAGGTGTTGGCGCTAACGGTACACGTTGTGTTTCTCAACAGTCTGGTTGTGCAGCTGGCCCGTGACCTGCAGACAGATTTCTACCCTCATTTTCCTGAGTTCTTCTCCATCGTGACGGGCCTGTTGCAAACACAGGACACCGACCAGCTCGAGTGGGCCTTTTGCTGCCTCGCCTACCTCTACAAGTACCTGTGGAAGCCCCTCATTCGGGACATCCAGCATGTCTACAGGTCAGCCCCTGAATTCAGCACGTTCATCAATAACATTGTGATGGGACTTATTCATTAAACTTGGGTCAGAGATATGTACTGTAGTGTAAAACTACTTTCCTATCTGCATTAAGCAATACATGCTCATAAATACTATCTGTTCTCTGCAATATAATGACACAGCTCCATTTTATATATGATAGATAAGGCTTTAAAGTAATACTATAAATTCCTAAATTTTCTGTTTTTATCACTGCTCTTGTGTCATTGCAGTAGAGAGCTGATAATTGGATGGCTGTGATCATAAATGGCTATTGATATATCTTTGTGTTGACATGTTGTTGTCTTTTGTGTGTCTGCAGTATGTACAGCACTCTGCTGGCCCACAAGAAGGAACACATCAAAAATTTTGCCGCTGAGAGCTTCGCCTTTCTGATGAGAAAGGTAAGTGGTGTATTGATAAACTCGTGTTGTTATTTTTCTAGGTCATGGGCATGGATGTCGGAGCCGCTTCGTAATAAACCCAAGTACCCTCTTTGCCCGGAAAGAAGCCGCGTTTTACTGCACGAGCCTTCATTCTTTTTCATTTTTTGTTACATGAGTAAAAGCAACGGAATAACTTTTTGACCGTGTATTGAGTTTGGAAAGCCACTAATAAGGGGTTACAGGTATACATTTTCCGCGTTGATTTACCAGCAATGGCATTAATAAACACTAGCTTTCCACCTGGTTGACAGAATAGCTTGCGAAACTCGGGCCTCCCCTTTGGGTTTGCGATTTTGTGATGATTGTGCTAAGAGATTGTGCCTTTGTGTTTTGTTGTTACTGATTTGATGAACAGGTCCCTGACCACAGCGCTCTCTTTGATTGGATGTTTGCTGATCTGGAGCAAAACCCGGAAAAGGGTGATGGGCTGGGGCGCCTGCTATTTCAGATGTGCAGGGGTGTCCGCATGCAGTTTCACTCCTGCGCTGGCAGGGTAAGTATCCGCTTCTCTGCTCCTACCGCTAAGGGGGTGTCGTGGTTTCAAACTGCCTACGGTGCGTACACCCATACCTTGCTATCCGTGAAGCTGAGATTCGCGAATCCACATACTCGCAAAGTCTTGCTGAGGCACCAGAGTGCGTTACGCTGGTCCGCGAGAAGTATTATAGTACGTCCGCTTAGCATCTTTCCTCCGCTTTGCAGTGGGGAGGGGATGAGGTCAAATGCCTGAAGACCCTAACCCACAGCACCTGAGGACCGCGAGTGTCTGCTAGGTTTTCACGTCTCGATTCATGATAGTTGCTCTTCAGGCGAAACGTCGCGAGGGAGAGAGGGAGATCTCTCGACACGTCTAACCCGAAAGAACAGCGCTGAAGAGCACCCATTATTACCATTTTATTAACAACAACCAGGCTACAGGAATCAAACCCAGGTCTTTACTGTGAGGCACAAGTTTTATGGTGATATTTACAAGTGGACATGTTGGCATTTCTTTGCATATTTCAGGTGCTGCCAGTTATGCTGGAGAAGCTGGGGCCTCGAACCAAGATGGCGGGCCCTGCTCTGCCCTGGGCCGACGTGTGCCACGCGCTGTGCCAGATGGTGCAGTGGGTCGGGGACCACACGCTCAGGGAGCACTGCGTGGTGGTCTGGGACGTGCTGCTGGTATGCCCTCACGCACTCACTCGTTTCTATAAGTACCTCTCATCGCAATGGCACCATGAGTATTTTGTTTTTTTTATCCTAGTATTTTTGAACCCTTGTTGTTGTGTTCCAGTCCATGTATATCCCAACACCGGGGTCTGAGAGAAACGGCATTTCGATCCTCTATATGTCCTGTACATGTGGCAGAATTGACAATAAAGTTAATAATAATAATAATAATAGCATTTATATATTATTATTATTATTAACTTTATCGTTGAATTCAAATTGAAATGAGTATGCATTTCTAGATCAGCATGTACTTTGTTATGTCATGAGTGTACATCAATACCCGCCGTTGCGTTGTTGGAAAGTAGATGACGTGATCCCCGTTTGAGTCGCTCGGTTCGTGGGAATGTGGTCTGCTGTGGCGGCACGTTGTCTGCATCACTGTGCTGATCCCCCGCATAGCCTTAACAGGCTGTAGAGTCAAGTGCTGATAGTGAACGTCCGCACGCATAGTGAACAAGGGCACAAGCAGACAAGTAAACTTTTTACTCTATTGGATAGAATTTTGATTTGCGTTGTTTCCGTTCGAGTCGGGTTTTCTAGGAACCTAACCCTTGGTGCGATATGGGGCATCGGTCTAATGACTTCTACATGATTATTGAGTATGGTTTGTCAGTTGTATTGGATTAATTTCCACCCACACAGGATGCTGTTGCTAAGCTAAGCAAAATGCTGGCTGGAGACGGTGATTCTGAAGGCTGGGCACAGATGGAGAGGCTATTGGTGGTCATCCTCACGTTAATCAAGCACGGGCGCGGAAAGAAGGTCACGGACCCAGAGAAGATCAGCCTTGTGAGTTACAATCCCCATGCATCCCATAATACCACTGGACCTTAACTTAAAACCAAAACTAGATACCTTAAAACTGTTGTTCCATTTCAACTCAATTCCAGTACTCTAGTGCACCCACGAGCTTTCAGTTGAAGAAAAACAGAAGCGTGACATGATGGCTGCTCTTCAGAGCTGTTCTTTTGGGATTGCCGCGTCGAGTGATCTCCGTCTCTCCATCCTACGCGGGAGGCGAAACGTTGCGAGGTATAGCTACAGATCGCTAAGTGACCCGGCTATCCCGAAAGAGCAGTCCTGAAGAGCAACCGCCATGAATCGAGCCGTAAATAACCTACATCGGGTAGAGAAGCGTGAAATTCAAGGAATCCGTACGCGTGTCGATGAGCAGGTGCTGGTGAGGCTGTTGGAGGGGGTCCAGGTGCCGGGCGAGCGTGCGTCCTCGTCGCTGCTCAGCGTGGTGTCGGCGCTCCTGCTGGCCGAGCACGTCTCCCTCCCGAGCCACGTCGTGGAGCAGCTCCTCCGAGCCGTCAGTCCTCCTCCTCTACAACCCCTCTCTTTGCTCTGCAACTTGGCCGTGTGCTCTTTCACTTTCCCTGAGTGATTCTTGAAACATTCATAAAGGTTATCACCTGGGAAATGCATCTATTCTTCGGGATTTTGTGATCTTTTATAAGCTCCACAAATAGAAGGTCTACTGGGAGAACGTGCTCTTCGGTGAAAGGCTTCTCAGAAATGTTAACTTTCCTCTCCTTATAATTTATACCCATCGAAATGTTAAGCGGTATTAGTATTATTGATTTATTTGGTCAATTACGTGCAGTGCTGTGTGCGAATGGTTATTTGTTTTTGTCTGGTTAATCTGTCCATCCATTGTCAGAAGCCGCTTAATGCTGTACAGAGTTGAGGTGAGCCGGAGCCTATCCCGGCAGACACCGGCCGCAAGGCAGGGCTATGCCCAAGATGGGACGCCAGTCCATCACAGTGCACCGGGGGCAATTTAGTCTGCAGGCCAATTAACCTATGCGGCAGCATATATTTGGACTGTGGGAGGCAACCAGAGTGCCCGGAGAAAACCCACGCGGATACGGGGAGAACATGTATACTCCACACAGAAAGGCACCCGAGCCGAGATTCGAACCCGGGGCCTTCTTGCTGTGAGGCGGCAGCGCTACTCACCGCGCCACTGTGCCGCCCTGATTTATGAAACAATTACAACTTAATACATTTGGATTTCTGTTTTTTTATAACTGTGTGCTTTCTCTTTCAGGTGTTTGACAGCAACTGCACCCCGGAGGCTGTGATTGTTTTCTGCCTGGAAATGTTTGACGTGTCAGATTTTGAGCAGGTATGTGTACAGTGCAGCCACTACAACCCGGTATGTGCCGTGGCAGTTGTTTAAAGTACAGTATATTCGGAAGTGATGGCACTTTAGATGAGGATTGTTGCTTCCAACGTGGGAGGCACATCATGACTTGTTACTTACATTTTACCAAAACTTTCCAAAGTTGATTTTAACTGTATTACAATTTCACCAAGTTTGTTGTGCATACAACAACACTGATGCGTACGCAAGTAATTTTCATTATGTTCCGCTCTTTTTCTGCAGTTCTTCCTGCCTCAACTGCTGCAGTACCTGGAGTGGTCCATTCTGAAGGGCCATGCAGACCAAGCACACATGGCAGTGAACCTCCTAGCCCATCTTGTGTTGAGGAAAGCCACACCGCCCACTGATGGTTCCATGCCTTTTGAGAAATATCCTCTCCTCTTCTTGGGCAAGCCTAGAAGGTAAAGTGATTCGCATCGTCCCCACAGCACATCTTGCCTGTGATGCATTGTAAATGTATCTCATGGAAACTTTACAGCTCCACTGAAGGAAAGTGCATTGATTAGTCTAAGAAATGTCAAGTCTGTACTGTATTCAAATTGTGTTCTTCATGGACATTTGATCCACATCAAGATTGCTAATACTTCAGTATTTCCCAGAATTTGGTCCACAATTGTAACCTATCTTAATTTTGTTTCAAATAAGATCTTGTGAGTCAGTGATACATTTATATTTCAGCTAGTGAATAACTCATCATTAGCCACGATCAATCCACTGCTGGATGAAGGCCATCCCAAGCCAACGCCACCTTCCACAGTCCCACGATGCAAACATCTATCCAGCACCCGCACACAAAGTGATTTTATTGCCGCATCTCCTAGTTGGATAATCACGTAATGGACGTACATAGTTCGCATCGTGTAAAACCCGGCCGTGATTTTTGATGTCAGGACTCACTGCTGAGTGTCACGATGAGGCAGAAGAGTAATTTGCTTGAATGGCCTCATCTCTTTCGCCTGTTTTGTTGCGTCAGTGCAGGAATCCCGTAAAGAGATTGCACGCTCGCTGGATATTTTTCAGCCGTGATAATAAACATCGATCTATCTATCTTGGATGCTGACAGGAGGGCCCTGATGAAAGGAAAGAGTACTCGGGGCGAAGAGGGCAAGGAGCTGAATTTAGCGGAGTACCTGCTGGGGCTGCTCGTGTTGCCGGCCGAGGGGTTGGAGGAGCGGCTCCCTCTCCTCTGGGCCACTCTCCTCGTGCTGCCACACATTCGGTATGCTGGCGCGTTCGGTCTTGCACGCCGCGATGATTTCAGAACGTAGTGCCCGTGCTCATCGTTACGCTGCGTGTGGGGTTTTACGTCGGGCACGACGGTTTCCTCCCACAGTCCAAAGACATGCTGCTGCATAGGTTAATTGGCCTGCAGAATAAATTGCCCACCGGTTCCCTGTGATGGACTGGCGTCCCATCCTTGGTATAGCGCTGCCTTGCGTCCTGTGTCTGCCGGGATAAGCTCCAGCTCACCGCGACCCTGTACAGGATTAGCGGTTCCTGACGATGGATGGATGGCATATGTGTAACTGTCAGATACTTTATTTTTTGAATTAGTGATTTCTGAACGTGATAGGTGGAATAAAAATATGACACGTAATTGTTTAATGGATACTTTTGCTGTAAAACCATTATATATTTGGGTTTATGTCTGTGCACTGATTCGAATCCCACCTATAAAACGGTGTCGTTTACTCGAGCACAATTCCATCTGCAACTATTGCAATACATGACAAAACAAATATTGATGGTTTTTAGCCATCACGTGGCATATCAAGGACAAATTAAACCATTCTGCTCACAAGCCACAAGCTGCTTTGGTGATAAAATTCTATCAATGTATTACAGCGTAGCAATAATCAATGAGACTACTGTGTAGGCAGTTATTATTCTGTGTAATCACTTGCAAAGCTGTTGGAATTGAGGGCGGTCTGTTTATTGTTGTGGAGCCTGTCCTTAAACATGGTCTTCATTAAGTGGTGTAAACACTGGCTTTATGTTAACCAGAAAAGGCTGCAGCCAAGGTGATTGAAGTCTAGTCCTAGTCATCTATGTGTATGTTATGTGTAACATGTGTGCATTTATTGATCAATGCCCTCTCTCTCGCAGGCCACTTGAGAAGAAATTTGCCAGTACCATCTCCGAGCTCGTTGCTAAACTAGCAGCGGTGGTCAGCAGACAAGGCGAGCCAACATCAGGTGATTGTTGTGTAATATTGATTGCCAATAACAGTTATAATATGTGCCCGCGACCCTATGGCCTCGTGGTAAAATGAGGAGGTCCCCTCAGTTCCCTTGCCCGCCCCCCCCCAATCCCCCACAACAGCTCCCGGGACTCTTGGGCAAGTATTTCGTGTTTTATTAACCCTTCTAAATGCCACGTTTGTTGTATGTACACCTTTATCGCTCTAACTTTGCGTTGACTGCCGCGTTGACTGCCGCGTGATTGTTCACCCGTGGTGTGAGGTGTTGAAGTGGCCGGTGGCTGTAACGTTTCCTCCGGGCTGCGTGCTGCAGGGCTTTTGCTGTTCGTGCTGCGTCAGGCCGTCTCGTCGCTGCTCAGCCTGACGGAGGACGTGGAGGTGCTCGCTGCCTTGCCTTGCCCCCTGGTCGTCACACTGCTGCAGTAAGAAGCTCACTCTTTTCACTGGGACAGCTCTACTACATGCTGCTGCATAGGTTAATTGGCCTGCAGACTAAATTGCCCCCGGTGCCCTGCGATGGACTGGCGTCCCATCCCGGGTATAGCCATGCCTTGTGCCCTGTGTCTACCGAGATAGGCTCCGGCTCGCCGCAACCCTTTATAGGATTAGGATGGATGGAACTCTACCGTTAATGTATGTGCTGTGGTGGAAAAATGGTTAGCACCTCAGATTGCAAGTCACAGGTCACTGGTTTGGTTAATTCTGCGGGCGTGGAAGTTGAAATAATTGGAACGTTTTTCAAATGTCCCTGCCTCATGTTCACCCAGCAGTACGAGTGTGTAACTATGAATGGGTGTGTATCTTCGTGAGTGGGTGTGTTTGCAGGTGTGTATCTCCAGTATAGCGGTGTAGTGGGGATTGGTGCGATAGTGGTTAGCGCGCTGTGCTATGAACTCAGCGACGCAAGTTCGAGTCCCGCTCACGGCCTACACCAGTGACGATTTTCTGAACCGGTCCCTGGGCCTCGCCTAGGTCGACTCAGCCTCAAATGAGTATCTAGTGCAATGTGTAAACCGTGCCACTCGGGAGACAAAGGAGGTCGAGTGTGGTGGTGGTGGCGGCCACCCACCCCTTCGTGTGCCGTGCCGACCTTTATTTCTAGGTGCACACGAACAGAACTTGACCCTACAGTCTGTTAAGGCTATACGGTTGGATCGTTGTGTCTCTGTCTCTCCAGTTCTAAGTGTGTAACTGTACGAACGTGCTGCCGTGCAGGCATTTCCCCAGCGAGCTGTCGGTGCTGCTACTGGCAGACCTGTGCTACACGAGGCTGTCGATGGCGGGACAGCACGACCTGCTGTCGGCACAGCACCTGCTGGAGATATTCCCTCTGCTCGAGAAAAACCTGTCCTCCTCCAGCGCAAGGGTAAGCCATCCATCCATTTTCTGAAACCGCTTAATTCTGTACAGGGGTCACGGTGAGCCGGAGCCTATCCCGGCAGACAGGGCGCAAGGCAGGGGTATTCCGAGGATGGGACGCCAGTCCATCGCAGGGCACCTGCGAAGGATATAATCCCTCCGGCGTGTCCTGCAGCATAATTACAGTAATAATTACAATGTATAACCGTGGCACGTATTCGTTCAGTGTCGGAGGTATTAATTCGAAGAGAGAATGACTCGAAGGAAACAAGGAAAGCGCAGAGGCCGAGGAGGCAGCCAGGCGGTTTGCTGGCACCAACATATTGCCACACGCTGCGTTCCTATACATTATGATATCGGCCAATTAAATAATGAGTGCTTTTGATAAGTTACGGGAGGAAACCGGAGAACACAAACTCCACGCAGAAAGGGTATTTTCCTAGAAATATCTGGCATTTTCCCAGCATTGGTTGAAGTATGCATGAGTGCTGATGACACACTGAAGGTAACGTGGATTGAAGCAATGCGGCCGAAAATAGCCACTCCTAGAAGGCCATGTGTCTGATGGGATCGGTCAAAACTACTTTGTTTTCTTACGTGGAGAGATAAATAATTGAGGGCCGACTAATTTCTTAAGCATATGATATAACATGTTAAATTAAGTTTATTTTTTTACAAAATGTTGTTGTTTTCTAGTAAATAATATCTACAGTGTAATATTTGCAAATTGTCATTGCTGCACTGATATTCGTATTTGTCTCTTGCTCATAGGTTCGGCTGTTGACTCTAAGGATACTCAATCATTTTAAAGTAAAACTGCACAAAGTTGATGAGGTGAGATTTCCTACTTTATTATTGCATTATAATATAGATTATTGTGCTTGGAATATTCGAGCCAATAAACTTCGGAACAATCTATATAACGGAGACATTGTGTATGCTTATGTCTACACTGAGGGCACTGGGTTCGAATCCTTCAAATGTACTTCCCGCTTGTTGCTTACTCTTCTGAAACATTAATATTGTTTTCAGTTTTAAATTCCCACTTTTGCACCAATTCCATCAACCCTCTTAAGCACTTTTCCGCCGTTATCCTAACTTAAGAAGAGTGTCCTAAACGCTTGCAACAAGACCTCCCGTAGGGCGGGTACTCTGCTAGTCGGCTCTTCCAATAAAGACTCACCCACAAAACAGCTCTTCTCTGCCATTGCTCGATTCACACCAGGCGATGCTGCGAACACAGCATCGCCAAATAATCTGTATGCATCTGCGAAGCGTTTCTTGCCAAACCTTGTTGTACGGAGGGAATCGTCGCCGACGTTTGCTTTGTGCCGTGGCGGGGTGCGATGTGTCGGGGCAGGCGAGCGTGTTTGAGATCTGCCTTCAAGCGGAGCTGGTGGCGCCCACGCTTCCCGAATACCGCGAGAAGCTGTTGCACATGCGCAAGCTGCGCTACGACCTGCTGTCTGACTGCGTCCCGGACGGACCCTACCAGCAGGTACGCAGGCCGCTCTCTCTCTTGGCAGAGACGATAGTGTAACGCCAGCGGTTTTCGCCTGGTGGGGTGGTGGGGAGAAGCGTGAAAGCCATTTGGGGGAGGGGACGCAGGCTGGTGTGTGATTAAAGCCAGGGACCACTGTACTTCACTTGATTGCCGTGTCGCCGTGCGCTGTGACGAGTGCTTCTCTTTCTGCTCAGGTGGCGCTGCGGTATTTGATGGGGATGCTGTACGTTAACTTCAGCATGCTGTGGGATCCAGCCGTGGAGCTCATCAGGTAATCACCACGACCACGCATCCATCCATCCATTGTCAGAAACCACTTAATGCCGTACAGAGTCGCAGTGAGCCAGAGCCTATCCTGACAGACACACGGCGCGGGGCAGGGCTATACCCAGGATGGGATGGATGCCAGTCCATCACGGGGCACCAGGGGGCGATTTAGTCAGCAGTCCAATTAACTTATACAGCAACATGTGTTTTGACTGTGGGAGGAAACCGAAGTGCCCTACACACGCAGATAATGGGAGTTTTCTGTTTTAAATGTCAGCAGTGATATAACGAAGAGTTGGTCGTATTCCACATCTGTTAGTTTACATCGGTGAATGGAGGTGTTGTTCCATCATTAAAAACAGTAACCGCAAGGCACTTTGCCTCATTGCTGCAGCCTCTAGCTAGGCCCTACATCTGAGATGTGATGCTTCTGTGGCTAAAGGGGAGTTTGGTCACAGAAATCAAAATGCCGTGGCGAATATTAAAACATTGTAATATACTTTAGTATAAGTAGATAATTACGAGTTTTCTT
This sequence comes from Geotria australis, assembly GCA_036362915.1. Lineage (NCBI taxonomy): Eukaryota > Metazoa > Chordata > Hyperoartia > Petromyzontiformes > Geotriidae > Geotria > Geotria australis. Next base: position 4,383,897 of record JAZEWU010000011.1, on the reverse strand, counting down.
GAGAGTTCCATTCCCAAAATGTTCTCACATTCCACAATTTTACATTTTCTTGTATTGGTGTAAGGAGAGGTTTTTTTTGTTACAGCTCACATGCCCGGGAAATGAATAACAAGGCATTCTGGGAGGTGTTCGAAGAGCAGCTGGAACTTGCAGCCTCTCAGAATGGTACGGTTTCTTGCAAGGGACCAGTGGCTGTGTCCAGCACACCCTGCACCACTTCGTCCCTGACATACACAGACCCATCCACATACACAGCAAGCAGGCTCGTTGGTGGTCTATACAACATACCCTGGCACGTGGTGTGCACTGCACACCAGGCTTTTTAATCATACCTTGGGCTGTCCACTTTTATTCCAACCTTGTCATGCAGTCGTCACACCTAAGTTATTCACATACAGTTCATACGATAGTTTTCTAAGCAACATATCTGTCCTGTGTTCTATCACATCACTGCCACTTCCGAGCCTGCTCGCGATTGAACGCTTGTGCTACCGGTTTACTTCCCTACGTTATTATTCCATGTCTGTTATGGTCCAGCCGTTTCTTGATATTTATAAGTAATGTTTTGAGTTTTTGGTGGTTTGTGCTTGTGAGCCACCGCCAACGCGACATCAATAAATGATGTGTTCAATAACGCGTTGTCGTTTTTTTTTGCCTCCAAAACATCCAGAGAGATTATTACGCGAGAGTCTGAACGACGGTGACGAAGCGGAGGAGGCCGACGGACCATACGGAGCTCCCGGCAGCATTGAACATCTGTGCTGGCAGCAAAAGCTGGCGCTCACGGTTTCCCCTGAACGGCAGGATCACGTCAACTTCCGCATGCATCTCTGGAAGGCCATGGCCGGTTTCCCAGAGAGGATAGAGCCACATTCCCGAGATCTCTCGCCCCTGCTGCTCCGCTTCATCAGGTCGGTGTTGCTGCACGGGGGCCATGTGGTTGACCTTTGTATTTAAAAAAATTTAAACGGTTGCTGAGGGCAGGCGCTATGGCCAAACGCTATCAAAGCTGTAATCGATGAGACTTAATGTTTCTGAAATTAAGAAAGGTTATTCTACCAGCTTAGACTGCTGCCACCGCGACCCCCACCCTGGACAAGCGGTTTAGAAAATGGATGGATGGATATTCTACCAGCTTGGAAAAGAGATGTCTAAAGTCGAGCGTAGCCAGGGTTGAACACGGTATCGATTAAATGAAACAGTCTGGTACACCGAGTCCTCAATACAGCTAGGGAAACCCATGTTAACTTTGGTACAAAAAAATCGGTCTGATGTCTTTTTTCAGCTCAAAATGGTGTATGTACATGTGTATATTTAGTTTCAATTCAAGTGTGTATGTTCAACATAGGTTATTTTTAAACTTCGAAATCCCCATAATATTTAGTTACTTTGTAATTTAGTAATTTCACTGTTACTGCGTATTTTAATCGTTAATTTTGCATCGCATTATGGTATTTTGTTATTGTATTTTCAATGTTATATTGATGGCACGTAATGCGCGTCATCCCATGCAGCAAAGAATACTTCCCGGCAGACCTCCTCGCAGCTCCCACCGAGAACCTGCGCAAGAAGAGCGGTTTGATCGCGCCGAAGGAGGAGCAGTCGGCGGACACGTCTGCCGCAGAGAAGGCGGACAGTGACGACGATGACGACGACGATGAGAAGGACGAAAAGGTTCCGCACGTGCAGCGGACAAAGTCTTTTAACAGGAAACCACGGCGCGCAGCAGTCAGGTGAGAATGTTTTCGTCAGTGAGACAGCGTCGGCGGTCTTGTTTCTTCAGCTCGCCATTCAACCAAACGGCGTCACTGGGCAATCAGCTTGCATAGCGATGAGTGGGACCTACCTCAGTAACCTAGCTTATTTCCTGCAGTCGAGTGGCGTAGTGTCATTACGGTCGAAGAAGAGTGGTCCCTCGCTTTTTACGATGGCCTCTCAATACACTGAAATCACTTTACGATATAAGCTCTTTAAGGAAATTAGTATCACGTTACGATCAAATTTCACTTTACAATACATACAACGATATGGCTGCGCGTTAGCGTGGGTGGCGCAGTAGCCAATTGGCGATGCAAACGCATGCCGCTTGGGTAGCGTCTCAGCCAATCGCAGCGCTTTTTAGTGTTCACATCTCAACTTATAAAGCAATGTACAATGTTATCTGTCTCACTTTACGACGGTTTCACCTTACGATACTTGTTCTGGAACGTATTAACATCGTAAAGCCAGGAACCACTGTTTTAAACAAGTAGCAACATGTCTTTTCTTTTGTGTCTCTTAGAGAGCTGGTGGCCCATCTCAAGGTCTTCTCCAAATTCAGCAATCCAAGAGCCCTCTACATGGAGTCCAAGCTCCGTGATCTTTACGACCAGGTGGCTGTCTCCAAGAACCGTCTGTACAAACCACACGTTACTTCTAACATCTACGTCGACTCTTGAGAAGCGCTCAAGTCGAATCGACCACAAAGCTTTGCTCGTTGTAACACTAAAAGTGGCTTAACACTCGTGTGCACACGAAATTCTTAATATAGCGCCATCCTTTCCACCATGGCTGTTTTAGGTAGTCCTAATGTTCACATGCCCATGGAACAAGTCTGATGTTGATGGCAAATATGCTACAAGGTTGTTTTTCATTCACAGTTGCTGTGTCATCGGGATCAAGATGTCCAGAAGGTGGTTCTTGCGTGCTTGCTCACCTACAAACCCAAGTATCTCCTGCCCTACAGGTATTAAGAACGCGCAGAATCCGTGTGCCCAACCCGTGTGTGACATGAATCATTATTTTTGGGTTGGATCAATTACGCCTTGTTTTGAATGTTCCATGTATGTTTTCAACTGTCGGGGCGTCATGAAGTGACACGGCCGAGCGACGCGTGTGCTGTGTAGAGAGAGACTGGAGCGCCTCTTGGAGGATCGCTTCTTCAAGGAGGAGATCGTGCACTTCAGCGTGTCGGAGGAAGCTGGGCTCGTGAAGGACGAAGACCGCTCGGAGCTCATGCCGGTCTTGATGAGGTGATCTCTCCAGCCACGTGGCACGCGGGGGGGGGTGCTTTTCCACTGCAGACACGGGGAGAACATGCAAACTGCACAAAAAAAAGGCACCCGAGTTGGCATTCGAACCCTGGGCCCTTGTTGTTGTGAGGCCGGTGGCGCTATTCAGCGCACCACCGTGCCGCCCGAATTTGCGCGTCGTGTCGCAGGGATCCCGTAAAGAGCTCGCGTATTTTTCCGCCGTGATAATAAACGTCCGTCTCCGTGTTTGCCCCGCGTGTGCTCGGCGCCGCCAGGATCCTGTACGGGCGCATGATGAGCAAGACCGGGAACCGCACGCAGGGGCGCGCCGCCGCCACCACGCGCATGTCCATCGTGCTGCGCTTCCTGGCGAGCGCGCTGCCCGAGGAGATGCGCATGTTCGTGCGCCTCCTCCTGGAGCCCGTCGCCACCTTCATGGAGGGTGAGTCGCCCGCGAGTCTCTCGCACCCGTCTGGACTGCCGCGTCGCAGCGACGCTACTGCAACGTTGCGTCCTCATTCAGCTCGAGGATAGAAAGTTTGAAGTAATGTTCCCCACGTTGATGGAAGTACCATCAACGTGGGAGGCGAAACATCGCGAGGGAGAGGGGGAGAGCACTCAACACGGATATCCCGAAAGAATATCTCTGAAGAGCAAGCATCATGAATCGAGCCCTGAAAACCTACATCACTACATTATGAAAACCCATTTTTATCGTTGTCTTTCGTTAACAAAAGAGAAACCTGTCGGTGCGGTGACCGGCTTTTTGTGGCCTGTGCTCCCGGCGGATTCAGGCACGTGCGAGGAGGCCGTGGCACGGACGGTGCAGGGTCTGGACCTGGGCAGCGTGATTCCCCTGGGCCGGCAGCACGGCATCCTCAACACGGTCGAGACGCTCATGGCCAACGTGGGCCACCTCCTCCACGGCCACCTGCCCCAGCTGCTGCAGATCCTGCTGTGCATGGTGGCAGAGTTCTCGCACATCCTGGATCAGCGCGACCAGGTAGGCGGCGCGGCGCGCGAGGTCCGCTCGGCTCGGACGACGACAGTGCGCGCGGCCGCGCTCAAAACTAGAGCACGCTGCAAGATGGCGGTGAAGGGGTTTGTTATTTTCTTAACATTTTTGATCACATAATTTATAGGAAGCAGTGTGTGGCTGTATGCTGGCGCCGACAAACCGCCTGGCTGCCTCCTCCGCTTCTCTGCAGTTTCCTCGCGCCTCTGAGTCGTTCTCTCGTCGAATGAATACCTTCGACATTGAATGAATGTGCGCGTGTTATAAATGTAAAATTATTATTATTATTATTATCAGAATCAGAGAATATTATTGCGCTCGTACTCGGGTGGAATTGGAAAAAATATGTCCTCTGGGAGGGTGACACGGTATAGCCCTGCCCTCCTGCCCTGCGCCCTTTGTCTGCCGGGGATAGACTCCGGCTCACCGCGACCCTGTACAGGATTAAGCGGTTTCTGACAATAATAATAATAATATATATCCTTGTAACGCGCGCATATCTCCGGGCACGTTGCTCCTGTTGATTTGGAGACGCGGAGCTTGGCTCAGTCGGTTTGTTGCGAGTTGGTGAAGAGGTGACAATGAGATGAGATGAGTGAGACCACAGTTGTGACCTGTCAATCACGGTTGAATAATAATAATAATATAAGAGTCGCTTACCGCCATGCTCTGCCCGTGTCACGTGACAGCATGACCATATTGGAGGTGCACTGTACCATGTGGTGCTGTGCTTACTGTAAACGCCGCTCGGTATCGCGAGCGCCCTGTTGCGTAGCGGGTTCTGCGCTCTCATGGATGCTTGCGCGTGACCGCCAGCGTCGCCGTGTCTCCGTCCCGCAGGTGCAGCTGCACGCGGTGGCCCTCGTGAAGCGCCTGCGACGCGTGGGGCTGGATAGCCTGCTGCACTTCTTCGAAGACAACGACGCGTACGCGTACTCTCCCGGCGAGCTGGAGGCCGTCTTCCGGGCCCTCGTCTGGCCCCTGGTAATGGACGTTACGAATGCGCGCACATTCCGAAAATACGCCGCAAGCGAGTTGGTGCTATCCAAATCAGTTGCATATGGGTTACGGGCAATATTTCTGGTTACATTTTATCTAAACTATCACCTTATTTTCCCTTGAGTTTGGCCATCCTTATAGTGATGGTTGCTCTTCAGAGCTGTTCTTTCGGGACAGTCGTGTCGAGCGATCTCCCTCTCTTCCTCGCGACGTTTTACATCCCATGTTGGAAGCATCATCTGGCGTTGCTTCCAACGTTGGATGCGAAACGTCACGAGGGAGAGAGGGAGATCGCTCGACACGGCTGTCCCGAAAGAACAGCTCTGAAGAGCGATCATCATGAATTGAGCCATTAAAACCTACATGAATCTATATAAGGTATATTTACGCTTAAAAGCAACAGATATATGGCAAATTTGGTGTTGTTGCTGCATGGCCCAGTATACAACACTCGGTTATCTGGAGCTTTTCCCAATTATGAAAATGATGTAGACAAATACAAAAATAATGAATCTTAACATCGGCTGTGTGTCTGTTTGCTTTTGTGTCTACCTGTAGATTACCCGACTGCCCACAGAAAGTCAGTACTCCCCTACGCCGCTGCTCAAACTGATACAAATGTGGAGCCAAATTTCAAGGTCAGTTTTTGCTTGAGCCTTTAACGTGAGGCTGGATGATTGAGGCACGAATCAAAGCTTGTGGAAATGGGCACAGAACTGACAAACTCGTGGATGTATAATTGAATTTACTGGAGGAGGAAAATGAGAGAATTGCATCGATTTAAATAACAACTTTTTCCATCCCATGCGGAGAGGATAACGATTAGCGTTCTCGACACGGTTGTTAATCATGCTGTGGCCTTAAAAGAAAAAAAATACATGATATTTTAGGCTATGGTCCTTCTTCATAGCACGTAAATTGTGTCATTACACGCTTACACCGTATTCGTAGCACAGCAAACAAATAGAAACTAAACAGTCTGTATGCTATGAATAAGTGTTATTGCCCTAAACATCACCTATTTTATTGTGTTCTTTTAAGGCGGTAGTGTACATCAGTATACACCTGTTGTATACCATATTGCATGTTGGTGTAGTTTTGCTGACTGCGTGGTGCTGGTGTGTATCCGCAGGTTCGTCCCGCTCTTGGCCAAGCAGCATCCGGAGCGTGCCGAGTGCAGCGTGCTGCCCAACGTGTTTGCGCTGCTCAAAGCCAAGAACCTGAGCCCAGCCACGGCACAGTGCGTGCTCGACATCGCCGAGAGCCTGCTCACCGTGCCCGACCCCGAGCCCATGGAGACCGACTCGGCACTGTCCGTGCGGGGCTGCGTGTTCCCGGCGCCCGCCACTCTCCCCGGTACAGCAGGGGGCATCCTTCCCGTCGGCCACAGTGTGACCGCACACCACAACGACTGCCATTCGCCACTAGGTGGCGCTGACGTCACCACGGCGCCTGTGCCAGGCCATGTGCGCCGTGAGGCCACGTAAAGTGTCGAAGGCTCGCCGACAGGAAGTGATAGGACAGAACCAGGTGTCGTGGGCTGCCTGACCGAGATGACTGGCGGAGTTTGTGTGTTTTCCCCCTGTTCTGCGTGGGTTTCCTCCGGGTTCTCCGGTTTCCTCCCACAACTAAAAAAACCTCATTAATTAGTTGGCCCATAGCATAATAATATATAGAAAGCAGTGTGTGGCAATATGGTGCCGGCAAACCGCCTGGCTGCCTCCTCCGCCTCTCTGCGTTTTCCTCGCGTCTCTGAGTCCTTCTCTCGTCGAATGAATATCTTCGACATTGAATGAATATTTGCGCGTTTTAAATGTAAAATAATTTGTATTATTATTAAAGCATTCAACATATCAGGACACCGCAGAAAGTTAAGCAGAATGATGACTGTAGTTCTACTGCGGTCGCCTTGTCCCCCATCGCAGACGGGGCTGCGATGGAACTGGGCACGCGGATGCTGCTGCCCCACGTGACCTGCATCCTCCAGTACCTGGCGGGCGTCGTCAAGGACCGCGACAAGATGAACTGCAAAAAGTTCCATGAACAAGTTTCCAAGAACCTCAACATTTTGTCTCGGTTAGTCCTGAGAGTGTTACCCAAAGAATGTAAAATATGCAAGGTTTTACCTTTTCTGGCAATGAGTGTTAAGATCTTAAAAGACCAAATGAACACCTTTTGGCAAAGGTTCCAGTTTGCAAGAAGCCACACATGCTTGCGGCAAAAACATGCAAACAAATGCTATGATAATATATGCATTGGCCTTGAAATTGATTGGCCCAGCACCAGACAGCTTTCTTTATAGCCTAGTCTCAGTGTTTAGCCAAGCTTCGCTTGTGGATGGTGGATATTCATATTTCAACAAGCCACGCCGTTGGCTTGTAATTGTATGGCGTGTTTGGCTGCATACTGTCATCTGTTTGATAATTTTCCAGGTTAATTATGCTCGTCTGAGTGCAATTATACAGATTAAAAAAAAGTATTGTTTATATAGTTTTTGCAGTTACACGTGGTAACATGTATAGACGTTACTATAGTAAATAAGTGAAATCACGTGTGTACGTTCACACTTGCTTGTTACGTGTAGGCCACGTGAGCTATATGTTATCTGGCTAGTATTTTTAACGAGTTGTTAAAATACTGCGCTAACGTGTTGGCGATTCGTAACTGGTTTAACAGAGTGAGCAAGTTCGTGGCGAACGAGGAGCAGAGCTCCCTGCTCATCGGTCTGCTCGTGCCCTACCTCACCAGAGCCAGCCTTGGACAGGTTTCTACACGCACACATCGATATAAAATGATCTGAGACTACATGCATCCAAAGCTGTTACTCTCAGGGTGTCTATGCAGTGGTAACATCTGCGCCTCACAGAAATACATTTCTGCCTGAGACGGTTCAATTCCCGCCCCTGGCACCTTTTTGTGTGGCGTTTGTGTGTTCTTCCCCTGTTCTGCGTGGGTTTCCTCCGGGTTCTCCGGCAAACCACGTGGATGCCGTGCTCCCTCCCCCGCCTCTCTGTGGTTTCCTAGCGCCTTTGAGTCGTTCTTTCTTCGAATTAATACCTTCGACATTGAATGAACATGTGCCACGCGTTATAAATTGTAATTATTGTTATTATTAATGTGGCACGACTGGGATTGCTAAGCTGCTATTGCTGGCTGTGCGCGTGTGATTGCAGGACATGGAGGTGGACATCCTGGAGACAATCATGAACCTTTTGAAACACGTCTCCACTCCGCGGAGTTACCTCAAGCCTCTGGCATGTCTCCTGTCATGCCTGCAGAACAAGCTCTCTCGCCAGGCCCTCTCTGCCGTGTTCCAGGTGATTTCGCTGCGTTCACAACGATGCTCTGTGATTAGTTTGAATAATGTGTCGTATGGTTTTGCGGCAAACCGGGACCGATTTTTTCGGAGAGCGTTGTCGACTACAGACATCTGGTATTTTACCAGCGTTGATTAAAGCAGCCCTGTTTCTGCTGAAGAGACACTGAATGTAAAAACTGATCCAAAGTTTGCTTGCGTAAAATAATTGCTATTAAAGAAATGCTCTTCCGAAAGGCCGTGTGGCACATGGATGTGTTAAAAATACTTTAGATTGACAGGTATGGGTAGCAGGCAACATCGTTCATTTATTCCATTCACTCTACTGACGTCTGAATGCGTTGCTTGAGTTATGCCGACTGATTTGGTAAGATAGCTTACCTAGTGGGACCATAAAATATGAACAACATGTACTTTGTGATTTTTTTTTGGTTGTATTGATTGATTGTGGGGTTTTTTTGCGGGAATGTGTTGTTTGTCACAGACGCTTGGAGAGCTGGATACCACAGCCACATACATCACAGATGTCATTGTACAGGTATGTCTAGTAATTGAACAGGTATATACGCTCGACGTATGAGAATTGCTCTCCATAGCTGTTCTTTCGGGTTAGCCGTGTCGAGTGTTCCTTCTCTCTCCTTCACGAGGATTCGCCTCCGACGTTGGATGCATCATCAGGTGTTTTGATGCCTCCAAAGTGGTGCTCGCTAACGGCACTTGCCCCTACAGTCTGTTAAGGCTACACGGGGGGATCTTTGTCTTTGCTGCAGATGAATGCCTTCGATCGCCGGCATCTTGACGACATCAATTTTGACGTCCGCCTCGAAGCATTCCAGGCAGCCACCAAGTACGTGGCTGGCATGGAGCAGGTGGACAGCGACTACCTGTTGCCGCTCATGCACAACTGCTTCTACTCCATTCAGGTACGGTGCGTGTGAGCGCTCCACTCGTGTGCGTGAGCGGTGCCGATTGTGGTGTCGGAGGAGCCGTGTGTGATCGCGCTGTCGTTTATGTGGGGCGGCCCTCGTCCAGCAGAGGATTTACAACGCGTCCTAAATTGTTATCGCCATTGTCAGAAACCGCTTTACCCGGGAAGGGAGGCCAGTCCATCACAGAGCACCGGGGGAAATTTAGTCAGCAGGCCAATTAACCTATAATAATAATAGCATTTATATAGCGCATTTCACCCCAGGGTCACAAAGCGCTGCACAAGGCTGTGGAGAGAACGACATGTCAACAACGACAGAGAACGGAAAATCAGCAACAATACGCAGTAGCATGTCTGTGGACTGTGGGAGGAAATCGGAGTGCCCAGCGAAAACCCACGCGGATATAGGGAGAACATGCAAACTCCACACAGAAAGGCACCCGACCGGGATTCGAACCTGGGGTGCCTTCTTGCAGTGAGGCGGCAGCGCTACTCACCTCGCTTCCGTGCCGCCCCTAATTTGTTATATTTTTACTTAAATCTTTGTAATTGGCGCACTGGGTCCCATGAAAAGTGAAGTGTGCTGTGCTGCTGATAACCTTCAGCGGGTAATGGAGTGAGCAACGGTAACTGAGCAGTGAGATAACTTGCGTGTGCTAACATCGCAACGCAGTTCTGTAACGCAGAAGCTCTTAATTGTGAAATGTTTACGATATTATCTTCAAGGGCACAATGTTACTGTTTATGTTAACACCTGCACCGTGGTTATGCGGCTCACGCGCCCGCCTCCAGTTCCTCTCTCGTGTGCCTCACCCGCATCTGTCTTCCCCAGCTGACTGAAATGGCGCTGTCCGACAATGCCAGCCTGTGCCTTGCGACAGTGGTGCAGCGCCTGGCGGTCATCTCGCACACGGAGGAGGAATTCCGTGAGGTCGTAACCCGCACCCTGCTCGTGGCCGTGCGGCGTGGCCTCAAGTCCCAGACACAGGTTCGCCTGCAGCAGCCTACACACGTTTCCACTTCCAGCCGTTGCTTTTTATTATCCATATATCTGCCTTCATGCGTCCGTTTGAAAATTGGCTGCTTGACCTGGCGAAGATCGTGGCGGCAGCATGATGAGTAGGGCAGATCAGACCTCCCGTTCTCTAGCGACGGACTCCAGCTCCCCGTGGGGGATTCCCAGGCATTCCTAGTCTTGAGAGACACGGTCCCACCAGCGTGTCCTAGAGACAGACTCCAGCTCCTCCTCCTGGGAGATTACTCGGCTATCCCAAGATAGCCCAAAGACAGACTCTGGTTTTCCACGGTCTATTAGGTGCTCCTATAGTTTAACAGTTTATCGTTTGTTAATTTATTTGTAAATGCTATATTATAAAGGTACTGTCATAATAATAATAATTTTACATTTATAACGCGCACATATTCATTCAATGTCGAAAGTATTCATCGACGAGAGAACGACTCAGAGGCGCGAGGAAAGCGCAGAGAGGCATAGTGAAACTGTGTTCGTGAAGGACGCTACTGGGCAGTTGGAGGCAGTCACCCTCCAACAGCAACAGAGGGTGGATGAGCGACGCTCACCCAGAAGTCCTGATAGCTTAAACTGGCACTCGGGTCTGTTCCGTCACCTTGTCAGCGAGCCTTCGATACTTCACGTGGCGTCAAGGTGCAGCTGGCCTGGCACAAGCGCCGCGGTGACGTCTCCGCCACGCCGTGGCTAACGGAGGTTCTTGTTGTTGATTGCCGCCTTGTGTGCATGTTTGATCGCTGCCTTGTTCGCGTTGCGGAAACTCGCAGAATGTGCTGCACGAGTACGTGGGCCTGCTGCGCTGCCTGGTGCACACGTTCCCTCACCGTGCCGAGTTCCACGACCTCGTGACCCTCACCGACCCCGACCCCGAGGCGGATTTCTTCGAGAACATGCGCCACATCCAGGTTAGCGGAGCAGCGTCTTGCGTGCCCTTACGTGCCATGACTGTTGTTCACCGCGGTCCCTTTTGAATGTAATTACACGCCGCTTAATGGGAATTAGTGTCATTCGCGTGGAGCACTGTTGACTATTAAATGCTTTTTCCAGTGGCCACTACAAGTGTGCATCTATTAGCATTCCTCGCTTCCTTTTCCTAATGCACAGTACATCAGTTGATGCTCCTAGAAGCTGTCTTTTGTGTAAACTCTAGCCCTGTGCTTCGTGAATCTCTGGTGTTCTGCACGGACATGGAAAGTGGTCCATGGACCAGTTGAAGATGAAAACTCATTCTCGAAAGGACTAGACCTTTACCGGATGGTAGTCCACAAACGTTGACCTGTAGACTGACGTAGGTTTCCACGGCACGATGAACCTTCCAACGTGGGAGGCGAAACATCGCGATGGAGAGAGGGAGATCGCTCATTAAACTGTGGGTCAAAACATCTCGGGAACCACTCTTCGAGACCACGTAAATTGTAGTCGGGTGCTTCTCCCAAGTTTGAAACGTGTTGCAATGCGTGTTGCTGGTAACGCTTTCTGCACTGTGGCCACCCCGCGCAGGTTTACCGGAGGGCACGCGCGCTGAAGCGCGTGGCGCGGCAGCTGCAGGACGGCTCGCTGCGCATCTGTGCCGCCGCCCTGCAGAACTACATCATGCCCTTTGCCACCACGCCGCTCGCAAGCCCCAATTTCTCAAAGGTAACTGCAGTGCAGGAACAAGCCGCAGTGCACGTTCGAATGTTATTGCGACGCTAAAGAAAAAATTCACATTGTTACGTAAGCCTGCCGGCACGCACACCACAAGAACACACACGTGCAGTGTCGCGGATTCAAAAACACAACTTTCAGCGGCACCATTCAATAACCTGATGATGCCTCCAATGTGCGAGGTGAAACGTCGCGAAGGAGCGAGGAGGAAAGCTCGACACGGCTATCGCCAAAGAACAGATTTGGAGAGCAGAATTGCTCTCCATACATTGACTCGTCAAATCCTACATCATTACGTGATCACCATTGTCAGAAACCGCTTAATCCTGTACAAGGTTACGGTAAGCCGGAGCCTATCCCGGCAGACACAGGGCACAATGCAGGGCTACACCCAGGATGAGACGCCAGTCCATCACAGGGCACCGGGGGCAATTTACTCCACAGGCCAATTAACATATACAGCAACATGTCTTTGGACAGTGGGGGCAAACCGGAGTGCCCGGCGTAAACACCACGCGATAGCTTCTTGTTTACGAGCCGTCCTATTTATTCGGAGCTCCCTGACGATGGTGCGTGGAGAGTGAGCGGCTCCGTTTACGTCGTGTTTCCCAGCAAGAGAATGTGGTGGAGGCCTGCGTGGATGCGCTGGGGGCCATCTGCCGGCACCTGCCCTGGAAGCCCTACCTCTACACCCTGCGGCACTACATTCACCTGCTGCAGACCACACAGCTGGAGCTTAAACTGGCCATCAGGTAAACCGGCCGTCAGGTAGCGTGCGTGGAGTGTCACACGACACTACGGCAATTGTGTGCTGGGGAATTTATTTATCATTGCTGGGACAAGTATTGCGGGTTCAGCCGTGGAATCGGTGAGAATAAAAATTATAAAGCACTATTGGCCATCATTTCCACTGATTTTATTTTGTTTGCGTTGGTTAGTTTGAGCGTTTTACGTGAACTGGACGAACGGTAGATGCGGAGGAGTTGCTCTGTCATTGCACTCGCGTGTGGGGGGGAGCGACATCCCCCACAACCCCCCTCATCCATGTGCCCCTCCGTGTTACCGCTCGCCAGCTTACACTTGGTTCGGGGAACTAATTATGGTTCCCTTCGAGAAGATTATATTAAGGATGATTTTTGTTTGTAGCCAACAAAGATTGTATACATTACGCGTGTGCGCTGTTATCTCCTTACAGCCTGCTGATAACGGTGTTGGACGCCTTCCACTTTGACCTCGAGACCCTGGAGAGAGAGGCAGCGCAGAGCATTCTGAATCCGCCAGGTGGGTTCTATATGCGGCACCGATGGAGCAGAGACTGTTCAGCAGGTGTTGCTAGTGCATCGTTCGCTGAGCTCGTGACTGCGGTTCGCTCACACCTAACTTGGTTTGCACAAGTTTGGTGTGAGCAAGCCACTTCTGCATATGTATGGCATAGTTTGTAAGTATAAATTCTAGAGCAAGCATCAACTTATTAACATACATCCAAAAACTGTTGGCATTAATTCCGATTTTTTTCTATATCTCACCTGGAAAATCCTTCACGATGGAACGGCTTGTTTTCAAGGGTGTCCGGGGGGGTTGATTGGCATACACGTATCACACACGTAACGGCGTATTTTGGAAATTATATCTATCTTCACGGCATGCTCGGGCATTATACCAGCTGCACGTCCGATACTTTGTGTCGAGCCGACAGCCGTCCCGTTTGTAATCTCACAGCGGTCGCCGTGGAGGAAGCAGCGATGGATGGTGAGGATGGAGACGACGCGACACTTCTCGACAAGGAGGCTGCAGCTGGGGAAGGGGGGCATGCAGAGCCCATGGAGGAAGGCGACACTCCGGCCTTGCGCCAGGGTGGTGAGGTGGTTCCTGCTGCTGTTACTGCTGCTCCCACAAACTGCATGAATGGGCAGCAGCTGAAGGAGCAGGTGCAGCAGACCATCACCAGCAACGTCCTGCCCAAGCTGCTCACCTGCCTCACCACCAGGGTGAGTCGAGACGGCGAGCCTTACGGACCGCTTGTCCTTTGCTCTGTGTCTCGCGTCGCGCGCGCCGGGGCGTGCGAACCGCGTGGTCACCGCGTGGTGTCCGCTGTGCAGAGCAAGGCGGAGATGGACCACAAGGCGGTGCGCACGCGAGGCGTGGACGAGGAGCAGGTGGCGCGCATCCCGCTCGCGCTCGCCGTCGTCAAGCTGCTGCAAGCCTTGCCCGGCCACGTCCTGGAGGCAAACTTTCCCAGGTGCGGAGCCACGCCTGGCTTAGTTTGGACTTTGGCAGATGTGTGTAGAGCAGTTGTTCTTAACCTGGGTGCACGCACCCTGTGGGGGTGCGAGACATGCTAGATTTTTGTATTTATTGGATTATTTACGTGTTTTATTATATAGATATTTGTACTGATGTAGGTTTTCTTGGCTCGATTCGTGATGGTTGCTCTTCAGAGCTGTTCTTTCGGGATAGCCGAGTCGAGCGATCTCCACCTCTCCCTCGCAACGTTTCGCCTCCCACGTCCTAAGCATATAATGCCTGATGATGCTTCCAACGTGAGAGGCGAAACGGCTTTCAGCTAGTTACCGTAATGTCAATGATGTTTGCCGTACTGCCAGTAAAAACACAGGTTGTTGCTTTCTGTCTGCTGTTTTTTTGGTCGGGTCATTGCATAAACTGATTTTGCAGATAAAGGCATTCTCAGCCACAAGGAATTGCTGTTAGTTGCTATTGGGTCAATCTGTTCTCGCATTCTCTCTCTCACCGTTTGAACGTGCCGCTGATGTTGGTTGTCTTGGTGTGCGGTGGTCAGCGTGTTGCTCAAGGTTTGCTTCATGCTGAGGAACCGGCTGCAGGAGGTTCGAGACGTGGCTCGTGGGGTCCTCATCAAGATCGCCGAGTCCTTGGGCCCGGCCCACCTGCCCTATATCCTGCAGGAGTTGAAATCCACACTCACAAAGGGATTCCAGGTAACCTTCGTTTTACCAACAACCCATCAAAGACAAAGATCCCCTGTATAGGCTTAACAGACTGTAGGCCCAAGTGCCGTTAGCGAGCACCTATGAAGGTCGACACGGCACACGAAGAGGTGGGTGACCAGCACCATGCCCGGCCGCCTTTGTTTCTCTAGTGGCAATGTTTACACACCAGACTCGGTATTCATTTGAGGCTGAGTCGACCTAGGGTTGGCCCATGACCGGTTCAGAAACTCGTCACTGGTGTTGGCCGTGAGCGGGATTCGAATTCGGGTCACAGCCAGGTTTGTAGCCCAGCGCGCTAACCACTGAGCCACTGCACCGCGCAACCTATACGCACGACTCCACACACTGTATCGCACGTACCATGGCTCACCTCATTCTCGGCTCCCGTGCACAGAAGGTCACCCCTCGTGTGTGTCGCCCATTCGCTACGACGTCACCGGCCACCTGCAGCGTTGGCCAGACTACAGAGAGGAGCGTGAGGCGGTGACACGTGGCGTGGAGGCTTATTGTACGTTGTTTGAAATTTGTAGCCTTCGGAGTTCATGAATCAGCTCCGGGAGCCGGTTGAGCTCCATTTCCGAATCCTCTTTGTTTATTATGATATTTCTTGTTGCAGCTGCACGTAATGTCGTTCACGTCCCACTATCTGCTGAAGAGCCTGACGGCCAACGTGCAGCCGGGACAGCTGGATCGCTGCCTGAAGCTCTTCGTCGAGGTAACGTGCTCAGCCACCCCATCTCCGGCCAATGCAGCACTGACTAGAATTGACATGTGCTCTATGGCACGGACTCGGTAATCCTATCACCCAGTTTAACAAGTCATCGGTGTTGTGTTGTTGATCCTTAACCCCGCTTTCAAGCTCATATTTATTTTTTCCATGTGGCTCGGCTTTAGAGCGAGTTGCCTCGCAATCGGAAGTTTGGTGGTTGACTCAGCCCATATTTGCCTTCAGGATCGATAAAACGAGTACCACTTTGTTTGGAAATCAACAGTGGTTGTCATATGCATAGACTCCCCTTTGCCAAAGGAATGTGGAATTTTGACCGCTGGCTCAGGGCTGTGAACAGGAACTGAGTGCCGCTTGAATGCTCTTTTGAGCAAAAGATCACTTTAACTTTAGGTTGATTGGCCTGCAGACTAAATTGCCCTAATGCTCTTTGATAAACTGGCGTCCCATCCTGGGTTTAGCCCTGCCTTGCGCCCTATGTCTGCCGGGATAGGCTCCGGCTCACCGCGACCCTGTGCAGGATTAAGTGGTTTCTGACAATGGATCGACGGATCAGTTGAACTTTTGTTTGTGTATTGGCGGGTGGGTGTGCGTGTGTGTGTGTCTGTACACGTACGTACGTTGTTGCCCCACCCTGGCAGGTGTGTAACGACGAGCTCTTTGGCGAAATTGCCGAGGAGAAGGAGGTGCAGGGCATCGTGCGGAAGAGCATGGAGGCTCGCAGCTGCAAGAGCTACGACACCTACGAGCTGCTGGCGCAGTTCGTGAGCTGCAGCCACGTCGCCACCCTTATAAACCCCCTTAAACAGGTCAGCATGGCACATTTTTCAAGTGAATTCAACTTTATTGTCAATTCTGTACAGGACATATAGAGGATCGAAATGCCGTTTCTCTCAGACCCCGGTGTTGGCATATACATGGACTGGAACACAACAACAAGGGTTTAAAAATACTAGGATAAAAAAACAAAATACTAGCAAATGTTTTATATTTATAAGTTAAGCTAAGCTGGGGGTCGAGAGGGGGTGGTACAATAACAAGGCACAGATCTAGAACAAAAACTATAATTACAACAAATAGAGTGCAAATAGAACTAATGTAGTGCAGATATAGATGAAAAGATGTGCAAGTAATATGCCGTCTTCAGGACGAACGTTGGAGGCCTGATGATGTTTCCAATGTGGGAGGCGAAACATCACGAGGGAGAGAGGGAGAGCGCTCGACACGGGTATCCCAAAAGAACAGCTCTGAAGAGCAACCATTGTGGGAATGGCTGTCAAAAAAAATAAACACGAAATAGTATTTTGGTGTATCTATAGATGTAACGGTTTTGTGCAGCTACAGATCTAAGAGCAAAATATTCTGCGCTCTAAGGGTGTAAGTGGTAAATTATATTCAGTTTGTGATATTTCATGACGTGCCGATGCTGGTGGTGACAGGTGCTGGAGGACACGATGAGCCACAAGGTGGCTCACAAGGTGCAGGAGTGTTTGCGACGCCTGGTTCTGGGCCTGCTTGAGAACCGCCAACTGACGGGAGAAACGTACCTCCTGCTGAGTCACGCCATGATCACCGACAGCCTACCTGTCCTCATCAACAAAGCCAGGTTTGTGCAGCACGCAGTTCAAACTTCCTTGGCACTGATGTAGGTTTTCACGGCTGATCTCCTCTCACTCACGACGTTTTTCCCTCCCGTTTTGGAAGCATCGTCATAACGCCTGATGATGCGTCCAACGTGGGAAGCGAAAGGTCGCGAGTCAGAGAGGGAGATCGCTCGACACAGCTATCCCGAAAGGACAGCTTTGAAAAGCAATTATCAATATGTGATACGTTAATTTTCGTATGGTCGAAGCACTTGAAATCCCTCAATGTGCCGATTAACCCACGTGTTCATGTACGTGGTGTCTGTGTGTGTGGAGCGGTAGCTCAGCGGTTAGCGCGCTGGGCTACAAACCCGGCGACCCGAGTTCGAATCCCGCTCACGGCCAACACCGGTGACTATTTTCTGAACCGGTCTTGGGCCTCCCCTAGGTCGACTCAGCCTCAAATGAGTACCAAGTGCGGTGTGTAAACACCGCCACCAGGGAGGCAAAGGCGGCCGGGCGTGGTGTCGGTCACCCACCTCCTTGTGTGCTGTGACGACCTTCATAGGTGCTGCTCGCTAACGGCATTAGACCCTACAGTCTGTTAAGGCTACACGGAGGATGTTTCACCTTTTGTGCTCGCAGGAAGGAGCGAGGCGCGGCGCTCGCGGCGCCGAACGCGCGGCCCCCCAGCTGCCTGCTGCTGCCGCCGACGCCAACCCGTGGGGGCGAGAAGGCCTCCGTCAACACGCGCACCAACATGCACCTCATGGTGGAGTTCGGCCTGCAGGTGCGCGCGCCGCGTCTCTCGCACCGCGCCACGCGTCACGCGCACGCTTGGCAGACGCGCACCCCGCGTCCGCACGTACTGTATACGGCGGTGGTTCCCAAACTTTCTCGGTTTTCATGGCGCCCCTTTAGTGTATTGGGGATTTATTTTTCCCACGCCACCCCAAAGTCAGAAAATAAATACGGCATGTATTGAAAGTAGGGAAGAATATCCTGCGCTCGGCCCTGTGAGTTAGCTGCGGCGGTCCGGAGCGCCGCGGAGCACACACTTTGGGAACCACTGGTGTACGGGTTTATTATTATATATTAGTGTATTGGGAGCGGCGGCTCAGTGGTTAGCGCGCTGGGCGACAAACCTGGTGACCCGAGTTCGAATCCCGCTCACGGCCAACACCGGTGATGATTTTCTGAACCGGTCCTGGGCCTCCCCTAGGTCGACTCAGCCTCAAGTAAGTACCTGCTGCCGGGCGTGGTGCTGGCCACCCACCCCCGAGTCGACCTTCATAGGTGCTCGCTAATGGCACTTTCCCCTATCCGTCAATATTGTGAGGGCTGTATATTGCACGTATAACCTACACAAATAATTTAGCAATCGTGGCTGTTGTTAATTGAGATTCAAATGAAATGTGGCAATATTTATTGCACAGGTCCAACACTTGTTCTGTAAGCTCATTTAATAATATTTGCATATTTGTGCATCAAAGCGAGTCCTTCACTGCAGTGATTTGTTGCGAATTTGCAGGTTTTACATCTGACACTGAAGAGGTCAAAGGTCAAAGTGACTGAGAAGAAGATCCTGGAGATGGTGGACCCGTTTGTCGTACTGCTGTGCGACTGTTTAGACTCCAAGCATTCCAAGGTTACTCACGCTCCTTGCTCTTGCAAACAGCAAGACTAACACATGCAGCACTGCGCGGCCACGAATTGTGACCATACAGTCTAAAAGGGGGCGAGAATCACCGCTCTTTTAGTTTTACTTCTCCGTCCACTCCACCTGAAAGCTTCCCTGCTGACATTTGCCCTCGCCCGCCCTGCCACACGGCTCCCCCTGCGTGCCCTCTGGCAGGTGGTAGCCGGTGCCCTGCGGTGTCTGGCCTGGTCGCTGCGCTGCGCCCTGCCGTCGCTGGAAAGGCTCACGGACCGCCTCACCAAGCAGCTCTTCCTGCTGCTCAAAAACTACGCGTCCGCCGGCGCCGCCAAGGGCGACAACTTCGAGATGATCCTCTCCTGCTTCAAGGTCAGGTGGTGCTGCACTAATAATAATAGCGTTTTATATAGCGCCCTTCACCCGAGGGTCACAGAGTGCTGCACAAGGGCCGCGAAGAGAACGGCATGTCAACAATGAAAGACAATATACTGAAATGTCGTGAAACTAGCAATCTTAAGAGCGGCAAAAATCTGCCAGCGTCCCCTAAGATGGCCGTCACTTCCTTAAAGACAAATAATTTAGCATTTGTAACGCACACATATTCATTCACTGTCGAAGGTACTTATTCAACGAGAGAATGACTCACAGAGGTGCAAGGAAAGCGCAGAGAGGCGGAGGAGGCAGCCAGGCGGTTTTTCCGGCGCCATATTGCCACACACTGCTTCCTATATATTAGGATGTTATCGGTCAATTAATTAACGAGTATTATTTTTTGTTGTGGGAGGAAACCGGAGGAAACCCACGCAGAACAGGGGGAGAACACACAAGCTCCACACAGAAAGGCGCCCAAGGCGGGGATCGAACCTGCTCGGGCGAGACCATTCTTTCTGTATCGTGAGCAGCTTTTGTTAATAATGGTTTTTCAGTATTTTTTACGGCTGCCTTGGTAAGTGTACCCGTGTTGGCAAGAGTGCTCGCTGGTGAATTATTTAGCCTTTCCATTGTCCTTATTGTTGTCGATAACTAAGTCCTGGTCATTTGGAGCCTACCAGCTTGTATCGCCTTAAATATTTCATCGTACCTAAAGGGCCTCAACACATTGCGATTCCGGCTGATTCAGCGTAGTTTTCTTCTTTTTGGAATGATATCGTACTTTGATTCACTCACAAGCACTTTGAAAGCATGCACTTGGCCGTTTATTTATTTTATGATTTTAATACTCTACGTTGACCAATAACAATATCATTTGTTTTCCGATGACTATAAACACACTGTCAGCAGTAGCCTGAGCACAGTGCTGAACTACGTACACTGTTGTGAACTACTGTAGAATTGCATTTAGTTATGCATGTAATGCGTAGTGCTGTTGATTAAAATTAGTATCGTACGAAAAGAAAACTAAATTATAAAGAGAGGCATGTCCATTTCATGTACCTATGCAAAGTTGATGCTTTTTTGTTACAAAGTCATAACACACCTTAGTTTGGATTTTTTCTCTATAGCATCATAAGCTTGATGATGCCTCCAACGTAGCAGGCAAAATGTCACAAAGGAGAGAGCAGGATATGTTTTTAATCACGAGGAAAGTATAAATCTAGTGGCAGAGGGGCGCAGGGATAACATCCGCGCCCACAGAAATAAGGTCCTGCCCGAGGCTGTTTAATTGCCGCCTCGGGTACCTTTCCCTGTGGAGTTTGTTCTCTCCCTCCAGTTCTGCGGTTTCCTCCCACAACGATAAAAAAAAACTCATTAATTGGCCGAGCACATGATAATATATAAGACGCAGCGTCTGGATAATGTTGGCGCCAGCTGTGTGGCTGCCTCCCCCTCGCCTCTCTTCGGTCTACACGCTTCTGAATCGTTCTCCCTACGAATTCTTTCGTCGTGTCATAAGTTGTGTTCATGATTACGAACACGATCGTGGTTTTGTGCGCTGCAGGTGGTGACGGTGCTCGTGCGCCACATGGAAAGGAGTCACCTGACGGAGAAGCAGCTGCAGGTGCTGCTCGGGTATGCGGAGGAGGACATCCACGACTCGTCTCGCCAGGCCACGGCCTTCGGCCTCCTCAAGGTGAGCCGGCGCGCTCACGGCACATGCCCTTTCCTAGCTTCAGCATCGGGTGAAATTGCCTATTGCACCATTAAACGGCTCGGGGTGCCTTTCTGTGGGGAGTTTGCTTGTTCTCCCCGTGTCCGCGTGGGTTTTCTCCGGGCACTACGGTTTCCTCCCATCGTCCAAAGACATGTTGCTGCATAGGTTAATTGGCATGCGGACTAAATTGCCCCCGGTGCCCTGTGATGGACTGGCGTCGCATATTGGGTATAGTCCTACCTTGCGCCCTGTGTCTGCCGGGATAGGCTCCGGCTCACCGTGATCCTGTACAGGATTAAGCGGTTTCCGTCGTCGACGATGATGATTATAATGACCACAGTACCTTAGTGCGGGGGAAGGACTTTCTTTGATTGAATGTGTTTCACGCTGTCCCTCCTGCACAGGCCATCGTGCAGCGCCGGCTCATGGTGCCAGAGATGCACGAGGTGATGAGGAAGGTCGCTGAGCTGGCGGTCACGGACCAGGCGGAAGCGGTGCGCGTACAGTGCCGGCAGGTGGGCTGCACTGTAAACACGGCTTACTACTGTACAGTGAACGCATTGCGCTGCCACAATAGTGTTACCGTTGTGGGCGGTACCCGCGTGATTAGATTATATTTGATTGGTTTGTGTAGGTTTTGGTTTTTTTTGTATTCCCTGTGTCGTGTTTTCAATGTTTTGTTTTTCATTCTAGATTACACGTTACTCCAGTTAAGTGTTTTTTTTATTGTATTCATTCAAAGCCGAGAAGTATTGTTTGACATCCCAATTCACTTGCCCATTGAGATTCTATAATTTGCATTTAGCTCTTTGATGGTGTTTAATGTGTTATCATGTCTTGTAGGTGTACCTGACATTCATAATGGATTACCCCTTGGGGAAGAAGCTTGGTGAACATCTGGAGTTCATAGTTTCACAGCTCACGTACGTTTTTGTTGATCAACAATGTTAATACAAAGTGGATGAACCATCCTTTCTTATGAGGTTATTCTTTTTTCTGAACACTTTCTAAGTATGTCGGTGATGTACAAAGTTGAATGATGTTTTTGTTTTCAGATGGTGTTGCTCACACAGGTGTTTTAGATAAGAACCAGAGGGTATCATCATCTGGCTTATATTTCTTTAAACATGACTAAACAAATACATGCTTTAAACCGACTTTAAGTTAGGTTTATGGTGAGCCAATTCTACTTAGAATGAACTTTACCGAAGATAGGTAACATTTGGTAAATGCAGGTTATGGTAGGGGAATTTCGAAGTTCATGATATCTTCTTAATAGTAAGGGCTAGATTTACATCATGACAATTTACTGATGATGCTTCCAACGTGGAAGGCGAAACGGTGCGAGGGAGAGATGGAGATTGCTTGACAAGGCTATCCCGAAAGAACAGCTCTGAAGAGCAACCATCATTATGAAAATATGACCAAAAGACATCCATTTCTTTGCAGTGTTCCAGTGCAACATTTCATAAAAACGAACATAGTCAGCACATGCTTTTTTGTACTAAACCTGAGTTGTGTTGTTTCGGTGTCTGTGTGTCTGCTGTGAATGTTTGAGCTGAGCTGTGCTAGCGGTAACATCTGCGCCTCATAGAAAGAAGGTCCTGCCCGAGGCGGTTCGTTTCCCGCCTCGGGCACCTTTCTGTGTGGAGTTAGCGTGTTCTCTCCCCCTCTTCTGCGTGGGGTTTCTCCGGATCCTCCGGTTTCCTCCCACAACTAAAAAACACTCATTAATTAATTGCCTGATAACATCATAATAGATAGGAAAGCAGTATTTGGCAGTTTGGTACCAGCTGATTCCCTAGCCGACTTCTCCCCCCTCTGCGGTTTCCTCGCTACGCCTCCGTGTCTTGTCCGTGACCAGGCGTGAAATTTGCGTGCGTTATATATCGCATGATTTTATTATTGTTATTATCGTTTCAGATATGAGCACGAGTCAGGCCGTGACTCTGCCCTGGAGATGCTCGTCAGCATCTTCCAGAACTTCCCGCAGGAACTGCTGCTCGGGGCGAGCAGTCTGTTCTTCCTGCCGCTGGCGCTCATGCTGGTCAACGACGCTTCGGCGCGCTGCCGCAAGATGGCGGCTCTGGCTGCCCGCTCGCTCCTCACCAAGATCACCGCGGAGAAGCGAGACTCGCTCTTCACTGTTGCCATCACCTGGTTTAAAAGAAAGAAGGTGGGTGGGTGGTAGAGGTGTGACTCCGAGTCGAGCTGTATTACGATACAAGTCTGATAATCCGGCACCGTTAGTCCGGAAATCCAGACTGTTCTGATACGCTCGGAACTCGGGACACCAACGTGGGAGGCAAAATGTCGCGAATGAGAGAGATATAGTGCTCGACACGACCGTGAGAGAGATGGAGCGCTTGACACGGCTATCCCGAAAGAACATCCTTGAAATGTAACCATCAATTTACATTTTTTCAACCTTTAAGTTTTATTTGTGTTCACCCGATTCGTTTCGTGAAGCAAGCTCGAATCAGTGGCGGTGCAAGCCCATCATCCAGCACTGTGGAGACAAGGGCTGGTGGATCACACAAGTGTTGTAAAACTCCCTTCCCGTGGACATCGAGGTGCCGCACTCTAGCACGCCAGAAGGCAGGACAGCAAGTGGACTCATGCCCATCTGCGGAGAGAGTTTTGCCCTCTTACCCGCTTTGAGTTTTCTCCCGGTGCTCTGATTTCCCCCCCACGTGTGTATAAACGCTCATGAGTTGGCTGAGAACGTCTTAAAAAAAAAAAATCCCAACGCAGGACCCTCCTAAAGACGATCCTGACACTCAGTGTGGCTCTCCTGGATTAATACGTAAATCTGCAGTAGTGTAGTGCTGAACGCTCGCTCGCTCGCTCTCTCTCTCTCGTGTCCACACAGGTGCCCCTGCGGCAGCTGGCAGCGCACGCCTGTGGCCTCTTTGTGGAGGTGGAAGGCGCCGAGTTCGAGCGTCGCCTGGCAACGCTGCTGCCCTGCATCGAACAAGACCTACAGCCCAGCAAGCACGAGAGTGTAAGCATTTGCTCTCCTCCCGTGGGCACCGGAGAAAAATGTGCGCTCCAACAAGTAACTGAAAGCTGTAAACAACGCCCGTTCTGGGAAGTGAAAATATCACGACGGAGGGAGGAGGAACGCTCGACACGGCGATCCCGAAAGAGCAGCTCGTACATCGATCCATAAAAACCTACATCAATACAACACGTCTTCTTGTCTTCATCATTTCCCTTAAGCTTCTGTGTCCCGTTATTGTCATTTCTAATAATAATAATAATAGCATGTATAGAGCACCTTTCACCCGAGGGTCACAATTCCCCACGGAACACCCCGACTAATTTCTACAGTGTATTATTGGTAACAAAACATATGCCAGTGTAATTTTAAATCTCCTCCAAAGCTTGTGTGTTTGTGGCCATGGTACAAGAAGCAGCCTGTGCGATATTGTTAGACGTATTTTGCTTGGATGGCTCTTTATTCGCCGCTCTGTGTTTTCGTCCAGTTTGAAAAAAATACGCAGGAAAATTCATCCGACCACCTGCTGTTTGCTCTTCTGACGCTGCTGTCCAAGATCCTGAAGGACTGTCCGTCCGTCTCCTCGCCTACGCACAGGAAACATATGAACGCCATCTGGGGTAAGAGCGGTCGGTCCCAAACCACGTCTGAAACGACTTTGCGTTGGCGTTGGGGCCAAGCGGCTTTACATGCAACTTTAACAAGTATGTCCTCGATTGTTTATCGTTTTAACGATCTTCAATCTGTGCCTTGAGTTAAACCATGTTGGTACAGATGCCAGTGTCCGTGTGAGTTTGTGGCTGTGTTAAGGTATTTGGAAGGCATATAGATTTACACTTCAACACCCAGACAAAGGGAGTTTCATAACGTTTGTGCAGTCAGTTTGCGTGTTAGCGTCGGCACACTTTCTCAAGCGTGTCAGTGGTGAACGAGCAAATCCGTGGTCCAGGTGTAGGTTTTCACGGCTCGATCCATGACGGTTGCTCTTCAGAGCTATTCTTTCAGGATAGCCATGTCGAGCGATCTCCCTCTCTGCATGGGAGGCGAAATGTTGCAAGCGAGAGAGG
Organism: Geotria australis; assembly: GCA_036362915.1. Classification (NCBI taxonomy): domain Eukaryota; kingdom Metazoa; phylum Chordata; class Hyperoartia; order Petromyzontiformes; family Geotriidae; genus Geotria; species Geotria australis. The sequence goes on along the minus strand of JAZEWU010000011.1, from coordinate 4,358,858 downwards.
GAGAACAGCTCTGAAGAGCGACCATCGGAGTGCCGCCTGACCGTCCCGCGGCATTCACGAGCTATGACACGGCGCGGTAACCGGTGTGTGGTGCGGTGCGTGGTGCGGCAGCGAGCGTGCAGGCCCACCTGCAGCAGCCGCACGCCTGGGTGCGCCTGACCGCGAGCCAGCTCTTCGGATTGCTCTTTGCCGCCTGGAAACCGGAGGAACTCGTCGCACAAGCTCAACAACAGGAGGAGGTGGTGGCCTCCAAAAAGGATTACATTGTTCATAATTTGAACGGCAAGGTAAGCTTGCCCTCTAAACGTGGCAAATGGTCGACTCTTCTTCACGACGTTCGAGTTTTGTTTTTCCCGATGATTTTCTTCATTGCAGCCATATAGGCAATCAGTGTAAGTAGCCATTGCTAACACTCTAGACAGGATTTAAGCAGTTTCTGATGTTGGATGGATGGTTCCTTGTCGTAATTCTCGGCTTATGTGCTGGTGTCTGTTCAAAGGTGAAGGGGCTTGTTAAGGCATTTTGCTTCCAGCTCCAGTCCAAGTTCCTGAGTCCAGACCTGGGAGAGCAGGTAACTGCCAGTATTTTTCACCATACCATTCTCTGCCATCACCCAAGTCCATTTAAAATCCTGCACACTTACAATCTCACGTCAACAAAAGCGCGGGCAGGTACGTTGCATAACATAACACATTATGTCTGCCGGGATAG
>JAZEWU010000011.1:4336415-4353022 GCA_036362915.1 Geotria australis | reverse complement strand
TTTAAGAGTTTTTTTGAAGGCTATAGGGGACTGTGTTTGACGCAATAGGTGTGGCAGGCTGTTCCAGGTTGTGGGTGCCACGACCGAGAAACGGCGTTTCGCAAAGGTTGTGCGTGAACGCGGTGTGTGCAGTAGGTGCTGTGATGAACAGCTTGTATTTGTGCTAGAGACTTGCACAGCTTGTATTTGTGTATTTCACTACGAACCAGGTAACCCGAGTTCGATTCCCGCTCACAGCCAACAACCGGTGACGATTATCTGAGCCGGTCCTGAAGCACCCCCTCCGTCAGCTTGGCTGCAAATGAGTTCCTGGTGCAGTGTGTAAACATTGCCACTGGCAAGGCAATCGGTCCGGACGCGCTGTGTAGTGCCGACCTTCATAGGTGCTCGCTAACAGCATTTGCCCCCAAAAGTGTCGTGACACGAATGGAGATCCTTGTTGACTGTGTTCTCACAGTGCGTCTTGTGTGTGTGATGTGAAAGTATGTTTTCTGACAGTGCGTGTTTGTGCTACCGAGGAGTGCAGTCTTTGTCTTGTCTCAAGCAATATCTGTCGATGTCATGAGTCTGAACACACGTGAGACCCAAAGTAGCGATGCCCCACCGAATTGCTGCCAAAAACTTTTCTTTTTCAATGTGCACCTTTATGGTCCAAATGACTGGCCTCAGTAACTAAATGCAAAACAGCCAAGCCGAGATCCTGGCTGACAAACCTACATCGACTGTTGGAGATCAGTGTGTTTATATCACGAGACAAGCGGCATATTTACAATTAATAAGGTTAGGAACATTGTGAATATACATACGGTATAAACAAAACCTTGTAACGAACAACTGAGCTTTGTGACATGAACGTGGTGTTGAGTTGTAAAACGCTCATGGTTAAACGGTGTGGATGTTCCATTTATGGTGATAATGGCGATGTTTATATTTACCATTTTGGCAAATATCTTATGAAAAATATTAATTATATTACAATACAGTGCTAGGTGTAAAATAATACGGGAGCATAGAGCTTACGGTGGTCGTATGCACAGTGCAAAACTGTTTACAAGGATAATTTCCTTGAATGTAAACACCCATAGCCTGCTTTCGCGGCATAAATAATTCAGATGCCTATTTACAAGGGGGCACAATAGTGACTATTCACCTGCCATATGTCACCAAGTCGGCAGCATATAACCTTCCACGAACCTGCCGGGTCATAGATTCCATCCCACAGGAGCATGTCGTTTTCCTGCTCTCACACACAGACGGGAGTTCAAGCACACGTCTTATCGCCACCTGTGAGCATCACTTGAGAGCTCTGAAGATGCGTTTGTGAGCTGTGACCCAAGGCAAACCAGAATGTCGACTCGCACGGCGCTCTCCCCATGTTACAAGACGGCGAGCACACAACGGCCGAACCCGCGACCTCTGCCGCTCGCTTCGTGCCCATCAGCCACGAGCTACAGCTGAAACACAACATGGATTTACATGAAGATGCGGCCTGTCCACTCGGATGTCTACAAACCGAGGGTACAGCAGTCGCTGTCTGTGGCGAATCGCATCGAGTGGTCATAAATGTGTCCGGGGAAAGGTTTGAGACGCACTTGAAGACGCTCGACCAGTTCCCAGACTCCCTTCTGGGTCACCCGGACAAGCGAGCCCAATATTACGACCCACTTCGAAATGAGTACTTTTTTGACAGGAGCCATGTCAGTTTTGATTCCATTCTCTTCTACTACCAGTCCGGAGGGAGGCTTTGCAAACCCGTCGACATGCCTTCAGACGTCTTCCGAGAGGAGGTAGAGTTTTACGAGCTCGGGCAAGAAGCTATTGAAAAATACGGAGGGGGTAAACGTGACGGCGGAGAAGACGAAAACTTGCACGGAAAGGACTTTCAGGATCAGGTATGGCGCTTGTTTGAGTCGCAAGACCGTTCCATTGCTGCAAAGATGTTATCGCTCATGTCGTTTGTGGCGACTATATTGTCCATTACGGTCATGTGTCTGGAAACGCTGCCCCAGTTTCGCAAAGAACCTCAAGTACACGCGAACCACACCAGGTTCAGCGTTCAGACAAGCGACCACAATCGTGATCCTTTCTTCGTTTTGGAAACGGTGTGCGTAGCTTGGTTCCTATTTGAACTCACTGTCCGCTTTTACGCCTGTCCAAGTAAGATGTCTTTCGTCAGAGATTTCATGAACGCAATTGACATCCTGGCAGTCATGCCGTACTTCATCACCATCGCCTTGGACATAACGCAACACGAAGATCAGACGCAGCAGCCTCTGCTCAAGATCATCCGCCTCGTTCGGGTCTTGCGAATATTTAAACTCTCTCGCCACTGCCAGGATCTGCAGATCCTTGGCCTGACGCTGAAGGCGAGTCTGCGTGAGCTGGCCATGCTGAGTTTTTTCCTCTTCGTCGCTGTTGTCATCTTCTCGGGTGCCATCTACTACGTGGAAGCCGACGACCCGCAGAAACACTTCACCAGCATCCCAGATGCCTTCTGGTGGGCCGTGGTCACCATGACGTTGGTTGGCTACGGAGACATGTGGCCCATGACGGTGGGTGGCAAGGTGGTGGGTGCGCTGTGTGCCATCACCGGAGTGCTCACCATCTCTCTGCCGGTGCCTGTGATCGTGTCAAACTTCAAGTACTTCTACAATCTGAAAGTCAAGAAATAAATCTGAGATGGGACGGTGGCGCGGTGAGTAGCGATGCCGCCTCGCAGCAAGAAGGACACCGGTTCGAATCCCGGCTCGGCTGCCATTCTGTGTGGAGTTTGGATGTTCTCCCCGTGTCCGCGTGGTTTTCTCCGGGTACTCGGGTTTCCTCCCACGGTCCAAAGACATGCTGCTGCATTGGTTAATTGGCCTGCGGACTAAATTGCCCCCGATGCCCTGTGATAAGCTGGCGTCCCATCTAGGGGTATAGCCTGGCCTTGCGCCCTGTGTCTGCCGAGATTGGCTCCGGCTCACCGCTGCCCTGTACAGGATTAAGCGGTTTCTGACGATGATGATGATGACTTGATAGCTTCTTACCTTGGCCCTTGTCCCAGAAACTGGTTATCATGACACAGCCACTGCCCAAGACAAATTCATCCGAGCCTTTGTGTAACTATTTTTTATTGAAAGTCATTGCAGTAGGTTGTGACGTGAGAGTACAAAATGACTTCTAAAAATACAAGGTAGCTAGACTCCATCTCGTGCATAACAGTGGCGTTTTGGTCTGTCTGTGCTAGTGAACCTCCTTTTAGAGAAAGTCTGGTCTTGGCATTTTGATGGTTGCTCTTCAGAGCTGTTCTTTCTGGATAGCCGTGTCGAGGGATCTCCATCTCTCCCTCGCGACGTTTCGCCTCCCACGTTGGACACGGCTATCCCAAAAGAACAGCTCTGAAGTGCAACCTTCATGATTCGAGCCGTGAAAACCTAAATCAGTATTTTGGAAGTTTTAAAATATTGCCTTTCTGAAGACAAAAGTCCAGAGCATGGGTGGGCAACTTTTCATAAGTGGCATCCCATGGGTTAACGTATTCACTCATTTTACGGATCTGCATGACATTAATATTTGTTTTCGTCAATAATAGTCCTACTTACATTAAACGTACAGTAATGTAATACATAAACCAATTGAATCGTTTTTCTTTCTGCTTCAGAGATTTCATTGGATAGCATAATTTAGATATTGACAGAGCAATCATAGTGTTATATTTTGTTTTTGTATGCTTAGTTTCTTCGCCGTTAATTAGACTTCCATTGCGCATGCCGCTGAAAATGAACTTGGGTGTCACTCACGGCACGCGTGTCCTATGCTGCCGACCCTTGAACCGATCTGACCCTCACATGAACTTACACTGTAAATATGTCATCATCTCGCCGAGATCTTCTGGTGTAAATGTGCATGTTGTGTGAAAACGGTGGCGTTTTAAACGTACAACTTCAGAAGTTTCTACGTTTTAAGTAAAATTCCTTCTGCTTCATAATTCGGACTTTGTCTTGCCAAGTTAGTTTAAATGGGTGGTGTGTTACAGAAAATATATGATAGACAGTCCATTGTTATTTCATTGACTTAGAAAATTGTGGAACTATTCTAAAAGTATGTTAATGTGTCTAATTCAAAGAAGGACACCTTTTATAGTCAACATGTCCTCTATATTTAGTTTCAGTGCAGTTGTCAGCAGTGAAATTTAGAAATGTTTTATAACATAACATGTGTATACCAAGCATGCTTCAATATTAATGGTATCGCACAAATGCCAGCAATATGATCTCGCAGGAAATAGAGTAGTGCGATGACTTTTGATCACGTGTGTTTGTGTGTACCACTTTCATGAAATTAATATGTGCACTCTAATCATCTGGCATTTAAGTCAACATTCGGCACTATTAAGTGAAACATTACGTGCTGCTTCAGAAGGGCAATTTGCCCTCGTGTGACATTTAAACATGTATTTTACCAGTTATTTGTTGACAGTTGCTCTTCAGAGCTGCGCTTTCGGGATAGCCGTGTCGAGCGATCTCCCTCTCGACAGGGTTATCCCGAAAGAGCAGGTCTGAAGAGTAGCCATGAAAACCTACATCAGCACAGTTGTTTGTAGCGCAACATAACGTATGAATAATGTATGTTGTTTTTGGAATGTGTGTGAGATCGCAACATACGATACAGTGTCTTTGAAACAATCGTGGGTACTAAAACACGGTAATCATTGTCAAGCTTGAACATTTCATTTCCTAATGTTCTAAAGTATCCAGTACCAAGTGCACATTTTTTTGCCAATTCCCTGATAATAGGCAAGTGACAAATTCTCTTCACACAAAAGCACCGTATGTGTTAATACACCTGCAAAATATGCTACTGATAAAAAGAGTCCTTTGATTAAAAAAAACTTTAACAATCAAAAACAACGTCTTGTTAGGTCCATTAAAATTTCAAGCGTCAACGCATGCACTTTCCTCTTACAAGACACAGCTATAATATGAAATATGACACACGTTGGAATCATAGATTCTTTGCACGTAAAAAGTACCTCCATTATTCATACACGCACATCTTTCTCAAAAACAGACTGATAAATTATATCCAAAGCATGGACTTGTCAGGTAACCACAGGGAAAACATTTCAATTTGCAACTGCATCATAAAGACAGAATGTGGCCAATCTAGCACAAACTTATTTCAAATATAATTGGGATATAAATCGAAAACCCGAACATAGTGTGCTGTATTATCGTTGATATTCAACTAATTTGTTACAAGGTAAACATGTATTCTTGCCCACCTCTATTAATGCACTAATTATGTTTCACGTGAACGTTTGGGTGCAATACATCTAAAATGTGGACGGTAACCCTTGTATAATAACTCAAATTATACCGATTTATAATTGATTTCTGGGTTAGGCCATACAATGATCTGGGCAAGTTTCAGTATAAGATCCTCCAGCACCGGACACAGTTAAACTAATTAAATTGTGACGCGTGTACAAGTGTTTAATGTCCGATTAATAATCATTGTTCCAACTCACTGGTATGTTGAAGCACCATTTAACTTTTTAATGCATTGTTTTGGAGAACGACTTTGGTACAGTACCTTGCGTTCATAGGAAAATGCGTTTTTGGAATTGAATACATTATTATCACTATAAGACGTGACTGAGGACAGAAATTCCATTTTACATTATGTAAACAAACACGATGGACTGGCGTCCCGTCCTGGGTATAGCCCTGCCTTGCGCCCTACGTCTCCCGGGATCACCACAACCCTGTACAGGATTAAGCGGTTTCTGACAATGAATGAAAAAAACCATGTGTGCTCATTCTTTGGAGATTTTTTTCGCCAGCTGAAAGCCATGGAGAGACTTGCGGGAGTTGCTGCGCTCCTTCTGCTGGGTTCCCTGCAGTTGCTTGACGCTGCTCCGTGTGCTACTGTTTTTGCGGTTGTCCTTGCCGATTAAAGACTCGAGCAGCTGCATCTTATTCTGCTCTTCCTTTAGGAAGACATTGACTAAGTACACGTTCTCCTTCTTCATGCAGTCCTCGATGTCCGAAGGGATGTCGGCTATCATCCAGTCGAGCATGTTACTCAGACACATGACAAGATTCTGCAAAAAACACAGTTTCATAACGTTTCTTTGGGAATGGGTTCTCAGCTGGTTTACACGCAACATGTTCCGTAGACCTTTCACGGGCCCGTGTGGCTATCACGTGAGCTGAAAATATCACGAGGTCTATAGCAAAAAATATTTTCGGTCCTCGGTTTGTTCCGCTAACTCGATATGATGTTAATGTGGCAAATGTAGATGGATAACGATATAAATATAAAAATAAAACTGCAGTGTGGGGCCACAGCTTAGAAACTGCAAATACCCCAGACTGATTATAAAAAAAGTTAGAACTCCTGATTTTTAGGAGGCAAATTGTATCAGTAATGTGCACTGGGTTTCTCGATGGAGTTAAACATATGCATGAGAGTCGATTACGTCAATAGCACAGGCCTCTATGCAGAAAAGAGGTGATCCTGAGCAACCTGTAAATATGACATTTTCAGCAGTTGACTTTAGCTATAAACTGAAGAAAAGAAGAGGGTGTGATGCCAGAAAACGGAATGTTCACGTCTCCGTGTCCACATTCAATGGCACCCTCGTGTGCACTCACCTGAAAAATGATAACAAATGCCAACCGACCAGCCAGGATCTTCCAGTACGTCTTCGTGTACTGGTAGGGGTGATCAGACCAGGGTGGCTCTAGATAGTCCTTGAACCTGCAACAAAATACCAATGTCCAGTTAACCAAAAACATTTCTGATGGTTGCTCTGCAGAGCAGTTCTTCCAACGTGGGAGGCGAAACGTCGCGAGATCACTCGACACGGCTATCCCGAAAGAACAGCTCTGAAGAGCAACCATCATGAATCGAGTCGTGAAAATCTATATGAGTACATTAAAAACATTGTAATTCAATCACATTCCAACTGAGAATTTGTGGTGAAGCAAGCAATTAATTTAGCTTAATAGTCTCAATAAAGCTTAATTAGGCAAAGTCTAGGCAAAGTTAAAATGTTATCTCTGTTGTAGGCCTTCCATTAAAGTGTTATTTATATCAGTATTGGAAAACATTTATTTTCCCTTGACGGTGGAAATGCTAACGCTGAACATCTGTGATGAGTGGGAATAGACTGGAATGGAAGTATGTTATAGAAGCAGCTTCTATTGTTTATACAATCTCCTCAACACAATGACACCAAGGAACATGTGTTTAAAACGCAGATTATTTACAAAATCGATATTCTGAATTCCTGTAGTGGAGGCCAGTATCTGCAAAGAACAATGATTGTCTTCCCGCCAAATCGTACTCTTTTAAACCCACCCAGGAGAGATAATAGGCTGAGTTAATAATAATAGCGTTTATAAAGCGCCTTTCACCCGAGGGTCACAAAGCGCTGCACTCAATGCACGACCGTGCCGCCCTAAAAGTCAATACAACAATGCAATAAAATACAGGATCTATATGTATCTATTATTCTTATGTGTACCTGCATAGTGTGTAGTTGCTCTCTATTATAATGCCTGGTGCATAGTCTGACACGTTGAAGTAAGACAGCGTGAAGTTGACATAACCACTCAGCGATCCATCAGAACTGTAGAAGTATTTGTAGATAAGTCGTGGCACAAAATCTGACGTCAGGGCAATGACTAGGGCCTGCAACATAAACAACAAGTAAACCAAGGGAGAACAGGTATTTGAAAAAACGCTCATCATAAGCACAAAACCACAACATCGTAGGCCATGCATTTTGTTCACGTACTTTCCTATTTACATTTCAATTGTGATTTCGGTGTTGTATTTAGAAATATATTTTTGGAACTTCGATAGTTAAGAGGAGATTACCCTTATGTCACAGAACTGTTGCCTGGGAAGATAATGTCAGGGACTACTGTAAACAAGAGGGTTTTTATCTCAAGGGATTAACCTCCTTGTTTATATACCTTAATTAATAAAATATTGCGTCCTGCTTCCTACCCCTTTGTTAATCGTACAGATATTTTGAACCCAGTTGTGATATACATTTTTAGGTTACATTTCTCATTCTATTATATGTATGTAACATGACCAGAACGCTCATGAAATGTCATGTGTTTTGAACATGGTTGTGGTGGACACTCACATTAATGATCACTGCCAACTTGGCCACTCCATTCAAGATGACATACCATGTACCTGCAAAACATATTAAACCCACTCCATAGATGTGCCAATAGCACGTGCCATTAAAACATCATGAAATATGTATATAAACATCCATTCATCCAGAGCTGCAAATTATTATTTAACCAACATTTTCCAAACAAATGCTGGATAAGAAGGCCTCCCCGTGCTGTGTCAGTGATGGGGGCTGTTTGACCATACCTCTTCACACTGCTCAGCATGTGGCAATACGCCACATGCTTCAATGGACTGGCGTCCCATAATGGGTATACCCCTGCCTTGTGCCCTGTATCTGCCAGGATAGGCTCCGACTCACCATGGATTAAGCGGTTTCTGACATTAGTCACAAAAGCCTTCGTGTTCGTACTTACCAATGTCCTTGGCTCTTACGGCTATGGGTCGCCGCAGCTCCGTCACAAACTTTTTTCCATCCAGACGAATTTCAATGACGTTGTTCAAGAGCGCAAAAAAGGGTGCCAGGGGGAAGGAGGCCACAAACAATGTGACGAATCCAAACTGGATCACTGTAAACAAAGCACAGGGCAAACGTGAGTCATGCAGAGTGCTTGCAATTCTATTCTACGAGCAATATCGGTGGCGCGGTGGTAACATCTGCGCCTCACAGAACGAATGGTCTTGCCTGAGGAGGTTCGATTCCCGCCTAAGGCACCTTTCTGTGTAGAGTTTGCATGTTCTCCCCGTGTCTGTGCGGGTTTTCGCCGAGCACTCCGGTTTCCCCCCACAGTCCAGACACGTGCTGCTGCATATGTTAATTGGCTGCAGACTAAATTGCCCCTAGTGCCACGTGATGGATTGGCGTCCCATCATGGGTAATGCCCCGCCTTGCGCCTTCTGTCTGCCGGAATAGGCTCTGGCTTACCGCGACCCTGTACATGGTTAAGCGGTTTCTGACAACAGATGGAATGGATGGATAGAATAACTGGTAACAGAGCAGAGCATTTGGATAACACAGTGTGCGGATGTAGTAATGTTGATTACCCATCTCCATGTATTCTGGGTTGAGCCCAGTGAATGGCTCCAGGTCATAGTCCTTGCACCCCAATTCCATCCCATCCTCCTCCGCCTGGTGGTGCGCCTTCTTATGGTGATTCTTCTTGTGCAGATAGCGGCAGAGCTTCTTAATTTTTCTATTCAGAATAGGGGGACAGCCACACTGTTGCAATGAAGATGAGGTTAACGGTGCAACATTTTTAAAAGGAAATGTTTCCGTAATTCAAATGTCGCACAACGTTGCATTTGAACCATGTAAATGTATTTGCTTCTGTATTTTGCGAGTCGTACGTTACAATGATTCTATTCTGACTCTTATTACACTTCTAAAGCACAATTTTAGGGATGCATTTTTGAACTCGTTAGCTCAGAACAGCAGTGAAATCAACACCAACAGTGCACCCTGCATGTAAAAAAACACTTGGCATTAACATTCGTCCTACGACCTGTTTTCCTCACCGTTGCAACGAATGACAAATAATTTATGAAGTCGGTGGAATGTTTGAGTTTTCTGGAAAGTCAACCCTTTGATGGCGAAAGCGTGCACAGAGAGTTCATACTCACGGGATGCCAACCTCAAAGAGATTGTTTTGGAGAAGCTGCTTTCCCAGCATGATGATACAGAGCTGCATGGCAAGCTCTTGGAGGCATCCACCTGTGGCACACTGGACAGCATGCACCGCTCACTGGGTTGTCTTCTAAATACTACATGTACATAAGTGGATATCTTTGTCCGTATTTTCCCATTGTTATAAGTCCATCCATCCATTGTCAGAAACCGCTTGATCCTGTACAGGGTCGCGGTGAGCCAGAGCGTATCCCGGCAGACCCAGGGCGCATGGCAGAGCTATACCCAGGATGGAAGCGGTTTCTGACAATGAATTACCCACAGATATATCAATTCATTCACTGCCAGAAACCCCCTCCGTACTGGATATAGCTCTGCTATGCGCCCTGTGTCTGCCAGGATAGGCTCCGGCTCACCGCAAACCTGTACAGGATTAAGCGGCTTCTGACAAAGAATGAATGAATTAATATATGTGGGTAATGTGATGACAAAGAAGGCAAAGATACGGTTCCCAAACCAAATATATGACTCTCTCCGCTGCAGTATAACATAATAAACCGTGTTTACGATATTTCAGTGATGTTTGCTGTTTACAATGTTTGTTGCCATGTATTACCTCTTCCATGCGATAATCAGGCAAAATGTAGTAGTACTTCTTGGGATAACCGGTTAGTCTATAACAGAGGCAAGTTTGACACATGAATGATGTACAGTCTTAACAAATGGAATTAAAAGTAAACAAAACATCATACACTCTAATATGTTATTTTACAGATTATAAAATTCTGTCAATCTCCCAGAAACATACACAAATGATTGAATACGCGGGAAAACAAATAATAGATGTTATTGTTTAAATCTTAACATTACTGCAACTACATCCACAACGTAAAATGTTTGCAAAGATGTAAACTTACTATAAAATATTTGTTTAGCAACTTCCCCCTTTAACTGCCTATTGCTAATCCAAGTATTGTACTATATACGGAAAATGTTTGAACTTAGAATTAATTATGGTAATCATCAAAATAAAACTTTGGCTATAGCAATTTGATGTTTACTGATGTAGGTTTTCACGGCTCTATTCATCGTGGTTGCTCTTCAGAGCTGTTCTTTCGGGATAGCCGTGTCGACCGCTCTCGACATGCTCGACACGGCTAGCCCAAAAGAACAGCTCTGAAGAGCAACCATCAATTTAACGTTTAATCGACTTTTTGCAACAAACCTGCCCTTGAGGAAAGCCACGTATATGATGCTGGTGTAGGAGTTTACAAACTTCAACATGAAGGACTTGAAAATGAGTCGGTTTTCAAATTCCTCCTCTGTTTTTGGAATCTCTGGAAATACATGAAAGCCACAAGACACAGGGATTTGGGAAATAGTGTGGAGTGAAGGCTCCACTGGCCCTGTGATGGACTGGCGTACAGGGCTTAATCCTGTACAGGGTTGCGGTGAGCCAGAGCCTATCCCGGCAGACACAGGGCGCAAAACAGAGCTATACCCAGGATGGGACTTCAGACCATCACAGGGCACCGCGAGAAATGTATTCCGCAGGCTAATTAACCTATGCAGCAGCATGTCTTTGGAATATGGGAGGAAACCGGAGTGCCCGGCGAAAACCCACGCGGACACGGGGAGGACATGCAAACTCAACACAGAAAGGTACTCGAGCTGGGCTTCAAACCCGGTCTCTTCTTGCTGTGAGGCGGCATAGCGCGCCACCGTGCCGTCGCTCAATCTGTGTAGCGTTGTGATAATGCACGGGCTACGTACCAATGACGGTGAGCCAGTGTGCAACGGCCCCGTAAATCTCCTCCAGAATCAGGATGATAACTAGATTGATGAGGAAAGCTGTGGCCATGATGATGGCCGAACGGTTGTCTCTGAAGTACGGGTCGGTGCTGTTGGCCAGAAGCACGTTCATGGTAATGCGATAAAAGATCATTCCAATCACGATTGCAAACGATAGCAAGACCTGCAAAGGAAAAATGAACATACATCACGGTCAGAGTTATGAACATCTGTGCACACAACCTCAATTGGTGTAAGAGGTATGTTCCAAGTTTTATTTACCGTATGGCATATTAAACATATTAATAGAGCACTTTATAAAAGCGGATGCAAAATGTGATTTATTTTTTTAATTTAGATTTTTTAAAACTGAGATGTTTATTTTACAACGTTAAATACTTTGGTTTTTTGGCAAGCAACCTTACTAATTGGCTGTGTCGGGTAGCAGCAGGTTTACGACACTTGTTATTTTTAATTGACCTAACCCATAAAAATAGATATATTATGGATTATAGTGACTATGTAACGTGATTTGCATAACACTTCAGATAGTAACTGGATCAGCTGGCAATAACACATCATTGTTGCCAAATTACTAAAATGCTCTCAGAATATGGACAAGCGAAATATAGGAAGACTGACAACAGTAAGGCCATTGCACGTGCATAAAGCATGAGCGAACATGACAAGTTAAACCCCTGTGCACAAGTGCGCAAGCAACGTTGCGTTATCACTGACCATGAAAAGAATGCAGGAACAGTTGATGAGGAAGCTCGGGAGAAGGTCTTTCCAGCTGAGACTGTAGTCGTCTGTCTGTGAATGAGCACGACACACCGTGTGCTGACGGCACTAAGTTCAACATGACTCTTGTATATATTTTAATTATTGTCAGCAATTTGCATGTTTGTTGCGTTGCAGGAGTCCCGTAAAGAGCTTGCAAGCTCACTGGGTATTCTTCTGCTGTAATAATAAACATCTATCTATCTAAGTGGCGGCGACGTCACCACGGCACCTGTGCCAGGCCTATACACACCCAGACATGCACACACACGACTACACGTGCAAATGCTTCAAGTCAGTGATAACGACATCACTTTCATCCACGTGTTGGATCATACCCACCATCTTGCTGCCTGTCATGATAGTTTCAGCCTTGGTCTTCCAGCGATTGTTGTGTGTAGCTGGTGGTGGTTCCTGCTGCTTCTGAAAATACAAAATTACTATGCATCACTTTGGCCTGTGTGGCTATTTTATAATGGATGGTATATTTATGTAACATATGTTTGGGGCAGTCGCATCGTGAGGAAGGAAGATGGATAACACTGGTGATGGAATGGTAGTCGAGAGAAGGAACACGCATTGAGAGCATGACGATGCCGGAAATGAAGAGATGACAGCTCATGTGCTGAAGCAAGACGTACGGTGTATGCCATCGCCAGGCGATCAAAGATAATGATGACATGGACAGGCCATCACCCAGAAGAGGGCTTGTGGCAGCTGTAGACGAAGATGATAGCATACTGATGTCGGTTTTCACGGCTCGATGCGTGACAACTGCTTTCCAAAGCTGTTCTTTCGGGATATCCGTAAAGAGCACTCTCTCCTTCGTGACGTTTCGCCTCCCACGTTGGAGGCATCCTCAGGCGTGGTGAGACTCAGCGTGGGAGGCGAAACGTTGCGAAAGAGGGGAAGCACTCGACACGGCTATCCCTAAAGAACAACTCTGGGAAGATCATAACGTTTATGCATGTTCAACTGTGTTTCAAAAATACGACATAAAATAGGCCTTGTCCAACCTGTGTTTTAGCTAGCTTGAGGTCAACTTTCCTTTTCTTTTCCAGGAGCTTGGCTTCATACTCCGGCCGAAGTTGTTGCTGATGGAAATAGCACAAGGTCATAAAGTGTTATTGACCAATATCTTGAGGTTTTTTTATGTGTAAGATAGCTAGGTCTAGGACTTACCTTGGAACCAGCATGGTGCTCAGCAACGCAGCGGGTTCTGATGATGTCAGCTCGCGCTGGTACGCGGTGACATACCAGTGGAGGAGCACAGAGGATTGTAACCGATTGGACATGGCCGGGGTTGGAGGGATGTGAAGGGATAAATGCTATCGCAATGCATTGTCCTTCAGACTTATTGGCCAACACCAGACGGCTTTCTCTGTAGCCTAGTCTGTGTTCAGCCAGTTTCTGCCACAAGGCAGACGCTCTCAGGACAAAGCAAAGATCACAGCATCTGTAGCTCGGGTCAAGCCATTAGGACCATTGGACCTTTTTGCCGTTTGTACAGCGGCAAAGATGTCCAATGGTCTTTTATTTCATTGTTGACATGCCATTCTCTTCGCGGCCCTTGTGCGGCGCTTTGTGACCCTCTGGTGAAAGGCGCTATATAAAACGCTATTATTATTATTATTGGACGAAGAGGACAGGGATTAGAGGGATTTGAAGGGGTTGTATGTTCTCCCCGTGTCCGCGTGGGTTTTCGCCAGGAACTCCAGTTTCCTCCCACTGTCCAAAGACATGCTGCTGCGTAGCTTAATTGGCCTGCTGGATAAATTGCCCCCGGGTGCCCTGTGATGGACTGGCGTCCCATCATGGGTGTAGCCCTGCCTTGCGCCTTCGGCCGGGATAGGCTCCGGCTCACCACAACCCTGTGCAGGATTAAGCGGTTTCTGACAATGAATGAATGGTTACATGGCAGAAAAAACTAATAAAAAATGAAAGCAGTGCAGGTCACGTGCAAATGTATCCCACCTCACTCTCCTCCATGGTATTTAGGTCCCACATGTAATTGAGGCGGGTCTCGATTCGTTTCCAGTGCTCCAGGAAAGTGGTCGCTACAAAACAGACAAATACGACATTTCAAGTACAACATATTCCACGCTGCACAGCTATCCATCCGTAAGCAATAAAAAATAAACGGAACGTAATTATATTACATTTTGATATGATCAATTACCCTCACAAATGTATGTAAACAAATGAAATATCACACATGAGCCGTCTGCTTTCTTATTTTTTTAATATCTGCTAGCTCTCTTGCTCGGGCGGCACTGCGGAGAAGGGAGTAGCGCAAGGCAGGGCTAAACCCCAGATGGGACACCAGTCCATCACAGGTCACCGGGGGCAATTTATTCCGCAGCCCAAATAACCTATGCAGCAGCATGTCTTCGAACTGTGAGAGGAAACCGGAGTGCCCGGCGCAACCCCACGCGGACATGGGGAGAAAATGCAAACTCCACACAGAAAGGGACGCGAGCCGGGATGCAACCCTGGGACCTTCTTGCTGTGAGGCGGCAGCGCTACTCACCGCGCCACCGTGCCGCCCTACGGCATTGTCATCATTTCAAATGCGGTACCATCATAACGTGGCCGGAGGACAATGAACTCATCCGCACCCTGTTTAAATGTTAAAGATGCAGGTCACAGAAACCCCGTCTCCATGGTTGGAAAGCGTCACAGTGAAAACACTACTCATTTGACATCCAGGTGCCTTCTTTACACCCACGACGTCCATCACGGCGCGAGATTAAGAACGTGACTTCTACAGCCGGTTGTCGTTGAGCATCGAATTACTGTGGCGCTCGTACACCTCACAGGATTAGCGAGTTGGCAACAGGAACACGACGCGTGTCTACATTTCAATCAGAAGCACAGCAAGAGAGATCATCTCGTCCCATTGTCAGAAACCGCTTAATCCTGTACAGGGTCGCGGTGAGCCGGAGCCTATCCCGGCAGACCCAGGGCGCAAGGCAGGGCTATATCCAGGATGGGACGCCAGTCCATCACAGGGCACCGGGGGCAATTTAGTCCGCAGACCAATTAATCTATGCAGCAGAATGTATTTGGACTGTGGGAGGAAACCGGAGTGCCCGACGAAAACCCACGGGGAGAACATGCAAACTCCACGCAAAAAGGCGTCCGAGCCGGGATTCGAATCAGTGACCTCTTGCAGCCCTGCTCACCGTGCCACCGGGCCGCCCGTACTAAATATATGTTACATTTAAACCTTGATTTGCGGTTATGACTGCATCACATTTGACAGAGTTGAATGTATGTATAACAGTCTACAAAGGCCAGGTACAATGGTAATTGAAATCCATTGTTGGGTCTGCTCCAGAGCTATTTTCCAGAGCTATACAGCGTCACGCTGTATGCCCCATTATGCTGTTTAGCTCTATTTTTCACTAGAGGGCCTCCTTACAAAAGTTGCAGATATAGATAGGCAGGCTGAAAGCTGACACAGAACCACTATAGTGTGACCGCTTTGGCATGAAGGCTTAGCCCATATCTCGTGTCCACACCGTGTACACTGTGTGCTATGTAAGGTATCCACTATGAGCATCGGGTGGTGAGGTGAGAACAGAAGGTAAAATGATGCGTGTATGCTCTTGTGTCGCATGGCCAGCTGCTACAAAGGACGCCAGTGACCGCTTGCATCGCTAGCATTCAATCGCTCGCTACAATTGTCCGGTAGATTAATGATTTGTGCACACGACGCTGTATGTTGCCTATTTAAATGTTAGCATCACATCCCTGCATTAGGTAATATGCACTGATGCAATTGTGAACTGGAAATGAGTAGATACAAATGTGATTTTAAAAAATCGTAAAGTGTGTGGTATATTAACGACTAGAGTTAAAATCATTGTAGGGCGTTTACAGTCCTAGCACTCCCGGATTTGTAGAAAAATGCCAGAAAAAAATGTTTAGCCTTTCCGGCAATAATACAGGTGTTAAGATGTGTAGTTATTTGCAGATTTGATGTCTTGAAAAGAGGTGTCAATTTGGTGTTTGAACATCTCAACACCTGTAATTATTTCCAGAAAGGGTAAAATATTTTCTCGTATTCATAATCTGTATGCAGATATACAGTTCAGAAACGTATGTATATGTGTAAAGAGCAGGCATACAATAATTAAGCATTCTTCTTCTTCTTTACGATTCTTCGAAGCGCGATGGTTAAATTACAGTTTCCCATTTTCTTACACAGCCCTTTGCATTTTCATTGAACTCTGCAAGGTCTTTTGAGTTGCAGAGGTTGGGT
>JAZEWU010000011.1:4302800-4316076 GCA_036362915.1 Geotria australis | reverse complement strand
TTCGGTATTTTGATATTAAAGTACAGTATTTGTATAGCAATTACGGATGTATATACTGCAGTGTACTGATTTTCAATCTGCAGGGTGGTCCAGATGTATTGTGACCCCCATCGCATTGACCCCTCACACGTTTTAACATTTGCTTGTTTTATACCGTTTTAAAAACCCTTATTTATTTCCTATTAATCAAGGGTTATGTCTGTCATTTTTATATTGCTTACGTTTCATCATACACCCATTGGCTTACAAAAAATATAATATTCAGAGAATTAAATAGGGGTCACTAGACATCTGGACCACCGTGTTCAGTACTTAGAGTACTGTAGGGTGATGCAGTTTGATAACGCAGCAGCTTGTCTGGTGACACGTGATTATCGCGTGAATTATTTGCTAATGATTTCGGGACTGGTGCACCAGCACAATTAACCAAACGTCAACATGTCAACAGCACTTCAAAAGACTACAATATAATCGGCAACATTGCTGGCAATGGCCCGTCTCTATAGCACATGAGAGAAGAAATATATAATAGGGAACTGATTATGGATGTTTTTTTTCTTTATAATGCTGGGTTTTTGGCAATTGTGTTGAGGTTTTTTCAGATTTTCGCTTTTGTGCTGATTTATTATTTCAGTTAATGTACTGCATTCATCGCGTTGTCTCGACGATTATCAGCCAAAGGAGACACAAGTAATACATCCTCGCTTGGATACCCAACCCAGCTTGATAACACGTATTAGGGAGGATAATGGATTTGGGCAGCAACAGCGGTTTGGGTGTAGACCCATTGATTACAGTCCTTCTCAATGCTGTAGCTAACAAACATCACGGGGGTCAAGGTAGAAGCTTTCACGTCGCGATCCCTGTCAGGTAGTACTTGGTATTGCCTGCGAATTCTACCAAACACTTCGAAGCCGAGCTGAAAGACAACGATGTCCAGAAGCTAGCCATCGTGCTTCGAAGAATCGCAAAGAAGAAGAAGAAGATAATGCATGTGCACAGTACAGCATTCTGGGCCACTTTCGATATACCTTCTTGCTCAGAAGTATACAGCAAAGTGAATGTGTATTAACTGCTCTGACTTTGATCATATAAATGAACATTAACAACCAATATGGAAAGTGAAAAGAATGGTTGCTGGACACGGCTATCCCGAAAGAACAGCTCTGAAGAGCCACCATCACGAATGGAACCGTGAAAACCTACATCAGTACAATGCAAAGAATGGAAAGTGTACGTGTGTGTCCCGTGAAGTGATCGAGGTCGTATTCGTGAAAACATTTGATCCAGAGACTCTCACGCCATTTTAAGACAATCCTCACGGGGCAACCACCCTCCCGCAGTGAGACTCCAGCTCGGCTTCACGATGTCGGATTGAAACCTGTCAGGTGGTAGCTGGGTGCCCACACAAGGAGAAGACGAAAATACCCCCAAGGGGACTCAAGAAAAAAGGTTTTGTCGGGATCACGGAAAGCTTGGTGCAGTACCTGCATTTGTCCTTGAAATGTTTCTTATGACACCATGCTATTTTTTGGCTCATGCAGGAATGGCTGTGATTAACAGAGTGACTGGTGACAGGCAGGAATCGCAGCTGTTACTGCCAAGAATAACTTATAGCTGCTGAGTATGCATCACACAAAGCCAATCACATAGTAACCCATAAATACACCACTAAAAACACAAGATAACACAGTGTAGACTTTCAAGGGGAGATTGTAATTTGTCCTGCTGAAATACAACACCCCTTTGCCTTACATCGGAATTTAAAGTTTAAACGGGTTTTATTTAGCGCGGTGAGGAATACACACAGAGATGTCAGTGTTTACCAAGCATTTGCGGTAAAAAAATAAATAACAACATTAACATGTGTTGAAAGATGTCTAAGACGAACTTTTAGAAATCCTCAAAGAACATATCCAAACTTGTGACAATATTCTGCAATGTTCAGTTTTGAACAACTGTAGTTGTTTGAAATGTTTGTCCTTTGTAAAGGTTGTTCCATTGACATTAATACGCAATCTATATATACCGTAGTAAGGAAGCTTTGGCAAAAAAATGCATGGTTCATATAGGTATATTATACACTCATCAAACAACAATTCCAAAGACCGATACTGCATGGCACAACCTTAACACATGAACTGTGTCACAGAATGCAGGTTACTTTTAACCCCAATCCCCATTTAATGTCTCCGTCGCGGTGTGTAAGCGCATCTTGTTGCTGAATGGCTTTCCTGTAATTGTCCGACATGCCTTTGACTTGGCATCTGTCATCGCGATCGGCGATCAGTAGGAGGCGCCCGAGAGTCCATTCGCACCGCCGTATTCATTCATTCGTCAGAAAACGCTAAATTCTGTACAGGGTCGCGGTGAGCCGGAACCCATCCCGCAAGACACACGGCGCAAGACAGGGCTTATACCCAGGATGGGACGCCAGTCCATCACAGGGCACCGAGGGCAATTTAGTCCGCAGGCCAATAAACCTATGCAGCAGCATGTCTTTGGACTGTGGGAGGAAACCGGAGTACCCTGGGAAAACCCACGCGGACATGGGGAGAACATGCAAACTCCACACAGAAAGGCACCCGAGCCGGGATTCGAACCCGGGCCCTTCTTGCTGTCCTCTCCCGTTAATCTGCAACAAGCTCCCGTTTGATCACAACCCCCGCTACACCCGATGTTTTGGAGAACACTAACTTATCTCGGTCTCTCGGGACCGTTTAAAGCTCCCGGTCACAACACTGGGTCATTAGAAGCATCTGCCCACATTCCCAAAAACGTGTCCCCACCTGCTCGCTCTGCCCATTGATGTCCGTCCGTAGTCTCTGCCACACTCGAGACATCCGCGCGTGGTGTGAGTTTCCCCCTTGGGTTTGCAATTGTGACCCGTCTGTGGAATTGCCTTTTCTTCACGCACACCCTCCACCAAACCCTTATCACCGATACGTTTTGCTTAGCCAACACTTTGTTGCCAAATCTGCAACGCTGCCACATTTTTAGCGTTCGGGTGCCTTGTACTCCCTACTGTCCGATATCCCGGTATCACGTCTGACTACATGATTACCTTTTAATCCGTTCTGCAGGTTTAACTATCTAGATTCGCGATCGCTCACACACACATATAATATAATTTGCTGACTCTGCGTTGGCAGTTATGTGCGAACAGGATTAAGAAAAAAACAAAACACATTCGTCAATAACACTGCTTTAAAATAAATCTATTTGGCAACATTTGGAACATGTTCTCCCCATGTCCGCGTAGGTTGTCGCCGGGCACTCCGGTTTCCTCCCACAGTCCAAATACATGCTGCTACAGAGGTTAATTGGCCTGCGAACAAAATTGCCCCAAGTGCCCTGTGAAGGACTGGCGTCCCATCATGGGTATAGTCCTGCCTTGCGCCCCGTGTCTGCCAGCATAGGATCCGGCTCACACTTATGGATCTGTAGAGACCCGTGTGAGTCTCCCCGGTTTTCGGCGAGTGCCGCGTTGCCGCAGCTCGACAGCAGGCAGGAGGAAGGAGCTCCCCTCCCTCTTGACCCTCTCGTGCGCCGCTTCGAGTGAGAGGCACGATGCAGAAAAGTTGCACGCCGACACCGTCCTTCGTCGACGATGTTTTTCTTAGCTCCAAACACGCTTCCTCGCCGCGTGTGGTAACTCTCTGCACGTGTTGCCCAGCCAGGCCTCACTCTCGATGTGCACCTAGCCGGGTACAGCGCGCGTGCGCCGGCGGCAGAGTGGGGGGAGGCATTACAGATCGATCAACAGACCAATGTGCACACTTTCTTCATTAGTGGGATATTAAAGACAAGCCACGGCGTGATTGTAGTCTTGAAACACAAACTATGGACCATATAATGATGGTTGCTCTCGAGAGCTGTTCTTTCGGAATTGCCGTGTCGAGCGATCTCCCTCTCTCCCTCGCGATGTTTCCCCTCCCACGTTGGAAGCATCATCAGGACCATAAACCACTGTAGTGTGCCCTCCTTAAATTGAAGAATACCGAAACTACGCAAACACTCTGCTATAACCCTCTGGTGGCCAGCAGAGCCGTGACATTACCGTTCAGCTTCTGAACGTGTTGCCATGTGCCAGAATAAAATATAATTTTAGTGGGGAGGGGGAGAAAAATCTCCAAACAATTATATTTCCCATGTTGCTTTTCTAGGTTGTGTCTTGATCATGAAATGGTGATAAACTGTACAGTTTGATCCAAATTTATGTTTTAATCACTAGTCAATTATAATGCAGCGTTTATTATTTCCCCAGAGGTATAATTAGGGAGAGTAATAGATAACCTATTATTGTTCAGAGAATTGGCTGAACGTGCAGCACTTGATCCTCCCCACAGTTTTTGTCTTTGTGTTTACAAACATGTTCAATTCAAATGCAAATCAGGTAATTATACACGATCCGCAACTGCTAATTCATGACCATGGCCAGTGAACCACTAGGATGCACTGTAATTAGATTTTCTTAAAACCAGATTCGTGCTCCGTGTTATGTCATCAGCAATGGCCATTCCACCGCTGGATAAAGGCCTCCCCTAACGAATTGTTCTGCTTCTTTGATGATGTGCAGAGTTAAACCATTTGCTCCAAGAGCTTTCTCTCGTTTCACGCTGTGAAGGGCAGCGCGTGTTCAAATGAGACATATCTGGAAGGTGTTCCTCTCCAACTGAGACATAGCTTGATTCATGGGACATACGATAATGTCATTCATTTCAAGACGTCGCTAACTCATAGAGGAACAGTTTTCTGATAACGTTGCGATGTTTCCATGCAACGTTGTCGGTTCCCCTATGCCTCCACCCTCCAGCGAGAGTCGGGGGGAGGGTGGGGGAGTGGTGGGATAGGGCAGTGGCTCCCAAACGTTCTCGGTTCACGGCGCCCTTAGTGTATCACGATTTTTTCCACCGCGCCAAAAGTCAGAAAATATATGGCATTTATGAAACGTGTGGAATTTCCCTCGCCGCCCCTGTGAGTTAGCTGCGGCGCGGTGAGTAGCGCAG
Organism: Geotria australis; assembly: GCA_036362915.1. Taxonomy (NCBI): domain Eukaryota; kingdom Metazoa; phylum Chordata; class Hyperoartia; order Petromyzontiformes; family Geotriidae; genus Geotria; species Geotria australis. The sequence continues at coordinate 4,311,067 of JAZEWU010000011.1, read as the reverse complement.
CCGCCTCACAGACAGAATTCCGTGGTTCGAATCCCGGCGCGGGTGCCTTTCTGTGTGGAGTTTGCATGTTCTGCCCGTGTCCGCGTGGGGTTCAGCCGGGCACTCTGGTTTCTTCCCACTGTACAAAGACATGCTGCTGCATAGGTTAATTGGCCTGGGGACTAAATTGCCCGCAGTGCCCAGTGATGGACCGGCGTCCCATCCTGGGTATAGCCCTGCCTTGCGCCCTGTGTCTGCCGGGATAGGCTCCGGCTCACCGCGACCCTGTACAGGATTAAGCGGCTTATGACAATGAATGGATAGTAGATACCTCTGATGCTCAAGCCCAGTCTCTCAAAGTATGATTTCAGTCCGGAGACCAGACTATGTAACGTCAAAAGAGTCGTTTAGATTTTTTTAATTATGCTTTTCCAGTAGAAGTACTCATCTGTATATGATGCTGCTTTGTCGTGTTGTGTTTCTAATTGCGAAAACATATCATTTTAAAACGTCTGATCTGTTTCCATGTGTTGCAGCCATGACGATAGCGTGACAAGTTACCATCACTCGTGCAAGCCTACTGGAGAGTCGGCTCAATCCTTGGCATCAGAAACGTAACTATTTTCCTAAGCATTTCACGATCGCTACGCTAACAAATAGCGCCTTAACAATGTTGCGTTTATACAACAGAGGTAAAGATAGAGCATACTATCATCAATTAATCGAGCCCTGAAAACCTACATCAGGACATACTATAATGTAAAAGAAACGTTTTGCAGACTGGCTTCCTGCCTGGACTTCTATGTGGCTGGCTGTCACGCAAGTGCGCGTGTGCGGTAATGATGTCACCGTGCACACTTACATGATGACATGACCCGCTAACTACAGAGCTGATCCGGGTTCATACGTGCCGATGTTACATCTCCCCCCACTCCACACTCCTGTCGATCAGACATACGTTTTTCTGGCTGGAGGAAGAGAGTGATGGACGGACGGGTCGTCACGTCCAAAATGCATTCAGGCTGCTAGTATATATATAAAAAAAACGCCTTGGCACACTGCTTTCCAATACGTTGAAGGCATCTAACTTTCATCAAAAATGCAAAAGAATTGTTGTTGACAACTGGTAATTTGCTTTTTAATTTGCTTTATTACTCTGCTGAGCTCTTGACTGCTACAATCCCAGACCATCGATTCCTAAGCGTACAGCATTTGCTAAGGTGATCGATGCCGGGTGTGATCAAGGCATGGCTCCCCGCTGATAAACCCCCTTATATGTATGCTGGTGACCCGGTAATTATTGCTCACTGTGAGAAGCAGTTGGATGCACAGGTGCAGATCCTGAAGCATTTCACAAAGAAGTGTTAACTTATCAGCCCCACCAAAACAAAACACCTGTCTGGATTCATATACACTTAGACCTGAACACAAATCGTGAAGTGTATGTACATGGATATTCTTTTTTTGCATGGGCGTACTATGCAAGAAAGTACAAGCGCACAAAGTGCAAGCACACATGAACGCGCCAAAATATACGCACGTACAGAGGCGGTGACGCAAGCACGACAAGGATAGCGAGGTCACGACTCAGTGTCTTCATAAAGCACCAATATCTATTACGAACAGACTGCTGAACGCATAACCTTAGCACCCTTTAAACCAGCTCCAGTCATGCTTAGTAAAACATTCAAGGTTTACTAAAAAGCAATGATTCTAAGATCACGTGGCATTTATAGTTTATGTGCAAACGCAGAACTTAATGCAGCGTGTCTGTGAAAAGCAACACGTACAATGCCGAGTATGATTACGCGTGTTGCGATTGTGTGAAAGGCCAGCATAGCGTATGGGCAGAAAACACTTCACTCAGTGACAGTTGCTCTTCAGAGCTGTTCTTTCAGGATAGCCGTGTCGAGCGATCTCCATCTCTCCCTCGCGACATTTCGCCTGACACGTTGGAAGCATCATTAGGTGTGTGGAGGCAAAACGTTGCGAGGGAGAGATGGTGATCGCTCGACACGGCTATCCCGAAAGAACAGCTCTGAAGAGCAACCGATCATGAATCGAGCCGTGAAAACTAACATCAGTACACTTCACTCAGTCTCAAAATTAAATTTCAAGAGCGTTTGCCATGCTTGGCTAATTCCTTAATGCATATGGGTTAAAAACGGTATATCAATAAGAAAAAGCTACACACATGCAGGATAACTTTCAAAATCTAGTTTTTTAAACTACTAACTATGCTGCTACCTATCGGTCAGCTCGTATCCCTAGAAGTGGATCACACACAAGATGCTGTTCACACAGTTTACCGACCAAGCCTCGAAAGCAGCAGGCAGCAGGTGTTCACTACGCATTTGGAGAATTGGAGGACGCGCCTTGCGGGAATGTGTGCAGCACCACCGCAGCAATACCGGGTGTGCAAGACTGCAGCGCAGTTCGCGACGTTACATCGTGGCAAATAAACAAATCGATTTTAAAACATAGCCAAGTTTAGTAGCACGGCGTGGTTGTCATGGCCACTCTTGCAAGGAATGAAATGTCATATTATCTGCCGCTACATAGCCTGGCACCCAGGCCCCTCCTGCACACTTAGACGTTTATTATAGATGCGTCCTATTACAGCAGAAAAATACCCGGTGAGCTTGCAACTGCTTTAGTTAATTTCTTATCTTACTCATTCTGGCTCTTGATCTGGACAACTATTTAGTTTTGCCCAAAGGAGGATAATCTTGCCGAGCTCAGTTTTCTACTTGACAACGATCAGTTGACTTGAAACAAATGGCGCCCCCTTTCCAGGTGTTCTGGAGTTTACAGATCTCAAGGGATGATGGCGATTGTGATAATGTGGCGACTGCATGTAGGAGGGGAGGTGAATCTCTCATTGGCCAGGTGGCTCAGCGGGAGAGCGAGCGACTCGCAGTCAGAATGTTGCGAGTTTAAATCCTTGTTGGAAGGTTGACCTAGCCCATCATCCTTTCGGGGACGATTAAATTGAGTACCACTTTGTGAGTGCGTCAACGGGTGCTGTCTTTCGGGGAGTCTCACCCCCACCTTAGGAATGTGGAGCGTCCACCACTGATTTCGATAGGAGATGAGCAATGGCTAAATGCACTTTTAAGCGGAAAATGTTCATGTGTGCATGCATGTGCTGTGATAGATAGATGTTTATTATCATTATAGCACAAAATACCCAGTGAGCTTGCAAGCTCTTTACAGGATTCCTGCAACACAACAAACACGCGAATTGCCATCATGGGCATCACGGATTGTGGCCTGATTGCTCAGCTGTGCAGGTGGGATTTACACAGAGGCATTTTGATGTCCAAGTGAAAATACCACACTCTGCATTGACCTCACGATTGCCTGTAGAATCTAGTGTTGATGCAGTCGCTCTTAGATACATGCGACAAACATCACATGTAAAGTTTTTGCAGCTGAAAAGTTAAACCAAAGCAACCATCTCCAAACATGACTTGTGTCATTGATCACTCAGTTGGTTCTCAACTGGTTATAAATAAAGGAAAGCCACCCACCTCAATCCAGTCGTTTCATTTAATAACAATGTATGAGCAATGTTATTGCGCTTGGGTAGCCATCTGTCTGGGTTTCAGCCGGTGCAGGCCAGGAATTGGCATTTGTGTTCAGGTGGCAGGAATTGATTTGTTCTGAGATCTGGCACCAGTATTGTGTTCAACTTTATCACAGTTTACTGCCGGGCAGTTTTGATACAAACTAGGCTGACAAAGAAATACGTCTGGGCTTGCTTTGTGGAAAAGGTGGCAACCCTATGTCGCTCTGAGTTCCGTTTTTCTTTCCTTTTTTTCAATACGGCAAGTTCAAGCATGCTCAGATAAGGTTGAATGGCCGCGTTGTATTATGGTGTCATCTGTCAGCCTTTAGGCCTTAAAATACTGAACATAAACCAAAAGGATGCGGGTGTCACAGAGCCTGACCTTGATGGATAGCTGGATTCTCTTTTTCTAGATAGAGCTGTTGAGGGCATCCCTTGACCATCTCCTGCAATGAGATCACAGGATGATGCAGCTGGAGCCAGCCAGGCTGCTGGAGAGGGGGAAGTGGGTCATCCCTTCAGCATTTTCTGCTTCTACTGCAGGTATAGTGAGTCATGAAGTACGAGGGAGAGTACCTGTCCCTTATTTTCCCTGCAAATATATCTGTATCTAATGGCCGTACGTGCGCTGTACAGCCTTGCCGTAAAGAAGGTGTCTAATTTCAGGACGTCGTGAACAATTGATGGTTGCTCTTCAGAGATGTTGCTTCGGGGTGGCCGTGTCGTGCGATCTCCCTCGCGACGTTTCGCCTCCCACGTTGGAAGCATCATCAGGAATTATGCTTCCAACGTGGGAGGCAAAACGTCGCGAGAGAGAGATTGCTCGACACGGCTATCCCGAAAGAACAGCTCTGAAGAGCAACCATCATGAATCGAGCCATGAAAACCTACAACAGTAGTGAAGCATTGTCTATTTCAAAGATTCCAACGATTCATAACTGGTTACTTTCCATTTCACCATGGAATGTTTAAACACTTGACTCTCGGTTCAACATTCATGTTGGTGGTATGTTTTAAAACCTTCATATTGGCTTATCTTGACATATTAATGTCCTTTATTTGTTATCGATGCATAATTAGCACATCTCTTTCCTAATTCTCAAGTTACAACACTATGTGGTTACAACTCAATTCCATGTATATTGTTTGGATGTACTGTATATTGTTTACATTTTGGAAATCATTTGTACAAGGATTTAGCGCACATTGCTGCATTTGATATGCACTCCCAATAAATGTTTTACAGCGCGAACATTCATCCATCATATATTTCATCATCATGCTCTATGGCATTGCCCATAAATATTGCATAGTTTCCCGGAAGGTGCTTGACACGTACACTGCATACATGTTCACCTGTGAATTATGTTTTACATTGACAGCGCAGCGTAATTGCTGCCCAGATTATTACAATTCCATGACCTGGAAACGTCTATTGCAATTGCAGTTATCCGGCGGCTCAGCGTGAAAACACGCGTGTCGCGTACACGCAACTTGCCAGATCGATGCTTCTCAACCTCTTTCACTCGACGGCACACACACAACAGAACTTGCGCGCTCACTCGATCTCCGTGGCACACTGAACCAAAAAAATGCCAACGACGTAATCACAACCCGCGGCGTTGAGAGGGGTAGATAGATAGACAGATGTTTATTATTACAGCTGAAAAACACCAAGTGAGCTTGCAAGCTCTTTACGGGTTTCCTGCGACACGGAAAACATGCGAGTGACGGCTGTCCGCTGCCCTACAGGCCATGTACGACCATGGAGAGGAGAGCATGCGATTTGAGGGTTGGGCGCCGGAACGGCCACTGCGACGCAGACGAGAGTTCTTTTGGCCTGGGTTGTCAACAAGTGAGGTTCTTGCCATTCCTAGAATTCCAAAATCACCACGGCACACCTGCAACTGGCCCGTGTGCCGCGGCACAGCTGATGTGAAGCAATTTGCTAGTGGCTTCAACGCGCAGTATTTGATAGAGTTGCAGCATTGCTTCCAAATCTGTGGGTGTTGAAACCACATCAGTGATCTAATCCAAGTAGTGTTTATTGTATTTTAAGTACTGAAATTGGGCGGCATGGTGGCGCGGTAAGTAGCGCTGCCGCCGCACAGCAGAAAGGTCACGCGTTCGAATCCCGGTTTGGGGACCTTTCTGTGTGGACTTTGCACGCTCTCCCCGTGTTCACATGGGTTTTCGCCGGACACTCTGGTTTCTTCCCGCAGTCCAAAGACATGCTGTTGCATAGGTTAATTGGTCTGGGGACTAAATCGCCCACGGTGCCCTGTGATGGACTGGTGTCTCATCCTTGGTATAGCCCTGCCTTGAGCCCTGTGTTTACTGGGATGGGCTCCGGCTCACCGCGACCCTGTACAGGATTAAGTGGTTTCTGACATCGTGGCGTGAGAAGTCCCTTATCCAGCAGTAGATTGACACAATGCCAGTAAATGTACACACTGCCAATGCTGTTGATGCTATCACATCTTTCCATTGCGCTTCAACACACACTGCTGGTTCACTCGTCAGACGTCCAGTTGTAGGTCCGTCGCTTGGTGGAATCGTCATTGCCTATTTCAGTCGCGTGCTCTGCTAACTCGGTATTACAGCCACCACAGCACACGGATACAGATCTTGGTATCGGAGCGTTGTTGCTGTTTCATGGAAGCTTGTTATCAGTCCTGTATACGCTTATGGTCTCGTGGTCGCGCGTGATAAGGTATTAGGCGGAAGCCACTCTTCGTGTTGGCGGGAGATAAAGTATTTATATTGTGTTTTAATGCTTTCAAAAACGTACAACCGCATACCTTGCGAGAAAGGGTCTCTCTCATATTTGGGAGATGTTTAGCTTCAGGGGATTTTTTAAAAATGTTTTTAATAGCACAAAAAGTCAAGAGTATAAGTGTCTCCTTGTTCAAAGAAGTAACGTGGCAGCACTTTATTGTCAGAGCAAAGCTATTGGTAAACATTGTATATTCCCATGGCAGAAGGTAATGGGGGTGGAGTGGTGCCATAGTGATTAGCACACTGTGGTCTGAGTGTGTTTCCCCAGTATGGCTGACTGGTGGTGTGAGGGATGAACGGTGTCTGTCTGAATCTGTCCTGAATGCCCCTTTCCCCAACCAACACTGACCATTGTGGTGATATGTGGTCAAACAACCCCAGGGGCTGGCACGGCATATGAACTAGGGACCTTCTTGCTGTGAGGGAGGTGGCAGCGCTACTCACCACACCACCGTGCCGCCCATTTAAAATGATTGTATTTTCAATTAGCATACAGTGCATAGTAGTACAACATACAGGAGCAAACGGTAGGTCTCTGGCTATCACCGGTGAAACAAGTGGAGCAGTGTAGGACTCAAAAATGAGAGAGGTTGTGTAGAAGGTACGGACTTGAACTGGGTGGCCGGAATTCGCACTGCGTGTAATTCCAACGCACGATGAAAGCAACACACGGCATGCACCTGTGTGCAGCATTGCCATGAGTGGAGGCAGGACCACGCTGTGCCGAGAAGCTTGACCCGCCTGCCCACACGGAGGGAAGTGCAGGAGCAGAGGTCCTTGTTGAGCGACCTCAGCTGACAGCGACCTCAGCTGACAGCGAGTGTCCGCGAGCTTCCACGGCACCGCGCGCCGGTTGGGGCACGACACCCACCGAAGCCACCAGGTGATAAGAGTGGGCTGACAGCACGGACTCAACATTGCGGTGACCCAGGAAGGCGCCCAGGTCACGGCCACGTTGTGACGCGCTTGAGTGGCATGTTGTGAAAGGTGACCTGACGGCAAAGCAAGACGTGTTGTACGTGTAGGCTAGTCACTCAAAGAGCCGTTGTGGGCCACTTTCTCAGCCATGGGCCTCATTGATATGGGTTTTTTTTAAAATCATAAAACCAGATGTGATTTATTTAGCTTTACATTTAAACAAAAAAAATCTGATTGGAATATTAATAATGTACTGATGTAGATTCTCACGGCTCGATTTATGATGGTTGCTCTTCAGAGCTGTTCTTTCGGGATTGCCGTGTCGAGCGATCTCCCTCTCTCCCTTGCGATGTTTTGCCTCCCACCTTGGAAGCATCATCAGGCGTGGTATGACGCTCTTACTGTCGAGGAGGTATGCTCCGTATTTTGGGTATTTGCGGTTGTGGATGTAGAGCCAGGAAGAGGTAGCTGGAGCAGCCATGTGGATTTGTGTATTTACGGGGCTGCCGAGGCCTCCGTCTCTGCTTAAACCTAACAGCCTGCAGCTCATATTGACGTGGAGCTGGTCTCCTTGCTCGGGACGTCTCCGTGTTGGGTGATTGCTGTTGGGCTGCGGTGATCGCTGTCGTTCCGCCACCTGCCCCCCTGTCCAGCTGCCCTCATTCTGCAGCCGCTCGGCTGTCGGTCTGCTCAGCTGCCTCGTCACCTCGCCAGATCCCAGCAATTGTAGAAAATCCCGGGAGCTGCCCTCTCGTTCCATATGCTAATGTAAACATTCATCCGTTGTCAGAAACCGTGATGCACTTGGTCCACGATGTAGCGTTAGGTCACTGGAACGGCCAATGTGTTACTCTTGAAGGGGGTTGTAAGCAGACAATTGGAATCTCCCGGAGGAATGTAGGGTATAGGAGCGATACATTGTTAATAACTTGTTGCAAAACTATGCAAAGATTATCATTGTGATCTTCTCTGCCTACAAGAAACCCACCGTGGACCTAAAAACCCTCGCCCTCGTGTAGAA
>JAZEWU010000011.1:4291990-4302362 GCA_036362915.1 Geotria australis | reverse complement strand
GTCGTGTTTTAACGGACCAAGTCCGTTAAATTCTGATGTTTATATGACGATCTTACACAGAGTAATGATAGTACCTTATGCATCTTAAAACAACCTATATAGCATAATCACCATAAAACAGAGTAATATATGCATCTAATAGCAACAATAAAAACACAAAGATTAGCATAAATTATTTGCATTATTTCTAATGCAGACTGCTGTCTCAGAAGTAGCAGACAGTGTCCGTTGCCTCCAAAGTCCGTTGAATAGAGGTCCGTTAAATCGAGGTTTTAATGTAATGATAACACAGCATGTGTGATGATAACACAGCATGTCTAATAACCCTGTAGTCGCAGTAACTTGCAGGGGCTGCTCAGAATAGCAGCAGAACTCCCAGCGGTCGCCTTTTCCACCTGCTGTCCTCGCGGAATGTATGCTGCCCCAGTGGAGTTTCACATTCCACACGTTTCACACGGATTCCTGAACGTGTAAAATCCACCCGTGGGGTTCAACATGTGCACATAGCTGTTTGTGGATCTATTTGCAATGTGGCAGTTGCTAAATTACGTTGTGACACTTGGTTTTGAACCTGTCTTTGAGCTCAAATAATAATTATCGATACGCGATGGTTGCTCTACAGAGCTGTGTTCTTTCGGGAGAGCCGTGTCGAGCGATCTCCATCACTCCCTCGCGACGTTTCGCCTCCCACGTTGGAAGCATCATCATGGGAGGCGAAACGTCGCGAGGGAGAGAGGGATATCGCTCGACACGGCTATCCAGAAACAAACAGCTCTGAAGAGCAACCATCATGAATCGAGCCGTGAAAACCTACATCAGTACAATTATCGGTGCGCTAATACTTTGTGCATACGACACTTTGATTTGTTTGGCTGTGCCGGGTGGTAGAGAGTCTTAATGACACACTTTTGGCTAGATCATTTACTTGCCCTAACCTGAGAATCAATCAGTAGTTGTAAAATCGGTGGTGAAAACCTACGTGTAAAAAATGTGTTTTTGTGCCTGCTTGTTGATTTTCTGTACCCACTGTTCCGTGAGATAGAAACACATTAACATTTTTATGTTGTGTCTTGGTGTTTGTCATCTTGGTCGAGCAGGTCACACTTGTGGAGTGGTCAATTAGAGACGCGTCTGGGATCATCTGGGCTTGAAAGCAGGTCTTCAAGCACTGGCAGCATGGAGGGAGGAACCATTACCACCACCCCAAACAGGGTGAGCATCATGCCTACTAATCTTTGCCTGTCAGGAAGTCCTCTCTTGACGTTGCTCATATTTATTCATTGTGAAATCCCGTTAAATCCTGTAGAGGGTTTGCGGTGAGCCAAGCCTATCCCGGCAGACAGAGGACGCAAGGCAGGGCTATACCCAGGATAGGACGCCAGTCCATCACAGGACACCGGGGAAAATGTAGTCCGCAGGCCAATTAACCTAGGCAGCAGAATGTATTTGGACTGTGGGAGAACATGCAAACTCCACACAGAAAGGCAGCCGAGCCGGTTTACGAACCAGGGAACCTTCTTGCTGTGAGGCGGCAGCACTACTCACCGCACCACCGCCCTTAATCAAAGTCAACTGCCTTCGTTTTGAATCTAAATATGGCACAACGGACACTGTTTCTTCGTGTTAAAAAAGTTTAAACTAAAAAATAAGATTACGTCGCCCGCGTGATTTCCTGTCATCCGATCCAGACTCCAACGTCGTCCAAGAAGGTGCAAAACTTCGGGAAGCGCTCGCACGCCATCCAGAGAAACCCGAATGCTCCTGTGATGATCCGCGGGTGGCTCCACAAACAGGTTCACGCGGCAGTGCTGCTCACCGCGCCACCGTGCCGCCCACGGGTCAACACGACGTTTGTAAATAAGAGAAGACCGCAACTTTAAACGCTAAACGTGTACTTTGTCTTTGTTTCATAGGACAGCACTGGTATGAGGCTGTGGAAGAGGCGGTGGTTTGTTCTGGCTGATTTCTGTTTGTTCTATTACAAAGGTAAGACACACACGGTCGCGGTGTGTTGCTGGAAGTTACCAGTATGACACTACCTGCACAGTGTTCACAAAACCATGAGGTATGGTAATGGCATGTAGAGACCTGCTTCTAGCAGTATATTGACAATTATTAATTCATTCATTGTCAGAAACGGCTTAATCCTGTACAGCGTTTCGGTGAGCCGGAGCCTAAGCGGAGGTCACTTGTATCCACGCGGACACGGGGAGAATATGCAAACTCCACACAGAAAGGCACCCGAGCCGAGTCTCGAACCCACGTCCCCACAGTCAAATGCGATGCCGAATACATCACATTGAACTCAGGCCCTCCCGCATCCCAATGTGTGCAACATCATGCATACGTGCAAATCGACTTATCAATTTAGTCCTGGCTACACATGGATGATAAACACGCAGACACCCCCACAGAATCAGCGGGTGGTGAAGCCACGGATGGTGAAGTTTCCCGATGTGTTCAGTAAACTTTGTGACATTTTGATGTAGATGGCCGGGAGGATGAGGTGCTTGGCAGCATCTCTCTGCCAAGCTTCCGCATCTCAGAAGTGGAGCCTTCTGATCGGATCAGCCGCAAATTCACCTTCAAGGTGAGACGACTGCCTTTGATTCCTCTCACACGTTAGTCGAACAACCTATCCTTACTGTGTGCTGTGGAACTTATACATAATAGAAATCCGTGTGGACAGTGTGCTCAGTTTCTGTCAAAAGGTAGGCGGTGAGTGGCATTGGCTGGGTCGTGTCACCTTAATTCGTACAAACGATACGCTTTGATGCATTATTACAATCAGTATAGGTACATCCGTAGTTGCGTTACTGTAACTCGTATTCAAGGAAGAGGAATTACAGGAAAACCTCTTGCAGAGCGACTCCGAGTAGATGGATAGATAGATGTTTATTATTACAGCACAAAAATACCCAGCGAGCTTGCAACTGTTGAGCGCCGTCCCTCTCTCGACACGGCTATCCCGAAAGCACAGCTCTGAAGAGAAACCGTCGGGAATCCATCCGTGACAACCTACATCAGTGCGTAAGCATACGATTCAACGATTTCTAAATATCTCTTGCGGCGTCTGTGTCCGGTGAGCCTTACGCTTCCAGCTGAGCTTCACATTCTTCTTCTTTGCGATTCTTCGAAGCACGATGGTCAGCCTCTGGACATCGTTGTCTTTCAGCTCGGCCTCGAAGTGTTTGGTAGAATTCGCAGGCAATATCAAGTATTACCTGACAGGGATCGCGACGTGAACGCTTCTACCTTGACCCCCAGCTTCACGGTGATGCCGAGCGACTCGGATTAAACTCGTCGTGATTCTTGAGTGTTATTGAATAGTCGATACAACAGAAATCCAGTAACCCGTGTTAATATTGGGGGACCAAATCGCTAATTCTATAATCCGTGGTACAATGTGGAGTTTAGTTCTATAGGCCGTGAGAAACATTCATGATCAGGCGGTGTATAATAATAATAATAATAATTTCAATTTATATAGCGCCTTTCACCCGAGGGTCACAAACCGTGATACAGCAGGAATTAGCCGCGTAGGTCCATTATATCTGCTAAAAATGTGCGGATTACGAGGTCACACTTATTTCTAAGATCCAAATGGCACATATCTTCCGTATGGTCTATGTTATAAAGGATGTTTGCAAGAAATATTGTATTTGCACAAACACAACTACAACGACAACAATTCACAGAGAGAACCACACAAGTGAAATACATGCTCAAAGTATGCAGCACGATGGAAACGATCAACATCTAAGTCAATAAAACTTGCCAGAATCCTGCCTGTACTGTACTGAATGCTTCGACCACTTTCCTACTGGTACATCATACCGGACCGTGCCGGCTTACTTTCACCTCCGATTAAGTCAATACAAACAGCGTGGGGGAAAGAGGCAGTAAAATGTGAATTATAAAAACGTGTCCATTCAGGATACACGCGAGTCTCTGTGTTGACATTTGCGAGTACGTGTAACGTTCTATTTTACGTTCGCATCTTCACCGTGCTGTGTGCATCTTGTGTTCGACATCGATTTGTCGGCTCGTGCCTCACGTTGCCCGGGTTTCCGTGAGCCTCCCTTGTATGAGTCGCCTGCTCCCCGTGTGCTGGGCCACAGAACGCCACTGACAGGTACCTTCACTTTACTCATCTTTGTTTTGGATCACGTTAACGACGCGCATGAATGTCTTATTCATCTCTTCTCCATAATTTTGTTACCGTTGCCTTTTGTTTTGTTTTATACACGAAATTCACGTGCATTATGATATCAGCGGGGCTCACGTCATACTAACGCCTGTAGAACATTGTCATATCATTTTATTTGGCAGGCTGCTTCCCCAATGGGTATACTGTCATCCCAGGCAGAGCATACAGGAATGCGCACTTATTATTACAGTGCAGAAACGCCGGAAGAGATGCAGCGATGGTTGGAGGCAATGAGTCTGGCGTCACAGCTGCAGCTCGGTATCCCACAAAGGTAACCGTTCCGACAGGAAACAATATTGCGGCTCTGTGCTGTTGTTGTTGCTTGTGAATGCGACCGTGTTCATGCCCACTAGTCTGTATCGTCACCTCGACGGTTCTCGTGAAGGTGGGCCTTAAAGGCCTTCCAGAACCTTCTTGGTTCCGGGACTGGGTGATTAATAGGATAATTAATATCAACAGGGGCGGCGCGGTGAGTAGCGCTGGCAGCTCACAGCAAGAAGGTCCCGGTTTCGAATCCAGGCTCGGGTGACTTTCTGTGTGGCGTTGGTATGTTCTCCCTGTGTCCGCGTGGGTTTTCGCCGGGCACTCCGGCTTCCTCCCACAGTCCAAAGACATGCTGCTGCATAGGTTTATGGCCTGCGGAATAAATTGCCCCCGGTGCCCTGTGATGGCCTCTTATCCTGGGTTTAGCCCTGCCTTACGCCCTCTGTCTCCTGCGATTGGCTCTGGCTCACCGCGACCCTGTACGGGATTAAGTGGTTTCTGACAATAGATGGATGGATGGAATATTAACAGCAATACAAATGTTTACTTTGTTGTGTGCTGTAGTGTACGTTTGCTATATTTTACACTATTAGATCTTTGTTACTGTTTTGTTAAACTTCCTCTGAAGGGGCTACCTGTGATCCAAACGTCGTTCGGGTACTTCAAAAACGTGACAAGATTACATTTTTAAGCCATATAATTAATGTGTACGTTGTTTCTTTACAGCAGCAATTCCTCGAAAAAGTCTCAAGAAAGGCCGCTGATGCTAACGAACCACATGGAGAGCAAGCGTCTGAGAGACGGAAGTGAAACGAAACGCGACTATACATCCCCGTGTTCGGCAAATGAATTCAACCAGATAAACGACACCACGAAGAGCGAACTCTTAATGTCGAAGCTGGAGTTCAAAATGCAACATACAGACAGCAGACTGTACGAGGGTTACGAAAAGAGGGACCTGCCCCGAACTCACGACAAGGTGTTAAAGAATGTACAAATTCCGACGGTGGGTAACTTTGAGAGGAGCGACCTGATTCTACCACGGGAAGACGTGGGGAAGAGACTTTCGTCCGTCTGGAAAAGAGAAGATCTTCAGAGGGAACAGGATGCGGAGAGGTATTTCAGAGACATGTCTAAGCCGAGGGACTTTTGGGAAGCAGACGAACACCACGGTTTGGGTCAGAACGACGAGGATAAAACAAAACTGTTCTGCAACGCAAGGAACGACGGTATGAAAATGACGCCGAGCGACGGATACAAACTCCCTGGGTTTCAAACGGAAAGCACAACGCACAACAGCCCCGACGGTCGCGAACATTGGCCGAGGCTGCAGAGCCATTTCTCCGAGGTGACGCAGGGAGGTCAGAAGCAGAAGGCCACGCTTCCTCAGTGCAGCACAAGTGTGGGCGGCGCGCTCGGCAACAGGAGCCCGACGGGCGACAGGCACGGAGCCTACAAGCACGGAGCCGCGTCGCACAGGCAAAGCCAGGCGTCGTCGTGTGGTGCCAATTACACGCACCATCCAAGCCTAGAAATGTTAGACGGTGGAATGGAAAACCACCACACGGCTTTAAGTGACAGGAAAACGTTCTATCACAATCAGACACAAGACGGTGTAAAGCACACGCATCACCCGACACACCTAGAGAAGGAAACGTATACATACAGGCAGAGCTCGTTGCCACAAATTAGTGACACGGGCGTGTACAAGCAGTGTGTCCTTGAAAGTGCAATACCTTTATACGAGGACAGGAATGTACCTTTATACAGCGATGGCGATATGTATGAACAAAACCAAAATATAAGTCAAATGAACAATGATGGTTGTACAGCGGGAGTTTCAAAGTCAGATTTTCAACCGGTGGGATCGGACCGTTCGGATCGCTATGACAGACACAACACTGGGAACGATGACGGGTTACAAACAACTCACGCGTTATTCTCTGATGGAAATGCAGCCGCAACTAGGCAAAGCCGGGCAGCCCACGAGGTAAAATTGTGCCATTATCAGCAAGATCAGGTCGTACCAAACGATAGTTTAGGCATGCAACATGTCAATCAAGTATCTGCAAATACCAACACGACGCATTTCCAAAAGTCAGCTGGAATCAATAGCGCTAATACTCATCAACAGAGTAAGAAACCGTTCTGTCACAGTAAATCAGAACTCACAAAGAGTCAGGAGGTATATCGTGAAACTGTGCGGCCGTATTTTCAAAGTCAAAATAATCTGGTCGATGACGAAGACATGTATCTTCAAAGCATAACCTCGTTAATCCATGGGGCACAATCAAACTTAAGCAAGGCGACCTTAGATGGAGACGTTGTCACACACTTGCAAAGCCAGACGACAATGGACGAAAATACTTACAAGCAGAATGAAATGATTCCTCACGAGGGGATTCATAGACAGAACCAAACATTTCTCAATTCAGAAGAATGCCATCCGAGCTATACAGGTCTCATTGAAGACGCGTATAATTACAGACCAAGTCAAACAACACTCGACAGCGGCGCCAATAGACAGAGTCACGGAGGTGTGGACAATAGGTCCGCGCTGCTCACCAAGAGCCGGATTTCGCTCGATGCTGGGATTGGGGCTTACAGCAGCCACAGCCATGCCGCCCGCTCCGAGGCTGAGCGACAGGCTCAGAAGAGGAATTCCATGGTGCATTTGGAATACTGGGTGAGGACACAGAAGGAAAAAGTTGAAGGAGACAGAATGAGGTGATTATACACAATCTTTACACTTTGTGCCACGTTAAAATGTTAACGTCTGCTTGCTCAATTACAGTGTACGTGTTCACGGCTCGATTCATGATGGTTGCTCTTCAGAGGCCTCACACGAGGCTCTGTTTTCAGAGGCAGCCAGCACCACACTTTGCCCCCACCATCCCTGCGAAAACACGAGTCGGATGGGGTTATCGTCCCTTGGTTAGGTTTGATCATTCCCTTTATCTTTCCAGGTGCCGGAGTGTTGTATACCCCAGCTCGGTGGCTTTGATATCCGAGTCACTGGCTTCTAGGTGGCCGGGGGATTGTAATAAGCATCCCCTCCCCACCACCTCTCCTCCCCCCGGACAGGCAGGGCACTGGCTCCTCTCAATCCGAAGATGCAGCGACTCAACTCTTGAGGTTGTCCCGGATTTCTGTGCTCCTTATTCAAGCTTCTGTTCTTTAACTTTTTGCAGCATTGCCTCCGTGCAAACCATGCCTCCCGCCATGCCCAGTTACCACGTGGGGCTGGGCGGCCAGTACGCGGACGGCTCGGGCCCGGCACCCCAAGCCATGCCGCGGCGCCCAGACAGCATGGCCGTGTCTTTGAGACAACAGCAACAGAACCCGCAGTACCGCCAAGACGTGTCTTTGGAACTCCACAAGTGGAAGCAGAGGCAGCAGATGAAGGTGCTATTTATGAGCAGCTTTTTTGCCAGTGTACACATTAATTAGTTGGCCGATAACATCGTAATATATAGGAAGCAGTGTGTGGTAATATGGCGCCGGCAAACCGCCTGGATCCCCTCCTCCGCCTCTGCGCTTTCCTCGCGCCTCTGAGTCGTTCTTTGACATTGAATGAATATGCGCGTTATAAATGTAAAATTCGTTTTATTATGCAAAAAAATACAAGGTGTTACCTTTTCTGCCAATGAGACAAGTGTTAAGATCTTTAAAAAAAACACCAAATGGACACCTCTTTGCAAAGGGTTCGGTTGGCAAGAAGCCACACAGGCTGCTTGTGGCAAGAAAACATTCAAACAAAATGCTATGAAAATATATGCATTATCCTTGAATCTGATTGGCCCACACCAGAGACAGCTTTCTTTTTCCTGCTTTGCCGTTCGGCAACACTTGGCTAACACTGAGACTAGGCTGTTTTAAATATCTTAACACTTGTCTCATTGCCAGAAAAGGTAAAACCTTTGTATATTTCAGTTCACTCGTTTAATGTGAAGTCTCAGCTGGCGGGCCGATGTGCCTGTTGTTCGATGTCATTGTGAAACCATCGCAACTGAGACGATTAACACTTTTATTTTGAGCAGAGCAATACGTCGCTGCAGCGCTTGCACACGGCGCCGTGCGTGCTGGGCAGCATGGTGGAGGAGGAGGAGATGCGATGGACCACACCACCGCCTCCTCCCACGGTGCCGCCTCATGCGTACGGCTCTCCACCGCCCCGCACCTCCTACACACCGCCCACGGTGTCCCCGGGGCCTGGCAGCACGTCCGGGGTAGCCAGCCCCCTCCGAAGGCCAAACACTCCCGTGCGAAGGATTGATACTGGCTCCGTCAACTCGCTGCAAGACGCCGATACCATCCATCTTCAATCCAGCACCGCTTATGCCAATGTTACCAACCAGGTGAGTAGCGCTTACATTCTACGTTTTTATCACAGGGACTAAATTACCCCAGGTGCCCTATGATGGACTGGCGTCCCATTCTGGGTATAGCCCTGCCTTGGGTCCTGTGTATGCCGGGATAGGCTCCGGCTCACCGCGACCCTTTAGTGTAGAGTGTTAAGCGGTTTCTGACAATGGATGGTTGGATGGATCACAAGTGCGGCAGGGTGGCGCAGTGGTAACATCTGCGCCTCACAGAAAGAATGGTCTTGCCCGAGGTGGTTCGAATCCCGCCTCGGACAAAACCATTATTTCTGTTATCTCTTTGTAAGCGTAGGTTTTCTCTGCTTGGTTTTGTTTCCTGCACTATGTATGATGCACCTTTTGAACATTGCCACACATTACCTACTTGAAGGGGGTCAAGGTAGAAGCGTTCACGTCGCGATCCCTGTCAGGTAATACTTGGTATTGCCTGCGAATTCTACCAAACACTTCGAGGCCGAGCTGAAAGACAACGATGTCCAGAAGCTGACCATCGTGCTTCGAAGAATCGCAAAGAAGAAGACCTACTTGAAAAAGAAAGATTACTCATTGCAGATTTCCTTGATAAAGGATTACTGTCATACGGTCACACGTAAATTAAACGTGCAATATAGTATTTGGGTTAGTTTTAATTGTATGTTATTGAACCGGGCGAGAACTTAAGAGAGCATGATGGCAACGCTTGACAAGTGACCTGGGTGACGGGGATAACAAACAACATGCTGTGAAACAATTTACCACAACGAAATATAAACAATCAGAGCAAAATCAACCAAACAGATATGAGCTCAAACCCCGCAACTAAACAACCCCCTTACAAGATTAATTGAACATACTGCACAAACTCGCATAAATATTACATTAAACACATTCTCCGGAACGAGCATCGGCGCAGGCAAATGCATTTCGAAAACAACGTTCGTCGTGAAATTCATTCGAAGACACGTTAAGATTGAATTATCGTGATAATAGCACACTACTGCTTGATGTATCGTGTGTACTGTTGTTTTGTTTCATCAGGTGTCTGTGTCCCACCTCCAGCACAGACCCCCTCTCCCCCAGCTTCTCCGTTCCACTGCCTCCAAACCTCCCCTGTCTGTCCGTCATGTCCTGTCTGGTGCCCAGCCCACATCACACTTTCAGGTGTTCAATGCATGGCTTGTTCGTTATAATTATTTTACTAAGTTGTTTTGAGTTTTCTCCGCATCCTGAGTAATGCATCATAGTAACGATGTAGGTTTTCACGGCTCGATTCACGATGGTTGCTCTTCAGAGCTCTATTCTCGGGATAGCCGTGTCGAGCGAGCTCCCTCTTTCCCTCTTTCCCACGTTGGAAGCATCATCAGGCGTTCGAGATGGGAGTCGAAATGTCGAGAGGGAGAACGCTCGATACGGCTATCACGAAAGAACAGCTCTGAAGAGCAACCATAACGCATCATTGTCTGCTAATATGTCATTTTATTCTTGCACGTTGGCATTCCATCCAGTGGTCGAAATGTAAATGTATAAATTCCGATAT
>JAZEWU010000011.1:4274227-4291632 GCA_036362915.1 Geotria australis | reverse complement strand
ATGCAAACTCCACACAGAAAGGCACCCCGAGCCGAGATTCGAACCCGGGACCTTCTTGCTGTGAGGCGGAAGCGCTACCCACTACACCACCGTGCCGTGTAATTAACATTATAAATTGTGAATAATGCCGGTACGCGTGCGTTTGGTGCTGTGCTAAGTGCCGGGATGGTGTACCGCCGTATAGCAGGCATATTTCGACCACTGGTTCTGTGGCAATGATGTTAACACGATGTTTTGCAATGTTGATGCATGTTTTCCCAATGGTGTGCACAAAAAGTGGAGTTTCACAGCCATTAAACAAGTGATCCTTGTCACTAGATGAAAGCTGATGCACGGCTTTACACGCTGTCAACCAGCGCACATCATTATGAGTGAGGTGGAAATGTAATCATTACGAGAGAGAATAATGTTGAACTGTTAGTCCCCTCTTTCCAGTGTAGAATAGAAATATATTTGTTTCACAACTGCACTCGTATCCCGGTTTGGGTGCCTTTCTGTGTGGAGTTTGCATTTTCTCCTCGTGTCCGCGTGGGTTTCTGCCGGGCACTCCGGTTTCCTCCCACAGTCCAAAGACATTCTGCTGCATAGGTTTATTGGCCTGCGGACAAAATTGCCCTCGGTGCCCTGTGATGGACTGGCATCCCATTCCGGGTATAGCCCTACCTTGCGCCTTGTGCCTGCTGGGGTAGCCCCTGGCTCACCGCTAACCTGTACAGGATTAAGCGGTTTCAGGTGACTAGGGTGAATGGCAGTGGTGTGAAGTGTCGGGTGCTTAGTAGGACAGGTGAGTGTTGAGTTTGGCCAAGATATAAACCAGCACTGGGGGAAACAGTTGAGAGAAGGAGGCTGAGCCGATGGGAAAGACAGCCCCACCTCTAGGACGAACTACCCTCGAGTTTGCCATAGGGTGCCTGAGCATGTGTGCACGTTGAAGAATACTGTACGCGGCTGGGCCATGCATGGATGATGGGTGTGCATGTGTCTGCTCCCAGCTCCAACATAGCACACAGTTTCCAGAGGGATAAAGCCACGGGGTTGTGATTATTCAGCACTGGTCAGGAAATCGCTCATATGAACCCACCGGATGAAATATTGTATTCCAAACATTGACTTGGCAGACGGAGATGGATATGCCGTTTGTAAGTGTGTGTGTTCGCTTTTCACCGTGTGTTGTTTATAGCCGGCGCATCAAGATAACAAGAATTACAGCCCATCTGGGATGGAGGAATATGACACAGACGTAAGATTCCACGCACGTCGTGCTTGCAAACAACTTAAATCCGGCGATAAAATATAATGCCATTTAATGATACAGGTTTCGTTATATTTTCATTTAACAATGTCGAGATATACGTATAGGGGATGTTCTGTATTTACGGTGGCCTCGTAACGCATGAATGAATATCAGTCTTTGATCATGTGAGGCCATTGACTGGTTTTGGGTCAATAGCTGTCGAGTCATATCAAGTTGTATCAGCCTCTGATCAATTCCTCACAAATTCAACGATTTGACTTATTCGCTGTGTGGAGTTTGTATGTTCTCCCCGTGTCTGCCTGGGTTTTTGCTGGGCACTGCGGTTTCCTCCCACAGTCCAAAGAAACACTGTGACATAGGTTAATTGGCCTGCTGATGAAATTTCCCTCGGTGCCCTGTGATGAACTGGCGTTCCGTCATGGGTATAGCTCTGCCTTGCGCCCTGTGTCTGCCGGGATAGGCTCCGGGTCAGCGCTACCCTGTACAGGATTAAGCAGTTTAGGACAATGAGATGAGATGATGCGTTTACATTGACTGTTGTGAGTGAAGCATCTGAAAATATGGAGTATAATGAGACTATTAGTGACTGGGTAATGTTTGTGTATTGTACGTTTTGTGTTGATGTATCCGCACCTTACAGACTATGCTGAGT
Source organism: Geotria australis (assembly GCA_036362915.1). NCBI lineage: Eukaryota > Metazoa > Chordata > Hyperoartia > Petromyzontiformes > Geotriidae > Geotria > Geotria australis. Next base: position 4,289,725 of record JAZEWU010000011.1, on the reverse strand, counting down.
AAGCTCTGCGAGGAGCATAAGAAGGCACAGCGACAGACTCAGAGGTTGCAGCAACTACGCCAGGAAAAGGTAGATGGATAGATAGGTGTTTATTATTACAGCAGAAAATACCCAGTGAGCTTGCAAGCTCTTTACAGGATTCTTGCGACACAACAAACACGCGAATTGACAAAATATATATATGAAAATCACAAATTTACCAATCAAAAAATAAACATTTACACACAACATTGCACATAATTTACCAAATAAAAATAAAACAAATTAAAAATATTGGTGTAGATTTTCACGGCTCGATTCATGATGGTTGCTCTTCAGAGCGAAACGTTGCGAGGGGATAGATGGAGATCGCTCGACACGGCTATCCCGAAGGAACAGCTCTGAAGAGCAACCATCAGTAAATATAAACATAATATATCGAACTTTTTCATTATACAGCATCGTTATTCAGACCCCTAGCCACATAGCCGTTTGCTTCTTACCCACCTCAGAGTAATATTCTGCAGAAAGCCGTACGAGGTCAATGTTTGGAGTTGGTGACACTGCGATTGTGTCCATCAGGAGCATCTCGAGGACCTGCTGGTGAGCCTGCACAGGCAGGCCATGCAGCTGCGGGGACAGTCCCAGCCACCAGACGCTCACCTCCAACAGCAGCAACACGACCTGCAACAGCGACTCGTCTCCATCCGAGCAGAGATATCCTGCAGCACCTCGGTAGGCGGGCACACGAGCCCTACGCCGTCTGCATCCTGGCAACACAATAAGTCTAGAAGGAACTGTATAACCAGTGGCACTGTGGACCTAACTGTTTACTTAACACATGAATGCCTGTGATGGACTCGCGTCCCATCCTGGGTATAGCCCTGCCTTGCGCCCTGTGTCTCCCCGGATAGGCTCCGGCTCACCGCAGCCCTACACAGGATAAAGCGGTTCTGACCATGGATGGATGGATGAATACAATCCGTTTAGCTCCAACACACGTATATGCACTAAAGCAGCGGTCCTCAACCTTTTTTGCGCCACGGACCGGTTTCATGTAAGACAATATTTTTGCGGACCGGCCTTCAAGGTGTGGGGGGATAAACATGACGAAATAAAATAATACGACCGGCGTAAAAACAAATATAAAGTGCATAAAAAATACAACTCAAGAGACACAGACGCACAGACGGATGTATCCGGTCATTTTTCAAAATAAAACATCTTTCAGACTGATAATCAATAAAATATTATTATTATTATTCATTCTTTCTGTGCGGCCCGGTACCAAATGACCCACGGACCGGTACCGGTCCGCGGACCGGTGGTTGGAGACCACTGCGCTAAAGCATGCCCCTTGGAAGGCTCCCCCACGAAGTCTACCAGGCACGACCCACTGGGCGGAGACCTAGAGGACGACCCAGGACACGCTGGAGGGATAATATCCTTCGGGTGGCCTGGGAACGCCTGGAAATCCCCCAGGAAGAGCTGGAATCTGTTGTTAAGGAAAAGGATGTCTGGTCCACCCTCCTTGAAGAGCTGTCGCCTCGATCCTCACCAGAACAAGCGGTTTAGAAAATGAATGGATGGAACTGGTTCAGTTTTTAATTCCGCCTTGATGAAGATGCAAATATGCCTCTGTTTGCACCATTGTGTGCGTGCGCAGGATGTGGAAAAGACATGGGCCGAGGGCAACAGACTGGAGCGAGAATTAATCACGATCAGTGCCCGGTTGCAAAATGACCTGGAGGGTTTACAACGCAGCCAGGTACAGTCCATTCCCTATACTAGTAATATTTCACGTCTACTAATCTCTCATTTTTATAAACACCACATGTCCAATACTAATTAAAACTCTTTTGGCCAAAATTTCTATCGAGTATAATACCAGATGACCATTTATAACTAACATTTATTTGTATGGTTTGAGGAATTTAATCAGCTAAATGTAAATAACGTTGCACAGGAATAAAAGACGTAAAGCTGTGCTAGAATTTGACTATAGGTGTTTCTGATACTACATGAAACACATCTTTTTGGGAATATGCCACATTCTGGTTGTGTTATTTTGGTAGGGTTAATATCACCGAACCTTGCACTAAATGCAGTGGGTTGTGTGGCTGAATTATGTAGTATTTTCACAGAGTAAGGTGCAAATAAGTCACTCGGTTAATACGGATTTTGTTAATGTAGTGAGTTGAAATACCTAATGATGATAATAATAATAATAGCATTTTATAAAGCGCTTTTTACTCGAGGGTCACAAAGCGCTGCTGCAGGTATTCAATTAGTTTTAATGTTACACGGTTGTTACACGGTTCAAGAATATTATTTATTTTTGCATTGCTTTCACTGCCTCTTTGTATTATTTTTTATTTTCCTTATAAGTCGTGTACAGTTTTGTTCAAATTCATTAATCCAGATGTAACATTAGTATGCCATTTGCATATAATTTGCATACCTTCCAAGTACCGTGGCTATTATTCATGTGCACGATTTGATGAATGCATTGGGAGTGTAAAAATATATTTTAATTGATAAATCAATGGATCGTGGTGGTTGCTTTTCAGAGCTGTTCTTTCGGGATAGCCGTGCCGAGCGATCTCCCTCTCTTCCTTGCGACGTTTTGCTTCCCACGTTGGAAGAATCACAAACGTGGGAGGCGAAACATCGTGAGGGAGAGAGGAAGATCACTTAACACAGCTATCCCGAAAGAACAGCTCTGAAGAGCAACCATCATGAATTGAGCCGTGAAAACCGACATCAGTAAAAATCAATGGATCGTTATCTGCTTACATCATACTTGATGAAGCTCAGCATTAGCGGTGCATTAAGTAACAGCAAAGGCTATTGCCTGTGTTATGGTATTGAGCCTCCACCGCTGTGATCCATATTATAAGCCGCGAGCCACCCCTGAGGGTGAAAGAACATTCCTGTAGAGTGCGTTATTATGTCAACTTAATGTCTGATGGATCATAACAACACACTCTCACAATTGATGTCTGCAAGTAACTGGGCTTGACCCAGTTCCGCATCGCATAGGGCAAAAGACAAACCGTGCATTAGGAGAGAATAAAGCCATGTACAGGACAGGTAAATATGTTCACTAAGAACCTTTAAGAAGCCCTCTGGTGGCATGCGACCTTATTAACCGATGTCACCAAAGCAGAACATGGCTGAGTAGCAGCCCAAGATGGGAACATGGCAGAGAGAATAACCACCACAGAGACAGAGGGATAAGTTCAGCTCATGTGCGGTAGTTGGACGGATTGTTGTATCACAAGACCTTGTTGGATGGTGGGTACACCGCGAGCCTTCGTCCAGCAGTGGATAAAGCTTCGCCGATAATGAAGAAAGCCATTAGCGTATGATCACATTTATACGAGTGACTTGATTTGGTTTAATTGTATCAACAGTTTTGCATCTTTTCCTCTTTCCGCTCCGTGTTGAAGAACGGCGGTTGCCTTAAATGTCATCTCTATATATGTATTTCTCAAACTAACATCATAACTTTAACACAGAGCTTCAACACATTCGCTATGATCGGTGACTCGTTCTCCGGCTAATACTGTTGGACATCTTATGCAACACACACTTCTCGGTGGACCCTTGCTATTGAGGTTTCACTGAATCATAGCCTTAGTTGCTTGCGATAGCGTATTTTTGTGGGGTCGAATTTGTTGAATAAACTGTGTTTTTTTTATTACAGTATGTGCGTGCCTTCAATGTGCTTTCAATCCTTACTAGTCAGAAGCGGTTAAACGGCAGCAAGCTCACATTGAAAGGGAGCTGTGGAGGATCCAGGATGTCATGGGAGGCTTGCAAGCGAGCGACACAGAGACGAACACAGGTAATTTACACCTGACATGAAGGCTTTCGTGACCAATGTAATCCATTGTATATTCCTTTTTTTATGGGGCAGGTCACGTAGAAAATAAGTGTCGTAAACGCTCCTCCACCCGACACAGCCAATTAGTAAGGTTTGTCACGTGAACAAAACGTGCCAATTCTTTACTACTTCAGCACACCAGTGTGTTGTGGAGCTAACCCACAACATTTACAATGAACATTCGACGTTTCGCTGATAGTTGCAATCAGCTTCATCAGGAACAAAGGTTTACGTGACCTAACCCATAAAAAGGAATATTCTAATTTTATACTTATGCACATTGTCACAAACTCATCTCATCTCCTTGTCAGAAACCGCTTAATCCTGCACAGAGTCACGGTGAGCCAGAGCCTATCCCGGCATACACAGGGCGAAAGGCAGGGCAATACCCATGATGGGACGCAAGTCCATCACAGGGCACCGGGGGTAATTTAGTCCACAGGCCAATTAAGCTATGCAGCAGCATGTCGTTGGACTGTGGGAGAAAACCGGAGTGCCCGGCCAAAACCCATGCGGACACGGGGAGAGCATGCAAAATCCACACAAAAAGGCACCCGGACCGAGACTTGAACCCGGGCCCTTCTTGCTGTGAGGCGGTAGCACTACTCACCGCATCACCGTACTAACTTATAAAATATATCTAGCCGACCCTGTGTGGCTAAATGTGACATTTGGTTCCGGCTCGCTAAGGTTTTACAGTTTACACACGTATATGTCGAGATGTATGGGAAACCACAACAGGAATGTATTTTGCATTGTACTAGCTTTGTAGTAGCATGCTCACACACTAAAATAGAAAGCGTACAACTGTGCTACATACAGACAACTGTTTATTAGGGAGAACTGAGGACAAGGAACGACCTTCACACCCTCTGCAGCGAGCCAAGATGCCTTCCCTGCCCTCTACTCCACAACATGTCCAGCAGGTTTGTAATGCCTGAAGAATAACATTTTATTCATTAATTTATTGTCAGAAACCGCCTAGTGCGGTGCGTAGTAGCCTATCCCGGCAGACACAGGGTGCAAAGCAGGGCTATACCCAGGATGGGACATCAGTCCATCACAGCGCACCGGGGGCAATTTAGTCAGCAGGCCATTCAACCTATGCAGCAGCGTGTCTTTGGACTCTGGGAGGAAACCCGAGTGCGCACAACTATTTTCATGCCATAACGGTATACGGGTGCTTAAACGTAAAATATTTATTCAACCAAATCTCGTAGATTAGTTGTTGTGCTAACGGCCAGATATTAATTTTCTGATACCTATGCACGTGCTCTGTTTCAGTTCCGGAAAATGTCCTCGCTGCCTTCACACTCGTCGAGTTGCAGTCCAGTGGGCTCGCTCTCTCCAGGAGACTCTCTCAGCGAGAGCGTCACGACGCCGCTGCAGAGCATCAACACATCTCCAGCCCACTTGGCCCACGTGCCACTCCAGTCCTACATTCTGCCTCCGCAGTCTCACGCCCCGGAGCCGCCTCAAGGACTCCTTCACAACAGCGGCAGGACTCTTTACGGCACGAGCGTGTCCGGCTTGCCGGGCCAAACCCGTTACGGTGGAAACGCGAACGCCGAGTCAACGTCTCCCCCGGTGCCTGCCGCTCTGCACGGCAGCTCTCACCTGTGGAAGCCCCCCAGGAGACATAGAGCTGTCGCCCAACCGTGGTCGGCGGAGAACGCCAACAAACACGTGCTCAAAGCGAGCGTCTCTTCTGGCAAAGACAAAGTAAGCGCGGGCAGAAGGGGGTGTCATCTGTCCGTGTCTGATCCGGGGACATGTGGGGACTGGGATCCTGCATCTGGGTGGTAGGGAATTTGTAACGAGATTCGGTAGTATTGTTCATTCATTCGTTCGTTCATTGTCAGAAACCGCTTAATACTCCAAACTCCACACAGAAAGACACCCGTGCCGGGATTCGAACCCGAGACGGTCTTGCTGTGAGGCGGCAGCGCTACTCACCGCGCCATTGTGCTCGGTGGTATTTTGTTGAACTTAATTAAAGTATACCGCACAGTTTCAATGCAATACTACGTAACCATTGCACTGTATTAAATGTTAGCAAAATTAGCGCTTTGAAATACGTTTCGCTTTTCCGAATTGTTGTTCAAATAAGATGCTTTTAAATTACAATGCAATTTACGTTGTCCCTGTGTGAACATTACGCAGATGTAAGTAATTTTAATGTCGCTATGCTTTAAGGTATTTACGTTCAATGTTTTATCTTTGTACAGGAGAGGCCTAAAAGTATCTCGGACACTGGAGCTATCGTAGGGTCCTCTAGAAGCAACAAGATGAGCGCGGAGGAGCAACTGGAGAGGATTCGGCTGCATCAGCAGATCGTGCAGTTGAACCGCAGAAAATCATTGTCTACGGACCCCAGTCTGGAGGCTGAGATAAATGCTCTCAACATGTCTGTGCCAAATGACCAGGTTCGAAAAGACAGGTTTAGGATACCAAAACGATCCGCCACCGTGGATTGGAGTGCAGGAAACCCCCCGAACCCACCACTGAGATCCGTGTCGATGGAACGCACGGCGGTGATTGGATTCAAAACTCCTCAGAGGCCAGAGTCCCTCGGTGTTCCGAAGGTAAGTGGATGCTGGTTTTATAAACAGGGGGGAAAGTCAATTAGGTTTCTTGAGAATTGCTCTCCGTAGCTCTTCTTTCAGGATAGCCGTTTCGAGCGTTCTACCTCTCTCCCTCGTGACGTTTCGCCTCCCACGTTGGGAGCATCCTCAGGCGTTTCCATCGTGGGAGGCGAAACGTCGCTCGGCACAGCTATCCTGAAAGAACATCTTCGAAGAGCAACCGTCATGAATCAAACCGTGAAAATTTACACCAGTTTAACGGTTTCAAACTTTACAATGTCTATATGATTTAGGTTTGAAGGTTAATTACACTTGTGTGCACGGCTCATCAAGAAACGTCGGTTGAAAGTAACAGAGCGTCAATGACATTGGGACCGTGACATGTTGCGTGACCTTTGACCTGTGCAGGCTCGAGGCAAGCAAAGAGATGACTTGGATATCAGTGCGCTAGAGCAGGCGGTCAGGTCCGCTGATGCCACGACGATTGAGACGCCGGCACAGGAAATCGCTCGGCTTCGCGCCGAGCTTGAGGCTACGGATTTCACCTTTCAGCATTCTGACAGCGTAACTCTCCACTTCTTAAGGGGCTTTCAAGCAGTGCTCCCCAACCTCTCCGCATCCGCCCACTCTCATTGCAAAACCTCAGCATTCTGCCGCCAATCGCCGTGCACCAATAACATTTTGCGAAAATCAAAACGAGTCTAAAACTGCCGACGTAGATTTTCCATTTACGCGGTGTTTTCTACGAACGTAACGACCGCGTATGTGTATTGTTCTCGAGCATATCAATACTGATTTATTTTTGCCATCAGGAAAACCAAGATAAACTATTTGATGGTACGTTACCTGCGTGGGTTTTCGCTGGACACTTCGGTTTCCTCCCACAGTCGAAAGACATGCTGCTGCATACGTTAATTGGCCTGCTGATTAAATTGCCCCCGTGCCTTGAGTATATCCCTACCTTGCGCCCTGTGTCTGCCGGGATAGGCTCCGGCTCACCACCACCCTGCACAGGCTTACGCGGTTTCTGACAATGACTGATTGAATGTTACTTAACACGTGCTCGTGCTTAATCTGTTATGCACACGTTGTTGCCGTCGTGCGTTGTGGGACGCGTGGTGTTGGCAGCCGTGGAGTCCTGGCAAGCCGGAGACGCCAACTCGGGACGAGACGCCGGAGCAAGACGAGCCCCCGAGCACGCGGGAGCTGGAGGCCAGGCAACGCAACGTGGACAAGATCAAGTGCATGCTAGCTAAAGCCAGGCAAGGCCATGTGCTCACACAAGTCAAGTTTATTGATTGATTCACTCATTCGTTCATTGTCAGAAACCGCTTGATCCTGTACAGGGTTGCGGTGAGCCGGAGCCTATCCCGGCAGATACAGGACGCGAGGCAGGGCTATACCGAGGATGGGACGCCAATCCATCACAGGGCACTGGGGGACATTTAGTCCCCGCTGCTCCGAACCGGTTTGGTCGCCTCGTTCAAGTGGTAAAGTGGGAGGCGCGGCGCGGTTTGAGCTGTCGCCGCATACGTGCTGTCCACGATCGTCGCTGGCCAGCTGACATCAGCTGCTGCTGCACGTCCCGTGTCGGCTGGGCCTTCCTTGGAGGCTGGCACGCTTAGGCCGGGAACTAGTCGAGCATGCCAAGCAGGAGCGGCGGCCAGGCCTAGTCCCATCGCCTTGCGGGCAGTGGTGATGAGGCTTGGTGACTTGCACTGGCTTGTAGTCTCCCAGGCGGCGTAGATCGGGCTGAGCGTCGTGTCCGGACGGACGGACTTCCAGGCAAGGTCGGAGTTCTCCGCTCTGCAGCCTGCAGCTCCACCGGGACGGACGGCCAAGTTGAGTGCCGCGCCCGGTGTGTAGGCCTCACAGATGAAGCTGGGGCCTGTACCATTTTTAGGTGGCTCAGGCCCATGAGGCGGCAGCTGCTGCAGTCGGCAGATGCTCCCGAGTTGGGGGCAGGTATGTAACTTGTTTTTAGTGCGCAAGAGGGGGTCAAGGTAGAAGCGTTCACGTCGCGATCCCTGTCAGGTAGTACTTGGTATTGCCTGCGAATTCTACCAAACACTTCGAAGCCAAGCTGAAAGACGACGATGTCCAGAAGCTAGCCATCGTGCTTCGAAGAATCGCAAAGAAGAAGAAGAGTGCGCAAGAAGCTGATTGCCGAAGAGAGAGTGGTGGAGACAGTGGTGGAGATGCGAGTGTCTGGTAGGCAGCCTGCATGAGCGGCGCCATCTGAGATGATGAGTGGTTGTTCATCACGAGACGCGTTGCTCTAATGTAATAAGTGTGACATATACGTGGAACGTTCACAACTGACGCCGGTCCTTTGCGTTTCCAGCTTGTATAATGTGACATCGCTGCCAAGTGGGCACGAGGGAGGAGGGGTGGCTGTAAACTCGCAGCTGCTGGAGCAGGAGAGGAAGATCACGCTGTCGTGCGCTCTGGCAGCCGAGGCCTCGCGACGAAGCAAGGCCTTGTCCGGTAGCCGCGCGAGGGACCGCGATCGCACGCGGCGTCCCGGCACCGCCACTCACACTCTCGTCACTTCATCGTCATCATCATCATCGGCATATGGGAGTCCACGCGTCCTTCTCAACCATGTTATCACCGTCAATTATCTTCGTGAGCACTAAAAAACAACCCAAATTGGTTCGTGGACTATTTGTGCTCTGTACTTGTTGGAATGCAGCACGTGTTGGTAATAATAATAATAATAGCATTTTATAGAGCGCCTTTCACCCGAGGGTCACAAAGCGCTGCACAATGACAGAACAAAAAAACAACTAATAAAAACCAAAGTAACAAAAAATGTAATGATTAAGGCCGCTTAGAATACACTGAAAGGTTGTGAAACTGGCAATCTTAAGAGTGGCAAAAATCTGCCAGCGTCCCCTAAGATGGCCGTCACTTCCTTAAAGACAAACACGGAGGGAGACAGGCAGGGAGGGTGAGCGACAGGGGGGAGACATAGGGACACAGAGACAGGAAGACAGAGAGACAGACACGAGGGGGGAAACAACACCAATCTGAATTAAACAATTAACATTGAATCACAAGAACAAATTTCACACATGTACTGATGTAGGTTTTCCCAGCTCGATTTATGACGGTTGCTCTGCAGAGCTGTTCTTTTAGGATAGCCGTGTCAAACGATCTCCCTCTTTCCCTTGCGACGTATCGCCTCCCACATTGATGCCTCCAACGATCGCTCGACACAGCTATCCTGAAAGAAAAGCTCTGAAGAGCAACCATCATTAAATGGATTTTCAAATGCAGCAAACCGCTATAATTTTTGGACTATCGCTTCTCAAACGCAATTTGAAACAAGAAAAAAATGAAATGCACATATCGCCCTGGACTTCTGCGGTTTACGTTGTCTTGAAGCGTTGTTTTGAATCAAAGCAAATGTAATGTTTTTGATTAATAATTGTGTCACAGCTCGTTATTTTGTTGTCTCGTAGCAAAAATGACGTCTCCTAAGAGGATGTCGTCTCCATCGCCAGAAAGCCCTGCTGGTGCCGGAGAGCAGTTCAGCTTCAAGTGAAATCCACTGGTGAGGCTCCGTGTGCAATCGCGCTGTGTTACACAGCGGGTTCGAATCCCCGCTCGGGTGCCTTTCTCTGTAGAGTTTGCATGTTCTCCCCGTGTCCGCGTGGGCTTTCGCCGGCCACTCCGGTTTTCTCCCACAGTCCAAAGACAGGCTGCTGCATAGGTTTATTGGCCTGCGGATTGAATTGCCCCTGATGCCCTGTGATGGACAGGCGTCCCATCCTGGGTATAGTCCTGCCTTGCGCCCTTTGTCTGTCGGGATAGGCTCCGGCTCAACGCAACCCAATACAGGATTTAGCGGTTTCTGACAATGGACGGATGGAATAATAACTAGTGAGAGTAACTGTTTTCACCTCCGATAACATTCTGTTTTTCTGCCAACAGGTGGCAGGAATTCCAGGATGCGGATGGTGCCCAAAAGCAGCACAACCTGTTAAGAGATGTCACGTAACTCGTAAAAAATACATATAAGAGTATATGGTATTGCCATATTCTGCTTTCACTGTGGCTCAAGCCAATCGACTATGACTGATTATAAGACACTTTTAAAGTATTGACATTTTTAATGCAGTCGCTTGCTGGTCTGTAATTGCTGGGGTTATATTATTATGAGGCAAAGCGCGTAATATATTTGAACGACACACACGTGTGTCTAGTTTACCAGTATCTAGACGACATAGATATACATATTGAGTCAGAGTATTTGCATAAACAAATCGGTCAAAACTGGATTTTGAATTAGAAAATCAATACTAATTTTTTAAAAGCTATCCAGTTATTCTGCTATTTCAAAGACTGTGAATTAGACACGCTCCACACGAAGCATTTCCCTGATATGAAACGTACTTGAAAAACATTTTAACAGATTCAAATCTGAATTTAAGAATGTTGCTTTTGAAACAAGAGATAAATGCTCAAATTGTAGGTGATGGGGGTGTCAGTGCTCTCTGACTACACGTATTTGAGTGTTGCGTTAGTATGTAGACTCTTAGGATGTTCACTTTGGTCATTAGTACTAGCATGGCCTTGATGAGCCCTAAATAGCCTTTTCCTTTCCCTATGTTTGTATCCCCCTTTTTCCATGGACAACTTTACTTCATTGTTTTTACATTTTTTTAAAAATGTGACTGCGTAATACATTGATCGCATCTTAATGTGTGGCAGTATGTCCATTTTTCGTTTTACATTCTTCGTAAACGGAAGGGATACTTACGTGAAACTTTTCCATGGAATAAGGGGAATAGTGCTAGAAATCTCATTGCATGCCCTTGTGTAGCACATATGAGGTTGCGCTCATTATGAGCAAATCACAATGTGTTAATGCAATTATAAAATGTATGCAAATAATATAATAAACTCATACTTCCATGATTATGCTAACATTTTGGATTTTAGTATATCTCTTAACGATGTAAAATATATTTTTATTCGAATACAGTTGTAGTCTGGAAGGTTTCATGCCACACAGGATGAGTAATTTAATGACTAACATTCGTAAAAAGTAATTTCACCATACAGTATAAGGCAATGACATTAGTGTCTGCATAACTACTTAGCTATAAAGTGCTCAGAAGTCTGTTTAAAAAAGTACTGTACTCGGGTTTTTTTTTAGAACAACTGTTGTATCTTAATTACCGCAAGCCATGAGACATATTAACACTGCCGAGTGAAAAGATGTGAGATGACAAAACAAGGGTCTCAAAACAACATTACTGCCTCTGCGAAAGGGTTAACCACATAACGGATGTGGCACAAATGTGTGCAAAACACGCTCCCGCGTTGAAGCACGGGGCGATTAAAAGTGAACTTACGTGGACAAAAAACAATAACATCCAAGTGTATTGGCAGTAACGTTTCATACACAATGGGTATTGTGACGCAAATGGCCAGCCACACGTTTGAAAGCGTTTACAGCGATGCACCTTAAATGAGAATAAAAGTGCGCGAACTTTTACAAACCTTATTCCCGTTTAGTCAGATGGGGATTGTGTTTTAAATTGCGGGTGGAGACCAACATTTTGAAAAGCATAAAGCTAAACAAATGCTTGTGGACATATCCCTACGCCCTTTCTAACCATGATTCTCAATTTATGTCAGGGGGGGATTTTGATCCATCACAGTTATGGAGTTGGACATCAATTTTGTTGTCGTCTCATGTAGAAGGATTACCTGCTGCAAGATGGATACAAAAAATACGCAGATTTAAAAAAAATTGCAACTGCCATTTGGCATGAGTTTTTAAAAGATTGTTGTCCAGAAGACACACGTTGTTTTGTTTTTACATTGGTAAATGTCTGGAAGCATCATCTAAAACACTTCATGTAATAAAGTTACATTTTCCTCATATTTGTCGAACATTTATTAGCTCGACATTCGTGTGGTACTGTTGACTGTCGGTATAATTTTGGTATGGTGGTAAAGGCTGCCAGAAGTAAAGCTGATAAAGGTTAAGTATTATGCAAATAGTCGCGTTTTTGTTGTCTTTCTGCTACAGTTCAACATATTTGCACAATATGAGAGCAGGGGTTATGTGCACAGTTTGAACGAAGTGCATTATTTTGTGACATTCTGGGAAGTGCTGTTTATTATATTTATATAAACTTACCCATAAGCGTCTACGGTGCGTTCATGCGTCTGGAAGATTAGTCGAGTAAATGCGGTTTTCGCGGTGGTGTTTTGTCTACGCCAACGACTTTCAGTAATGTCTAGGTATTTTTACATTTGAACCATGATACCTGCACATAATGGTCTACTCTTCTAGAGTCCCGTTCAGGGATCTTTGACGTCCACTGTGAAGCAGACAGGGCGTATTGTAGGGCTAATGCACCTGTAATAATAACCAGGGTGGCCTGCCAGACTCCAACGGTGAACCCCTGCAAGCAAGCAGCAAACCGTGCTCCCGCTGGGACATATCACGTCTGCACAGTGCCAAGGTAAAACTTTCTGATGGATTCTAGCTAGAAAATACGTTCTCCTAATTTATAGTTCAATCCAAGCACCCTGTTCAGTAGCAGCCTGTTAGCGACATGGAGGTGTGATTCCCATAAGGCTGGAAAATCACGTGTCAATCCGCCACCTGTACACGTGTGCCCGTGTGACTGAAACTGCGGTGTTTTTGTAGATTGGTAGATGTTTATTATTACAGCAGACAAATACCCAGTGAGCTTGCAAGCTCTTTACGGGATTCCTGCGCAAACACGCGAATTTAAGAATACAAAATATCAAATTAACCAAACAGAAACAAATAATTACCATTTACACACAGCCCTGCACATAATAAGCCAAATAATTAAAAAAATACAGTTAAACATTCAATGGAAAAAAATATATAGGTAGCTTATTGCAACATTGAGAGGGAACAAGTGCAACATTTCAAACACAAATCAAGATGGTTATTGAAACAAAACTCGATTGCACAATATGTACATCAAGTGTGTCTGCCACTCTTGAGCCAAGCCTAATTCGTCTGGCTGTGTACCAGAAGATGCGGCAAGCGGAGACGTGGCCTCTTGGCTCCTGGAAATCTTTTGCCCAACATTGCAGTTCCACAAGGGGTCGCACTCTCTCTAGCAATGGGAGTATTCCGTCCCGGTGTGTGGCCAAAACCTGCGGGCGTTCCAAGATAGGTACGATGATGGTCGTGGAGTCAACGTCTCAGCACTCTTGGCCGCTTTAAATGAGTACTGCTGTGGAGCGACTGGCTCTCACCGTTTTGAACCTCGTGCAGACAAGCCGTCATTAGTCACGCACTGTTCACAGCTGGATTAATGATGTCTCACCACACATATGCTGGCCCTCTTAATAGTTGATTGCCACATCCTGATAATAATAATAATGATGTATAACACATGCATTCAATGTTGAACTGTTCGAAGAGAGAACGACTTAGAGGGCAGATGTAAAGCAGCCACGCGCTTATCCAGCACTAAACATTTCCCAGACACTGCGTCCTATTAGGATATTATGATGAATGGGTGTTTTTTTTTGTTCTGGGAGGAAACCGGAGATCCCGGAGGAAACCCACGCAGAATAGGGGGAGAACACACAAACTCCACACAGAAAGACTGGAATCGAACTGCCTTGGACAGGATTTTCTTTCTGTAAGGCGCAGACGGTACCGGCCGATTATATTCACCCCTTGGCACGTGGGTGTTAACATGAATTCTGAAAACGACCCAGGTGCACACGGTGCCACGTCTGTGCTTCTGCGTTATTCGACGCACGAAATGAAAGCACAGAAATGGGTCATGGGTGGCGAACGACCCAGGACGAGTTTTATTGTGAAAATATTTCAACCTGGAAAATCCCTTGAGACGGAACATCTCGTTTGCAATGGTGGCCAATGGTGTGGTCACTAATTGCGTTTACGGTCAGTCTAATAGACCTGTCACTTGATTAACAAAATAAATACCCAGACTTATCCGCGCCTCTTCAGTTTTAAAAAAACCCACCAACTAAGTATACCTTACGCAACCAATTAGATGCAAGGCATTCTGGAGGCGGGTACTTTCTTCAGGAGACGAACAAACTGCACCTGTGTATTGATGTAGGTTTTCACGGCTCGATTCATGATGGTTGCTCTTCAGAGCTGTTTTTTGGCATAGCCGTGTTGGGCGATCTCCCTCTCTCCCTCGAGATGTTCAGAGGGCAGATGTTAAAGCAGCCACGCGAGTGAGTGAGTGGAATATGTGTGAGACTGCGTGACATTCGCGTGTGTTTGAGTGAGCGACGTTCAGAGAGGCGTGTTTGTGTAGTGGGGGGTTGGGTGACGAGGCAGGCCTCTCCGGCGCCTGGCTGTGCCGAGCCCCCGCTGTTCCAAACCGGTTTGTTCACCTCGGTCAAGCGGTGGAGTGGCAAGCGCGGCGCGGTTTGAGCTCCCGACGCCCACGTGCTGGCCACGAACGTCGCTGGCAAGCCGACATCTGCTGCTGATGCACGTCCCGTGTCGGGTGAGCCCTTCCTTGGAGACTGGCACGCTTAGAACGTGTGCTCGTCGAGCATGCCAAGCAGGAATGGCGGCCAAGCCTAGTCCCATCACCTTGCGGGCAATGGTGACGTGGCTTGGTGCCTTGCTCTGGCTTGTAGTCTCCCAGGCGGCACTGATCGGGCTGAGCGTCGCGTCCGGGCGGACGGACTTCCAGGCAAGGCCGGGGATCACCGCTCTGCAGCCTGCAGCTCCGCCGAGACGGAGGGCCAAGTTGAGTCCCGCGCCTGGTGAGTAGGCCTCACACATGGAGCTGGGGCCTGTACCATTTTTAGGTGGCTCAGGCCCGTGAGGTGGCAGCTGCTTCAGTCGGTAGATGCTCCCGAGTTGGGATGGGAATTGAACTTGTTTTTTATAAACAAGAAGCTGATAGCCGAAGAGACAGTGGTGCAGGCAATGGTGGAGATGGCGCCGCCATGCAGGCTGCCTACCACAAATCTACATTTGTAACGCGCACATTTTCTCCGGGCGCGTTGCACCCGTTGATTCGGAGGCGCGGAGCCCTG
>JAZEWU010000011.1:4262840-4274115 GCA_036362915.1 Geotria australis | reverse complement strand
AAGTATTAACCTGACAGGGATCGCGACGTGAACGCTTCTACCGTACTCTGAGCTGCGCAGAGTACGGGATTGTGTTGATGCGAGTGGCCGGAGTAGTGATGCGAGGTATTTAGGGTGTTCTGTGTGGATAGCATGTATGCAAGCAAGTGCTTTGAAACGGTAATATTCTACATTTCCATCCATCCATTTTCAGAAACCGCTTAATCCTGTGCAAGGTTGTGGTGAGCCGGAGCCTATCCCGGTAGACACAGGGCGCAGGGCAAGGCTATACTCATGATGGGACGCCAGTTCCTCACAGGGCATTGGGGATAATTTATTTAGCAGGCCAATTAACCTATGCAGCATGTCTTTGGACTGTGGGAGGAAACCCGGACACGGGGAGAACATGCAAACTCCACAGAGAAATGCACCCGGGACGGGATTCGAACCTAGGTACTCTTGCTGTGAGGCGGTAGCGCTGCTCACCGCGCCACCATACCGCCCATACTATAGACATGTACATATTTATGTTTTCTTGAGATTTTCTACAGTAATGAAAACATTAATGGTTATTTGATAAAGCCTGGGTGCTAAATGTTTAACTAAACATGCCACTGGTTACTTAGTATATTTGCTTGATGCACACCAAGTCATGGTGCTAATGAGTTAGTGATGAAATATCTCTACACGAATGAGACATCTATTGTGATTAATTGTACGCATGAATTTTACGTAATCAATTTACTCATAGCATTTAACAACATCTCTGTTCAATGATATTATCTAATTAACTTCATCTAAGCATTTCACTCGTTTGCCGAAGGAACAAATGTTCTGCAGAGTTACCATTTGTCATCGTGATGCACTCCTTGCCTACATCATTATCCATAATTGATTTTTTTTAAAACAAGGTATATGCTATGAAAACAAATTAAGTCAGGACCTCAGTATAAAACTCATTTTGTAATTAATGAAAAAATGAAGGGCTCCTAAATAATTTCTCCCCCCTCTAGTATACTTAATATTTCATTAGAACCAAGTAAAAGGCTTCAGAGAAGACATAGTTAAAACCTCATTAAGCCCAATCAAAAAGATTTGTCTATTGATCATTTCTTTTATAGAAGCCTGATTGCTGATTCACTTCTATGATCTTAAGCTGATGTGTTTCAACCTACAGAGATAAAATGACCCCACTTAAATTTTCATCAAAGGAGGGAAAAAAACCCAGCGTGTAATAAAACTGCTTTGGAGGAGAAAAGTTATCCTAATTACTGCTTAGTTTGCATAACAGCCTGCAGAGACATGCAATTTTAAACATATCTTTGACAATGGTAATGCGGATAGAAATTTGTAAAGCTAATATTGGCAAACGGAAATTATGAAAGCCACAAAACACAAACTACACTTCTACGTTAACAGTCTTTTGTGAAAGTTTGAAAAAAAAATGTAAGAAAATACAAACATTGTTGTGTGCCTCGTATGGTATCGCTAGGTGGAAGAGGCACGTTTCTAAAATGACTAATTGCAAGCACCAGACAGATCCCAGTACCGTGCTCTAACATCTCTCCAACATTTGCATTACAAATCACACCAGCCGATCTCAGTCCAACACAGCACACACATAATTGCATGTAATATTTGAACATCTTCGACTCCGCTGCCAGTGTGGTAAGTCCACGGTGGATGTCCTATGCAGACATGAAGAAGACTAAGCAGATTGAGATTAGGGCGTCTGCCACAGTAATAGCCACGACTCATCTGCTGACTCAATGAAGGTGGGTGAGATAATTATGCTTTAGATTATACCAGGGAGATGCAGGGCAGTTTGGATATCTGCACATAGCAGTATGGCAGATCGCGTGAAGAGGTTAGTTTATCATATGTAAATAATAATAATAATTCTATTTATATAGCGCCTTTCACCCGAGGGTCACAAAGCGCCGCACAGGGTTCGAATCTCGGCTCGGGTGCATTTCTGTGTGGAGTTAGCATGTTCTCCCCATGTCCGCGTGGGTTTTCGCCGGGCAATCTGGTTTCCTCCCACAGTTCAAAGACATGCTGCTGCTGCTGCATAGGTTAATTGTCCTGTGCACTAAATTGCCCCCAGTGAACCTGTGATGGACTGGCGTCCCATCCTGGGTATAGCCCCTGCGCCCTGTGTCTGCCGGGATAGGCTCCGGCTCACCGCAATCCTGTACCGGATTAGGCGGTTTCTGACAATGAATGAATTAATGAATATGTAAAGAACCAGGGAATCGTGACATATATGTGAGGTGCACCATCAAGTCCCCTTCTTTTGATGCGCAAGCAGGTTAATCACAATATTGACCATGTCAACATTTGCCATTCGGGAATGCTGAGAGGAAAAAAAATGTTGCTCATTTTCCGTTCTCTGTCGTTGTTGGCGAGCCGTTCTCTCCACATCCCTGTGCAGCGCTTTGTGACCCTCGGGTGAAAGGCGCTCTATAAATGCTATTATTATTATTATTATGATTATTCCCATTCTCATCTACAAAGTATGTCAGGCACACTCGACTGAGATGAATGGTGCGAGAATAGGACTTGTTTCGTATTGTCTGCTCATCAGACGCTTTGAGCTTGTCAGAGCTTGATCAACGTGAACCGTAACACGAAGGCTTTCGTGACCAATGTTATCCATAGTATAGTTTTTTTATGGGTTAGGTCACGTACAAATAAGTGCTGTAAACCTGCCAGTCCCGGCAAAAACCCATGCGGACACGGGGAGGACACGCAAACAAACTCCCAGTGTGAATGTGCAACATAGAGACATTTTCCGAGCTATATATTTCAGCCAGATGATTCGGTTGGCTCGCATCTCGCAACCTGATCAGCCGTCACTGCTCACACATCGACGTGGTGCGCAAATACCAATGCTATACGAGACGTGGCGCAATTGATTTTTGCAATAACCAAATCAAGTAGCACTTCTGCGTACAGTACAAAATCAAAGCCCGTTGATACATTTTTCATGTTTAGCATTGATGTGGGATTGTTAATTTAGTGGAACAGCATAAATATGCACGTGAATCATATCACATTGATTCCGTCTGCACTTCAAGGGAAACAATAAGAACGGCACAGTTGTGCGAGAAATAAAATATTCAGTTTCACGTTTAAAACGTAGGTTATTGATTGAATCACAGAAAAAACTAAAGTTGGAGAAAATTGGTATGATTGCGAGGCATCAAGATATTCAAAGCTACGAGCAGGGTAACCATATTCCAATTTAAAAACTGGTAATCAAAAAACAGTTGTAATTCTGCTTAGGCTCCATTTTCGTCCCCTCCATCCCTCCGGACTATCCATCGTTTTGCAATGAAAAAGGGCCATTGCTCAAAATGTTGCATATTATTTATTACAAATTTCTGAAGTGATCTTGACAAATGTTGTTTCATGATGATTGCCCTTCAGAGCTGTTCTTTCGGGATAGCCGTGTCGAGCGATCTCCCTCGCAACGTTTTTCCTTCCACGCCTGATGATGCCATTAACGTGGGAGGCGAAACGTCGCGAGGGAGAGAGGGAGATCGCTCGACACGGCGATCACGAAAGAACACCTCTGAAGAGCATCCATCATGAATCGAGCCGTCTTCTTCTTTGCGATTCTTCGAAGCACGATGGTCAGCTTCTGGACATCATTGTCTTTCAGCTCCTCGGCTTCGAGGTGTTTGGTAGAATTCGCAGGCAATACCAAGTATTACCTGACAGAGCCGTGAAAACCTACATCAGTACATGTGTGAAATTTGCTTATAATTCACATTTCCAACGCGTGCTGCATTCCAACAAAACACGCACGGTGCGACCACGTTACAGCTCGCGTGCGTCCTTATTTAAAGAGCTCATTGTTTGGATCGTATCGGGTTGGCCGCACTTTTCTTAAAATTAACACGTGAGGGATGGATGGAGAAGAGGGGGTTAGTGGGTAACGTGGGAGCGGCGTCGCGTTTTGCCTCACTCGGTTAACGAGGCGAGCGCCCGGCTCACACGGAGCCCGAGACTCACACACTTGAAGTGGGGTCTAAATGGGTTATGCAGAAACGGGTCCCATCCATCCATTGTCAGAAACCGCTTAATCCTGTACAGGGTCGCGGTGAGCCGGCAGACACAGGGCGCAAGGCAGGGCTATAGCTCAGGATGGGACGCCAGTCCGTCATAGGGCACCGGGGGCAATTTAGCCCACTGGCCAATTAACCTATGCAGCAGCATGTATGTGGACTGTGCAAGGAAACCGGAGTGCCCGGCGAAAACCCACACAGGCAAGGGGAGGACATGCAAACTCCACACAGAAAGGCACCCGAGCCGGAATACGAACCCGGGACCTTCTTGCTGTGAGGTGGCAGCGCTACTCACCGCTACGCCACCGGGCTGCTTTGGCACCTAAAAGTGACACTCCCATTGACATTGATACTTGTCTGCGGCTTTCGTTACGTTGAAGTATTTAGTGATCGCGGTGTAAAACCCAGAACGCGTAGTCCTGTATCTGGATTGTCCCTCCTGAGGATCCGGGGCAATTTGGAGAGATGCTTGATCAAACTTGGGACGCTTCTGATCCGCACAACAAAACTGCTGTACAGAAATTTAATTCGGACGGTGCTTATGGGGCAGGATCTTGGGCTCTTATGTAACGGCTGAAACATTTTAACAATTAGGGATCACTAATGTTAACTATAAATTTCCAATACTGTGATGTTTACCTAGTGAAATCATTATTTTGAAAGCACAAAATTGGCTACCAGTAGCCATATTGTTTGGGCCGAAAATGACATTGTGAAAGTTATACGCACATTCACACCGTTTCAGTAGTCAATTTTACATGGCATTTAATTGATTTGTTACACAGTATTAGGGTTCAGACATTAAGGTTTACTGTACATGTGCTTCGGTTTACTGTACAGGCACTGTACTTTAATTTTAAAACGTAATTTTTTAAATGCATTTTATGTTGTAAATGGAGGAGTATGTGAAATGTGACTTCAAGGAAAAAGGTGCAAAAAGCAGACCCTCTCCAGACAGATTTAGCTATTTACCATATTAAAGGTTTTCATTTGCTTGAAGTTATTATATGCTTGACACAACAGGACACTGTGCATAATAATACAAACTAATGTGATGGTAACAGAGTGACCTTTTGCATGAAATGCTTGAAAAATTAATTAAAAATATTATTAAAAGCCCCCTTTGCAGAGATTTAATTAAAATATTAATAAACTCCATAAATATAAGGGTTAGAAATTACACAGTGTCAAGAACAAGATAATATGTTTTGCTGTTATGTTCTGTGTAAAATAATTAAAATGGAAACTAACAACATTACGCATGGTTTTTGTTGCTAATTTGAAATGAATTTTCGCAGATGTACCAACGAAATGCAGGTTGTAACTAAGAATGTGCATCCGTAACGTGTGGGATCTTATTGTCGGCATGGGTCTTCCTCACGCATACGAACATTCAGCACGACCTGTTCATCTATAGACTAGTTAGACCTTAAATAATCTAATAAATTAGATCTTATTACGCGGCTCTCTGTTTACCTGCATGAGACATTTCAATTTAATTACCGTTATTTTTTCAATAATCTACTTTTCATATTACGAGCGCACGCTTCTCCCACGTCAGTAATGTGCGAGCTCTGCATAATTTAATGGAGGTTCTTAGCAGCAACAGCAAATTAATACACTATATTCTTGGACAAGAATAAAAAAGCTTTTCAGTACCAGTAGTTAATGCCTTTAATTTATATATGTATATAGGAGGTAAATATCGTTACGCAACATTTGCAACGTTCAGATGTTTAGCGAGAAGTAAAGGGGAAATGTTCACGTTGGTAAATGTCAAGTATTTTCCCCATTCTGCCAGCATTATCACCCATGATCTATCCACTGCTGGATAACAGGTTCCCCGTGCTGCTCTCTTTCCTCATGGTCCCGCATTTGTAATAATCCATCCCAGCAGAAACCCGTCGACGACCTCTTTGGCGCGCATTCCTCCGCGACCCACGCATTTCATCGCCACCACATCATCACACGTCGTGCAGCGACCAGTTTTACTGCAGAGTTCGTCGAATGATGACAATTCACAAATTTCCGATTCTTTAGTCAGGAGCAGCTGAAAAGTTTTCAACTCTTTCAGATTACGATTGTGCATTTATTTCATTGAACAATTTTCAGATCTTCTTTAGATGTTTTGATTTAGGATAGTTTACATTATCAGTCAGTCGGTCAGTTTTTATTCAAGCTGGAAGGAACCGTTGGGCAATGTAGCTCTTTTTAACCTTAATCCTGTAGACTGTAGAGGGTCGAGGTGAGCCGGAGCCTTTCCCGGCGGACACGGGGCGCAAGGCAGGGCTATATCCAGTATGGGACGCACACCGTCACAGGGCACCGCGGGCAGTTTATTCAGCAGGCCGATGAACCTATGCAGCAGCGCATGTCCAGAATAAGATATTTGAGTGAGTGCGGGCCATCACTGGGTTTCATCAGGAGAGGGA
Organism: Geotria australis; assembly: GCA_036362915.1. Classification (NCBI taxonomy): domain Eukaryota; kingdom Metazoa; phylum Chordata; class Hyperoartia; order Petromyzontiformes; family Geotriidae; genus Geotria; species Geotria australis. The sequence goes on along the minus strand of JAZEWU010000011.1, from coordinate 4,267,631 downwards.
GCTAAGCGTGTGGGGCTCCGTGTCGCCGACGCTCCCTCGCCCGCTCGCCTCTCCGCGCCTGGACGCAGCTGTTGTGTCTGCAGCTGTCCACACAGCACCTGCTGCGACTGCTGCGAGCAAGCTGTGCGGGTGGCCGCGGATAATGCGATTATTGCGAGGGCGGCGGGTGGCTGTGCGGTGGTAAGATCCCCGCCTCGCGGAAAGCGAGTCGCGCTCGAGGCAGGATCATTCCTGCCTCAATCGCCTTCGTGCGTGGCGGAGTTCGTGAGTTCGCTCCCCCTGTTCTGCGTGGGTTTCCTCTTGGTTCTTTGTTTTCCTCCCAGAACTAAACAACACTTGTTAATTGGCCGATGTCATCATAGTATATAGGGGCAGGGTGCCTGGCAGGTTGGTGCTGCCTGACCGTGTGGCGGCCTCCCCTCTACCTCTCTGAAATTTCCTGAAGTGTCTTCGGGCCTCTAGGTGAAAGGTTCTATACAAATGTGGTAATTTATTTAACATATATCGGGTGATTATTTAGAGTTGTATTTCATATAATTGTGTGTCTTAAGTATCTTAAGGAGACTGATGAGACACTGTGGGTTGAAACCAGTCCAGTTTTCTTGCGCTGAATCAATGCTGCTGAAATTATTCATCCTCAGAAGGCCGTGGGGCTGAGGGGGGTTGTATAAGAAATACTTTTACTTTTTTATGTGGAGAGATGGATATATGAAAGCGATGTATTGGGTCCTTATCTAGTTTGTTATTTATATTCTCTAGTGATGCAAATGATTATTTTATTAGTAAGCAAAGCACAGTAACCTGTATGGTTACATCTCCTAGCTGTCTCATTGATTTTTTTCAATCATATTATTAAAACATTTAACTTGATAACCCTTGAATTTATACGGGAAAATAATAATTCAGCACGATATGCTCAAACGATTGCACCAAGCAGTTAAATTACATATGGGCTAACCCCGTTTTTTCCTTTTCTGAGAAGAAATATTTTCTGTTGTTGTTAACCAAACTATTAATTCCAATTCACAAGCATTCTAAAAAGAATAACTGTTAATCGTTGGTGTTGGAACGTGTTGTCTCGCAACCCTGTACAGGATTAAGCGGTCTGTGGTAATGAATGAATGCGTAGCCTGTAACGCGGGTGGTGTCTGTTTCCCATCACCTGCGTTATCACACCGAGCATTTACTCTTAACTAAAACACGGCACAATATAATACGGAATAGGACTCACCTGCGTACATAAATATAATTTCAAAGAAGTCTCGTCTTGGGTGTTATTTTTGAGAAAATGCAACTTTAATTGTTCTCATGAAACATTTCTTTGCTGCTGTACATCAGTGGCTTGCATTGATAAGGAAGGTAATGGGGGAGGTATTGATGGCCTCATCCCCAGCTACATAAATCAAAGCCAGTCGATGTATCCTCAGTTTTTACTTCCATCTCAAAGCCTTTCAAAATTCTCGGTAACTCAAAAGAAGTCTTACAAATGAATAATACAAATCCCTTCGAGCGATGATCAATATGTGTTATTAACTTGGCTGTTTAGAACGCCTCTTTCTGGAGCACACCAACACAAGCCCAACGCAAGAAATCCATGTGTAAAGCAATTGTAGTACACTCGGTTATAAATAAAGCAAAACACTGCCTCTCTTGGGGCAAGCGGCCCAACGCTTTTGTTAGTTGTAGGAAATGTTTGTATAGGGCATCAATCCTGTGCATTCAGTGCGTTTATTATGCATGAATCAGTTTGTGAATTACTTTAGTTCGGACACAAGTGTGGAGGTCTCCGCATCGCTACTTTGCATAAACACAAAGATGTGGTTCCTGTAAGGCAGCCCCTTCATGCTCGCTTGGAACCAAAGCGAGTAAAGGGTCGGTCAAACAGCGGCGTTTCGTTGTGGCCGTGGCACCAGTTTGGTGTGTGCGTTTTGGTGCCAGTGCTAATCCCCGAATGGAAAATTACCTCTAACCCATGTGAGAAAATTCTGCATAGCCCCAATTCACCCAGAAATTAGGTATGTTAATTTGTCTATCGCCAAGAAAATGAGAGAATACGTTCCTAACAATATTAACCCATTACCTCACTACGACGCGTAATTATTTCTGATTAAACTTTTCTTTCTAATACCAAAATGAAATATATTTTTTTGCAAAAACTACGTGATCGGATAATACATTACATTAAATATTGCTTTTCTCATTCATGTATATATGTGTTTGCAAGCCAACATTAAGAATGAAATGCAGCCATAATAAGCTATTAAACCGTCTTGTAAAAGCTATAATGTGAATTTACAATAAGATCTCTTTTATAATTGTCTATCCCTTTAAAATCTGTCCGATAATATTTATATGAGCCTGTCTGATAAAAAAAAAATCAATTACAGGACAGCCAATTAAGCCTAAAGATGGTGATGGTGTATACGAGTATATTGGTACAGCGACAAAAAATACCTTTGCAATTCCGCGGGCTTAGTCACCGAGTGAGAGTGTAAAACATACATTATGATATTGTGACCGATACTGGTACCGTTTACAGTATTGCATCGTAATAATGGCTATCAGCAGTATATAGGAACCGCAAATAATGTACATGTCGCGTTAAAAACATTTACCTGGGAAAAAGTGATTGTGACAGGAGCACAAGGCTTCGACCTGCGGTCACAGCAACATATTGCGGAGATAAAGCGATTGGAGCAATGCCGAGTCCAATTTACGTGACTCTCACCTTAGCCCGTACCCATGACCAAATGACCGACAAGCAACAGCAGCTAATCTCATGCTACGGCTCCGAATCGTGCGGCGCTGGAGGTACGACGCGGTGTTAGGTCATCTTCGAAAGGCTGACACTAATTATCTTGACTTGCACGCAACCATGCAGTTTTGTACTCTCAAATAATCTGAAGCATATGCATACTAGTTTCGGTGTTACGATCTGTAATATATAACATTTACTGTACTGATGTAGGTTTTCACGGGCTTGATTCATGATTGTTGCTCTTTGGAGCTGCTCTTTTGGGATAGCCGTGTCGTGCGATTTCCCTCTCTCCCTCGCGACGTTTGGCCTCCCACAATGTGTCGTGGTGCCTTCGTGTAGGAATGTGTGTTGACACTGTGTACACGACTGTAGAACTGGACTTATGGTGTTTGGCCAAAGGTGACATGCCCAGCACAGTTGACACCATGTCGAGCGATCTCCCTCTCTCCCTCGCGCCGTGTTACCCCCCACGTATACTTCCAACGTCCGAGGCAAAACGTCGCAAGGGAGAGAGGGAGATCGCTCGACACGGCTATCCCAAAAGAACAGTTCTGAAGAGCAACAATTACAACATGTACTGTCCATAAAATCAGCTCACGGCCCAGATGGCTCAGAGGTAGAGAGAGCGGCTTGTAATTGGACAGCTACAAGTTAAAATCATGATTGGGGGTTCATTCAGCCCATCATCCCTCTGCGATTATTAAAACAAGTACCAATTTGCGGAAAAGTCAACAACTCTGGTTGTTCCTGTGGTCGACTCACAGTTCACAGCTTCATAGGAATGTGGAATTTCCAGCGCCGCCGCCTCAGGGCTGTAAACATGAGAGGAGGAGCACATCAAGGGGAGCTGAATATCCCTTTGACCTGACTATTGATTATACTTCTATTTAAAACAAACATATCTGTGGCCTGCATCAGTGTGCGACACTTTTGGTATGGCGTTTCAAAATGTCAACGTTAGAAGCGGTGAGGTTCTGGATGTTGTTGGGAGTTGTATGCAGACGAGACAGGCCAGGAGCCAGTGGGGTTGTATTCTATGAAGATCAACTCATATTAGAGATGATTCAATTGCAAGTCATTTAGCATTACTGTGTCTTCATGGAAAAACGGTCAAACCATAATGCTGATTTTTCAGAACTCAAACGACATTTGCTTGAAAGGAAATGTTGTTTGCTGCAAATGCGAAAGATGTAAAAAAAAAACATCTCATTTCTTCCACAACTATTGAATGGAGCAATATATTATAGACTGATAACTGGAAACGCATTACTGTGTCTGAGAGTGGTGAATTGCAGAGAGTGGTGAATTGCACCAATGTGAAGGTACGCGCTCCACTGTTTTGGTTTCGTAGCCGCAGCGGCACACAGTAGAGTTGCTGAAGTTTTCTGCAAAACAGCAGCCCTAAGGTATGCGACTGTAGGGTTATTTTTTTATGAATTCAAATAGTAACCAATAAAGGCAATTTGGCAATCTTAAAAATGGTTATTTTAACACAGGTTCAAAGGCCGACGTGTGGGTGTGTTTTTGTACGAGTGATTGTGGACTGCTGATGTACTGTGACCGGCAAAGCCTGTTTAGATTCATAAACATATTCTTTCAGCATGATATGTGGGGGTCAAGGTAGAAGCGTTCACGTCGCGATCCCTGTCAGGTAATACTTGGTATTGCCTGCGAATTCTACCAAACACTTCGAGGCCGAGCTGAAAGACAACGATGTCCAGAAGCTGACCATCGTGCTTCGAAGAATCGCAAAGAAGAAGCATGATATGCTAGTGTATCTCACTTTGTTGTGGCTGTCAAGCAAAACGATTCCTATGTAACTGCCACGACGTGTGTCTGTGCGTGATCTTCACGGAAAAATGGTCAAACCGTAATGCTGAATTTCCAGAACTCAAACGGCATTTGCTTGACAGCAAATTTTGCTTGGTGCAAATGCGAAAGTTGTAAAAAATAAACCGATGGACGATCTTCCTTTCTAGATCTTCCTGGAAGCCAGGCCAGGTCGCTTTCCCAAAGTTGAATGTTCTTCGGAA
>JAZEWU010000011.1:4251438-4262548 GCA_036362915.1 Geotria australis | reverse complement strand
TAGACATCGTTGTCTTTCAGCTCCTCGGCTTCGAAGTGTTTGGTAGAGTTCGCAGGTAATACCAAGTATTACTTGACAGGGATCGCGACGTGAACGCCGCTACCTTGATCCCCATAAGATATGGTCATTACTCTTTACATCAAATCGTCATATAAACATCCGGATGGCTTGTCATTAATTAGTGCTGTGGCCGCGTAAGGCGGTTTGTGTTACAATAAGAGTGGTCAAATGACATTCTGATGCGACCAGTCACTCTACCAATGACAAGGCACATTGCTAAATGCTTCGCGATCAAGGTGCACATTTACCGTTCCAAACTACACCGCTCCGCATAAAAAGATACCAATTTATTAGGGCAAATTTACTTGTAATTCTGCTAAGGATAATAATTGTTTAAACATGTGAAGAAACAGATGTTGGTCATTAACTGCGACTCAAAGTTGGGCACGTGTGCAAGCAGCCTAAGCAAAATGACACGCTCGCTCTTATTATTGCACTAACAAGATATGTATATAATTAATTGTAAATGCTTTGTAAAAGTTATACAAACGGGCTTCATGCTGACAATTGTTCAGTTGTGCGACAGTAAGTAGGGCCCGTGCCAGCGGGGGGATAAATGGCAGAATTTAAAGCTCATAAACACATCTTTTATTCTGTTTTAATTTTCAGTCTCTTCGGGTTTGCTGTGAAAATGATGTGTCAGTATGGATTAAGTTCAATCCTTTGGAATACGGAGCTAAACAACCCCGTCAGGTGTAATGTGTTCGGGGAGGCAAATTAGTCCCAGCGATATGTTGGATGTTAATTATTTTAATTAGGCTTCAGCCAGTGGAGACTTTATATTCAATTTGGAGAATTTATTTAAGCCTAACATTGAAGTCTCGCAGCTTCACACTTGAAATCTTTGTAACAGCTGCTAACAAATTAAAGGCATTCCCATAAGAGGAAATGAGTGAGCTTTAAAGTGTGAGTCGTAGATACATCTTCAGCAGCTGAAATTAACTGTTTCATTATTCTGCCCAAATACATTCCACTTTAACAATTAATATACACATGTGTATATATTTTAAAAACTCCGAATTTTAGTCATGGAAAAGATGTCTGTTGCCTATCTACATCTATCTATCTTCTATCTATCTACAGTATAACTGAGAGCCCTGGGCGGCACGGTGGCGTCGCGGTGAGTAGCGCTGCCGCCTCACAGCAAGAAAGAAGAACCCTGTTTCGAATTCCGGCTCGGGTGCCCTTTCTGTGTAGAGTTTGTGTGTTCTCCCCGTGTCCACGTGGGTTTTCCCCGGGCAATCCGGTTTCCGCCCACAGTCCAAACACACGCTGCTGCATAGTTTAATTAGCCTGCTGACTAAATTGCCCCCGTGCCCTGTGATGGAATGGCGTCCCATCCTAGGTATAGCCCTGCCTTGTGCCCTGTGTCTGCCGGGATAGGCTCTTGTTCACTGCGACCCTGTACAGGATTAAACGGTTTCTGACAATTGAATAAACGAATGAGTTGTGGTGAATACAAGCACAGGGCGGCTGCTGACAAAGACCCGTGAACCTCTCCAGCAAGTTGTGGAAACGCCACCGTTCGGCCACGGTGAGCTGCTCCATCTCTTCCATTTCCGCCATTAGGGGCTCGCTCCCACTCGCTGGCTGCACTGTGCCCGCTCCCTCCCTGCTTAAATCCAGGATTCTGACATTTCTTTATCTCAGTTCCTACTTAAGACATTTCACTGTAGTGTAGAGTTTAGTTTTCCCTCCTTATCAACGTTAGCCACGATCCTCAAACATGACCGTCTTCCCAAATCCTTTTCCATGTTTAGAATCGACCTTCTACACCTCATTGATGAGCGTGACCCACGCTTACCGCAACGTGGGCTCGACTTTGTCCCGAGGCACTTTATAAAACCAAATCGTACTTGGAATGTCTGTGCGTGCAGTTGTGTGTAGCAGACTGGCGTGTGCTCCCACCCGTACTCTAGGACGATTCTCATAAAGCTGGAAGGACCCGTGTGAGTCTCCCCGGTTTTCGGTGAGTGCCCCGTTGCCGCAGCCCGAAGCGGTGCACAAGAGCACCGCTTCGAGTGAGAGGCATGATGTAGAAAAGTTGCACGCCGACACCGTCCTTCGTCAACGATGTTTATTAGCTCCAAACACGCTTCCTCGCCGCGTGTTGTTACTCTCTGCACTCTCTGTTGCCCAGCCGGGCCTCCCTCTCCCCCTCTCTCTCCCGCTCAAGAGACGGCGCCGCTACCCATCCACACCGGATATCCTCTCTTGCCGCGCTCCGGAGTCCCCGTCAGTCGCCTGCTCGGGCGCGTCCTCGATGTGCACCTAGCCAGGTACAGCGCGCGCGCGTCGGCGGCAGAGGGGGGCATTACAAAGCGAACGGTGACGGCATTTGCAATTTCACGTCGAGTTAGAGCCGTTGCTTCCAGACGCAAAAACACCACATTTAGACACGAGGAGTGATGGCTGAAGAAACATTTATTAGTGTCTGTCATGTCAATCAGTTTGCAGACCGTACGCACCATGGACATCGTATGAACTGTACTGTGTCTACCGAAAGGCAGCAAGTACCAAGCACAGCCCAGCATGATAGTGATAACACTTCATTTTAAGTGGCACTATATTGGTTTGCAATACAGTAGCAAATACTTTATTAGCTGCATTGCAATGCTAACTTTATTTTGAATAAAACAATGACCGCACCAAACTTTTACTCTGTACGTAATACTGAAGGTCCACTTAAAATAAAGCATTACATTAAAAAAGTAAAAACGAACATGGTAAATACATAACTTATATTACACTGTTACAAACAAAAATAAAACTCTATTTTCCCCTATGTTACACATACGGATGGTTATCGTCAACTTTTTATTAATTTTTTTAGCTCCAAGTCAATAAACACTGAGATATGATTGTCTTTTTTCATGTTTTCTTTAAAATAAAAGTTACCTTTTTTTACATATTACAAGTGAAAATTATAATTCATATTGCCCGTGGAATGCCTCGTAGCGGATGTAAATAAATATGATGACAGTAGGCATTGTGCTTGTCCAATTCCGTATAATCGGGGGAAACTATGGAGCTAAAAAACTCTGCAAAGACAAAGTTGCATAAATAACACGAACATTTTAACACTCTTACACAGCAGCTGTGGGTAGGTCCCACAAGCATATGAACAGTATTCACACACATCTCATATGATTTGTGAACAGTTTACACTATTGATTTAAGCATTTTCATTAATACAGTGCTCTCTCAACACACCAGTTTTGACTGTGGTCGCACAGCATATAGCTACATGAAAGCAAGAAACTGAAACGAGAAACATTCCAAATAACAGTCCATGTGACAAAACTTAACCAAACTGAAAAATGATCATATTTTGAAATGCAGCTAGCAAATCTAATCGTGCTGGCATAGCCAACATATGGACTAATATCTACAGTATCTACACATAAATTGAACATACAATACAGGGCAAAGCTGAATAAATAAATAAGGATTTGTAAGAAAAACCTAATAACAAAAGGCAGTTAAATACAATAAGCAAGGACCTATAAAGCAGCACGGCCAACTGTATTAGTATCGACTGGACTACTGGTGGCAGAAGGCATGCAGTGTGTGCTTCTACTCGCTTCTAAGCATCTCTTGTTGAAAATCCCACGAGGAAGTGAAGTTAGTCTACGCTGATCAATTAAAAATTGTGAAAACCTTTACCTGAGTTTATCATTTATTACGTTGAAATATGTAGCAGCCTGTGCATATAATGGAAGGAAATTGGGGCACTAAGACGATATTAATCTCATTCATTAAGACTTCAACTCAACAGATTTAGTTATTTATAATAGCAATAAAAACATGTTTGGCACTCTAAATTCAAAATACAAGAAGGAAATTCTAATTATCGTATATATTGTTTCCATTTTTAAAAATAATGTTTACGAGACTGTTCGTTGTTTTCTGTATAATGGAGTCTAACGTACGTGTTGACCTGGCGTCGGCGTTAGAGTGAAGACGTCACATTAACAAAGCATCCTCATGAGCCAGCTGACGGGCTTTCATGTACCTGAGTCCTAAGCAGGGAGGCCCCACTACACAAAGGCCTGTGTCCTTTAAGAAAGACTAGCGTCTCCTCTGAAGCCATGTTTCTGCCTCACACATCACTAAAATACACCCCTTTTCAAGTCTCTAACAATTACAAAACCGTACCATCTGCTCAAGTCAGGATAACGATTCAAAGAATAAAGACATTTACGTTGTTCTATCGAGTAGCGGTAATTGACACTGGAGTGTTTTGAACGTGTGCTTTAACATATACAAAACGAGTTATGCCAACGCAAGAGCTACAATAATAGGTTTCCTTCACGTATCTCGCTTTCGTTTTAGCGTCAACCTTCAAACGGTCTCACCACCAAACAACAGCACGTGTCGACACACACACTTTTCCCACTATAGTATCCGGGGATCTAACGTCTTACGATGATGTTAAACTGCTCAGATTTATCAGAACAGGGATCCACTATGATGTCGTTGATGAGTGGGCGATGACCGGTGTAACGAGCTATACTGGTTTTCATGAGACGGATGAAGCCTTAAAAAAAGCTATGCTTTAACAAGAATAAAGTTGGACTATTTTAAGCGATATACACTGCAAAGATCGGTCACATTCACACTCCCAATATGTATATAGCACTTTCTACCTTATTCCGCTCAGAGGATAAAATGTAAACAACTTTTCATTGTGCTCAATATAACTGTAAAATGTTAGGTTTTTTTTTAATATCCAAAACAGATGTTGTTGAAATTCTGTACCTATGCAGCTTTAAAAGCGAGTACCTATGATTTATTTTCAAAAATAAATAAAAACAAAACGAGAAAGAAAATCTGCTCTGAAGTGCTAGACGAGAGAACAAAACCTTCCGTTGTTCTCTATTTCCACCGAGCAGCCCACGGCCTCCTTGCGCGTGTGGCCGACCCCGGCAAGTGGGGGTCACGGGCCCCGCGCTCGCTCCCGCCAGTCCGCCGCGCGCACTCGCTGGCGGCAAGTCAGTCTTGGAAGCTGCTGCTGGGTGTGAAGAGCAGCAGCGTTAAAGTGGATGGGTGGGGGGCGGGGGAGTCATTTGGCACTTAGAATCATTCGATATATTTTTTTCACTCTTCTGCCAACATTTTTCCACTAAAACATTTGTTCGCCAATAAGATGGAGCACAAAGCAGCCAGAATTCTAGCCAAAAACACAGAAACTAACGGTATTAACACTGCGTTACATGTTGCTGCAGGTTGGCACCTACTCTGACATTCCGCGCAACACCTGTTCCCTTTTCGAAGGCGGGCACCACAAGACATCCGCTAAGCTGTGACAAGCTGCGTGACAGTGCGCCTCATCCGGAGGGAATATCCCCTCCGCGCTCCCCCACCGGCTCGGCTCCTATGTAAGCTTCACTGAACCGGAGCAAAGATGTGAAATGTATCGGCTCACGTTGCATTTTTATACTGACAAAGGTAGAGTTACATTTGTTTAACATACAATCCATCCTAACACATTGATAAAGCCATAACCTGCAAACCCAGCCAGACTATCTCCAGTTACAGTGCACTGGACAGATGTACACTTACCCAAGCCATTAATGATGCTCACGTAAGACCCTGAAATGTAAGTGTGGGCGGAACCAAACCTTTCATTTGTCTTTTTGCTTTGTATTTCATTAACAACTAATTACAAAACATATCCAGAGTTGAAAATGTTGGTAATATTCTATTCTGAGTGTCGTGACACCATGGAAGCATTCGTAGCCTCCACCTCGTTCAGGACTGATTGACAGTTCCCCACCCTTGTGTGCGGCTAATTAACAATAACTTTATTTAATAGCTATTTGCTAAAGTATTTTCACCTGAAAAATCACTTAACAACGGAACATCCGGTTTGAATGTGTGACCCTCGGGTGAAAGGCGCTATATAAAACGCTATTATTATAAGATGCATGTGTGTATTTGAAAGTTATTTTAAAACATATCTATTTAATACTGTCACATAATAAACAAAGAGCTTGGTATATTACGAATTACGGGTGGGATTCTGTACGAGGGTACACATTCTGTACAAGGGTACATATTCCCACTCATTATAGGTGACGTGGTGAGACAGGCTGCGGTGGTTTGGGTGAGTGGATCAAAAGCTGCACGATGATTGGGTGAAGAGATCTGCTCTGTGATGGAGGAGGGGGGGGACGAGGCCCATGTTTAGCTTAGTAAACTATGAGTTATCTAACGTGGTTATGCTTTAGATTGTTGTACAGTGTTCCTGCCGAGGCTTCATTTCCTCCACGTCTGTCGTGCAAGACCTGGGATGCACTCGTCACGTCACGGTTTGATTTGACAAAGTCAGATGAGTACGTCGCACGACTCACTTGACTCGGCATCTAGGACAGGTGTTGTGTCATCCTGTAACGTCCGAAGACGCCGTGCCCATTCACCAGATATTTGTTTAAAATATGCAGAAGCATATTCCGGGCGTCTCGTAACCACGCAGCGGTGCACCTTCTGTCCAGTACATCTGCAGTCTATTTAAACCACAACGCAATAACAAAGCATCCTTCCAGAAACAAAAGTATCAACTGTCGACGATAACTCGGCTGGTTGGCTGCAGGCTCTACAGCCTACGACGCCGTTCGAAAGGCTGGGTTTTTTTCGTCATCTCTGCGTGCGCGATGGGGGTCCCTCAGCAAATTTCGCTTCAATCATTCGTCGCGGTCTGGCTACGTGCGGAGTTTGAGCCCCACGCGACCGGCCTGCCGCTAGTTTTGGGCGCGGGCCGCGCTAGGCCGCGCTAGGCCGCGCTAGGCCGCGCTAGGCCGCGCTAGGCCGCGCTAGGCCGCGCTAGGCGTGGTGCTCGCTCTCCTGCTCGTTGCCGCTGCTGTACTCCACGGCCTCCTCGTCCTCGTACTCGTACATCTCGCTGTCGTCGCCGTTCAGTTCCTCCTTGGGCTGCACCGCGGCGCCCAGGCCGTAGCTCATGCCGGGGAAGACGGGCGGCAGGCCCGACGGAGGGCTGCCCGAGCCGCTGGAGCGCTCCGAGATCTGAGGCGACGGCGCGGAGCTGGCCATGGCGAAGGCCCCGGGGTACACCATGCTGGCCGAGGACATGGGCAGCTGCGACTGCGGCCTGGCGCGAGCGGACGGCGGGGCGGTTTTTAATGTCGGATTTGAAACGAACGTGGCGCGCTCGCGACGCTCAAAGTCCGTCCGTCCATCCATTTTCAGAAACCGCTTAATCCTGCACAGGGTCGCGCGGTGGGCCGGAGCCTATCCCGGCAGACACAGGGCGCAAGGCAGGGGCATACCGAGGATGGGACGCCAGTCCATCGCAGGGCACCTTGGGTAATTTACTCAGTAGACCAATTAACCTGGCAGCATGTCTTTGGACGGTGCGAGGAAACCGGAGAACAACCATCAATGAATCGAGCCGTGAAAACCTCCATAAGTGCATTTGCATACCAGCCAAAAAGGTACGCGTGGAATCAATAAACTCTTAGCGTCTTACCCCACGTTGTAGAACTGCTTCATCTCCTGGCGCCGGTTGCGCATCAGGGCCTTGTACTCGCCGATGCGCAGCTTCTTCCCGTCCACGATGCAGGTGCGCTTGGGACGCGGCTTGTACTTGTAGTCGGGGTACTTCTCCAGGTGCAGCTTGCTCAGGCGCGCCTGCTCCTCGTAGTATGGCTGCTTCTCCTGATTGGACATGCTTTTCCAGCGTGAGCCTGGACGCAAACACAACATCCCACCCCCCACCGTCCCCGACTGGACTTAATATACTTTTTGGGGCACGTTATATTAATAATATTAATCTGTATTTATAACGCGTTGGGCATATTAATTCAATGTCGAACGTATTAATTCGAAGATAGAACGAGTCAGAGGCGTAGTGAGGAAACCGCGGAGAGAGAGGCAGCCAGGCGGTTTGCCGGCGACAACATTGCCACACACTGCGTCCTATATATTATGATGTTTATCGCCCAATTAATTATTGAGTGTCTTTTTTTAAGTTGCAGGAGAAAACCCAAGCAGAACAGGGGGAGAAAACACAAACTCCGCACAGAAAGGTGCCCGAGGAGGGATACGAACCGCCTCGGGCAAGACCATCCTTTCTGTGAGGCGCAGATGTTACCACTGCGCCACCCTGCCGCCCATGTTAGCGAGTAGCACTTTTGGAGTTCGGCATGCAACATGGGGGGGTGGGTGGCCAGTACCATGCCGGGCTGCCTTTATCTACTTTGTGACGATGTTTACACACCGCACCAGGTACTCATTGGAGGCTTAGTCGAGGTAAGGGAGACCTAGTGCTGGTTCAGATAATCGTCAACGGTGTCGGTTGTGTGCATAGACACACAGACACACGTGCAACCATCGTGCACGGTTGTTTCCGTACCACGCTCGCAAAACGCATTTCTCACCTAGTATTTTGCTGATGTTCGAGTTGTGCATGTCTGGGAAAGCTTGAAGGATTTTCCGCCTCTCGTCCTTGGCCCAGACCATGAACGCGTTCATCGGCCGCTTGATGTGAGGTTCATTGCTTCCCCTGCTTCTTGACTCGCGGAAAACCCTCGCGTCCGACATGGAGTTGTTTCCTGCACGGGAGCACCGCACGCGGGCAACACGCAGCGACGGATGTTGCAAGCGCGAGCCAGGGCCATTGCGAGAGACGCAGCGGTTTAGTGTCTTTTAACTTAAAAAAAAAGACACAGAGCTCCCGGACAATTTGGTGCAATTAGCGTGCCGCGTTTCAAACAACAACTTGTATTTCACGATGTAAAACGGTTGTCTTTTCCGTAGAATCCGTGACGCGCGGCGAGGGCCGCGTTGTGCCGTTGCAGGACGAACAACGAGCTTCGAAGCCGAGTGCCGCCGGCGGGGGAACCCGTTACCTTCCATGTCCTCGTTTGCGCTCGTCAGGTCGATGACGCTGTGGCGGAACGGGCCGTCGTCGGCCGCCTTCCCGGACAGCTGGTGCATCAGCGGCGACAGCATCACCTTGTCCTGCACGATACCGAGAACGTCCACAATTACTAACACACACTGGCAGAAATAGGGACACGATGACGTCGAAATCTTGAGACCTTCGTTGAATACGTTCTCTGTGATACACACTACGCCAAACAAAATCCCCCGCAACCTTCAAAAAATTACTAAAAGAGCACGTCTTCACCAACACATGACAAATCCACTGAGCCGCGCCTCCAAATCCACGGGCGTGATGCGCTCGGGGAATATGCACGCGTTATAAATTTATATATTATTATACATACACGAAAATGTAACTGAATCGGTGATGTAACGTACAACAATGTTCTCACAGAGTTAAAAAGCTGGAATTTGGCTCAGATATAGTCTGCAACACTCAAAAAACACATTTTCACATTTGGGCCCCTGGGAATCCCTCAGGAAGAGCTGGAATCTGTTGCGAAGGAAAGGGATGTCTGGTCCACCCTCCTTCAAGAACTGTCACCATGACCCTCACCAGGACAAGTGGTTTAGAAAGTGGATGGATGGGCCCCAAATATTCCAGACTGATGGCTTATTGGTTCTCACTCTCATCTTTAAATGATAATGTATGAAATAAAATAGAGTGGTGTGGTTCTATAGAATGTGTAGTATTGTGATTACTTTGTTTGCTAATATCACTTACATTGTGTGTGTTTTTAGCATTAGGAGGAACCTGGAGAAAACCCAAATTAATAAAACGTTACACTATTCCCTTAACTAAGAGAACAAACGCATCGTACAACCACACAAATGTGTAACGTTTGCTAAGTATCCAACAGTTTAAAACTGAAAAAGTTTACACTTGCGCAACATTCAACCTCCTTGGTTATCGACGCTGAAGACACACGGCGCCGAACACAAACGCAATGTGATACAATACCGCGTGCGGGTGAGTCGCGTGGGGGCTTAATAAGCCATGTGCAATTTTGTTGTGCACGCGCTGGCCCGTGTCTGAGGACAGGGCCTGCGAATATATCGATCCAATGAGTAGAGGGAGGGAGGGAGCGGATCTCGAGTGAAGTCGCTGACCGTCAAACTCGGCGGGCCCTAGCTGACAGCGCTGCGCACGGTAAATAGGGTGTACCCGCGGTACGTCGATGCAACACACGATGCCTCGATGCACCGGATTCTATCCCAGGGAACAACTCTCCCAAACACCACCCCCCCCACACACACCCCTCCCACCACAATACATCAATAAGCACTTCAAAGGACACTCTTTAAATGAATGCTACACTCAACTATTGAACATTTCATTGCCTTGGTGTACAAAGCCAATGCATCGTATTAATGAAGAACTACAGTACTTGAATACCGCATTCAAAGATACAAAACACAAATCTTCTTCTTTGCGATTCTTCAAAGCACGATGGGCAGCTTCTGGACATCGTTGTCTTTCAGCTTGGCTTCGAACACAAATGACGAGACACAGGTGAATGTGAACACACGATCGTGCACGGTGCGGCCAGAACACGCCGGCGTAAGCGAAGAATGCGGTATGGCTTCCGCAGTGTCGCTTCCGAGACCAGCGGTCCTCAACCTTTTTTGCGCCACGGACCGGTTTCATGTAAGACAATATTTTCGCTGACCGGCCTTCAAGGTGTGGGGGGATAAACATGACGAAATAAAATAATACGATCGGCGTAAAAACAAATATAAAGTGCATAAAAAATACAACTCACCATTACGCTGAATTATCCGGTCAAGGTAGAAGCGTTCACGTCGCGATCCCTGTCAGGTAATACTTTGTATTGCCTGCGAATTCTACCAAACACTTCGAGACCGAGCTGAAAGACAACGATGTCCAGAGGCTGACCATCGCGCTTCGAAGAATCGCAAAGAAGAAGATCCGGTCATTTTTCAAAATAAAACATCTTTCAGACTGATAATCAACAAAGTATGTTTGTATTCATTCTTTCTGTGCGGCCTGATACCAAATGACCCGCGGACCGTTACCGGTCCGCGGACCGGTGGTTGGGGACCACTGCTCTAGACCAAATCCAGAGGCAGTAAACTGAAATAAATATCAAGACAATAACGGTACCAGTCGTTGGTACACATC
>JAZEWU010000011.1:4223908-4245833 GCA_036362915.1 Geotria australis | reverse complement strand
GGTCGTGCGTGTTGGGGTAATCTGTGGGTACTCCCACAGTGAACGTGGAAAAGTAGGCCAAGTTCCCCCTAGAGGCACTCCAGTGGAGGCCCTTCAGCCAGCAGTGGTGGAAGGGCCGCCGAACAAATGCTGCCACACCTCCACGTTTACGAGCAGGGGAACGCGTCGTATTCGAAGGTGGCGACGCTAGTCCCTAGCGCCTGCAGATGAAAAGATTTGCAGCTCAAGGGGTGACAGATAAAGGTGTTTCACCCTAATCAGGAACGCAGTGGCATGCTTATCTAACGTTCTGCACAAACACGCGTTTCCCCGAGTTTGCAGGCTCGAAAAAAACACTCAAGTTAAATGAAAACTCTCAGGCACAGAGGAGTGATTTTTCTTAATGTTTAGTGATTAGCTATAATGTGTGTAATGACGGTTTACTGGCCACAATACAACGAGTATTGGACAAATGGCTCCGTCTAAAATCGCATGAAGTCTTGGGTAAAATCATCCACCAGAGGGAGCCCATACACACGACCCAGTCTCGCACGGTAAATTATTTTAAATGACAAAACGGTGTGAACTCACAGCCACGTAAAGGCTTCAACATTAAAAAAAAAATGTGGTCACTGATTTAGAGGCCACTTCACTTTTTTCAATATTTAACCAACGCTCTATATTTATATATCAAACTGCGCATTTTGACACGGCAAAACACGAAAGAAAATTCCACATAATGATACCAAATCCACAATTTAGCGCAAATTAGCGAAACTTGTTCAGAAACCTACATCAGTACTAACACAATGGCTGAGTGGGCCTCGAGGTGCAAAATGCTGAGAACCCCTTCTTTAAAAAATATCATTTAACAATTTGTGAAATGCTGCACAGCTCTTAAGAGCATATTACACGTTAAAGATGCGGTGAAAACTGAGCGCGAGCAAGTGTATCTATTGCCGTATGACGCTCGCTTGGCATGATTTATTTTAAACATCGTGGCCTGCTCTTGTGAGGATCTCTCTTGGCACCTCTGTGGTGCGCGGTAAAACACGAACATTCCCAACTACACAGGGACCGGTGGAGTTCTTGGTGCTGAATTACCTTAAATTCGCTTCATCTGCACGCACGATGTTTATCCTCCGAGGAATGCGCGAAACACGCAGAGATGTTTGCATGTGTGTTTTTTTTTCCACCAGCCTACTCTGGGAACTTGAGGAATAGAGATTTAATAAAGCAGATGGCAAATTTAAGAGGGCAGTTGCCGAGGTACGGCAAGAACACTGCAGTGTTTACCGCAAGAAAAAGACGGCACTCAATATGTGTTTTAAGCACTAAATAATTGCCTGCGCGGGGTCTTATCATTTTCCCAGGGATCTGACAACGGATCGCTGTGCGCTGTGATGATGGATACCAATTGGATTTCCTTCCACGTGTATGAACACTCATTAATAGACTATGTATCTGAATATGTGGAGAAATGCAGAACTTGGGTAATTGTTGGGCATGCCGGCTAACTGCCTGGCTACCTTCCAGCTTGTCTGTTGTACCTCGGTGAGAGACGCAGTTTGCACGAACATAAAAACACATTATTATTTAGACACACTGCTTAGCGTGTTTGATCTGCTTCTTTCGGTTAAATCAATGTAATGATAATGTTAATTTATAATCTAGAAAGCACATCAACAATAGTAAAAATTTTGAGTAGAAAAAAAATATATATTCATAGCAGCTCGGCAGCTTTTTTTTTATATATATAAACCTTTTTTTCTGTTGACACACAAGGGGCCTGATTCATGCAGCAATGTTTTCCACCACTCCCCCACCTTTTCGCAAATCGACCACCTCATTCGGTTCATCGGAAAATACAGAATGTTTAATTCACGTGTGGCTGATCACGCACAAAAAGTAGCTGTGACGCACATTTATGGCTCAAGAGTGGAGTTCTGCACCTCCATCCCTCGTGACGAACCCATCCATCCATCCAAGTAATTTTAGCAATGAGAAGTTTGGCCAATACCTGTTACATTCCGTGTTTTTGTTTTTATAATATATATATAAATATGGGAGGAAACAGGAGAACATGGAGAAATCTCATGCAGGGCACAGGAGATCGTACAAACTCCTCAAAGAGACACCAGAGTAAAGACACAAACCTAGGGAGTTCTCGCTGTGAGGCAAAGGTGCCACCGCTTTGCCGCCCGGCCACCCTTAATACCGCGTTTGTGCGTGACACGGCAAGTCCCACAATTGTCAGCGTGGCCACTTGCCGGGGCAATTCCAAACGGAGCGCGCGGCACGTCAACTGAAACGCATTCATGCATTTGTCTATATTACACTCACGTTGGATTGTGAAAGGTGCTCTGTGTGATAACAAGACCGCAGGCAACCTGATCTCATCATTTGATAAAAGTTCACACCTTCACTTAACATGCACGAAAGGGCCGTAATTTAAATGTGATGCTAATGTGTGATTAGTTATTCTTTAGGTAAGTTTACAAATTTAATAATTAGTGTGAAATGTATGTTTCCTCATTAACTGTGTAACATATTAGCGTGCAGTGGCAGTTAATACAAGTGTAGCGTTTAACAGTTGCAAAGCCTGCAGTCATCGTTCGGTTTTTACTGCTGTATTAATGCCCGTGGGCAGAAAATACTATTTACAATTTCGATGGTCTTGTATCCCATTAGTGGTAACATGGTGACATCTGCGCCTCACCAACGGCACTTGTCCCTCCAGTCTGTTAAGGCTATACGGGGGATCTTTGTGTTTGTATTTGGTGTTGGCGCGTACCCTCTCGTTGAGGCAGTTGTTGATCCCCACGGCGAGGGAAAGCTTGCCGTCGGCGGACGAGCGCGACTCGTGAGCGTGGCCGCCGCGGCCCAGGCCCTCGTGCTCGCCCAGGAATGACGTTGGCTGCAGCGACGACAGCACGTCTGTGGCGCGCACACACACACACACACGCGCGGTCGGTCGGTCGGTGGGTCAGTGAGTTGCTATGACTTGCCAAAGCACAGGAATGACGTGGTGCTGTATGTGTACATTATCTTGGCTATTTAGTCAATACAGGTAGACTACAATGTCCCATATAGCTTTGCTGAGTATTTAATACGGTGTTCGCAGAACGTCCATATCACGTAATGTCATATTTCACAGAACGTATCGTGGACGATAAGCGACGCATGACTCTAGTAATCTTGGCAATAACGATAGCTGGTGAGCGGTAAGGAAGTGACTGGCTCCTGGCGAGCGGCTGACTAACCGACACCCGCACGTTCTCCACAGCGTGACGAATCCGTGTCTGACATGCGGCGCGACGTCGTGCGTCTATATCCAGTAGAGTGCCTCTCCACTTCCTTCAGTGATGCATAATTAATTTCAATTGTTTATGCCACGTGCGCGTCTCGAGCGCCCGGGGCAAAATTAAATCGGTTCGGGCGTCGGCAAAAAACACAACACGATCTGCGCTCGCGCAGTCAGACGCGTCGCTCGCAAGGTACGCGCAGACTCGCGGCGCGAGCGGCGCGCAACGCACGCCGACACGAGGGAGCACCCGGCACCAGGCGCCAGTCGGAGCGATGATCACCGATATTCCACCGGGTATTCATTTGGGCCGGCGGTCTCCAACCGGTCGATCGCGATCAACAGGTCGATCCCAGAATCTTGGAACAGTTGATCTTAACATTTTACAAAAACTATATATAGATAGAGAAAGAGTGGGTGGGGAAAGATGAGATTCTTTACAGTGGTTGTATTTAAAACCGTGGCAGCCTTGAGTGGCAAATAGATAGATAAACAGATTGTTATTATAACAGCGGAAAATACCCAATGAGCTGACAAGCTCTGGAAGCGGGATTCCTGCCATACAAAAAATTACAAATGCAAGCTTCTGGAGATAGTATGCAAGCACTCGCAGATAAGGAGTTGTATGCATAGCGTACATTTTTGTTTGGCGGGGGGGGGGGTTTAAGAAAGAAGATTTTTTTTATCGTATATGTTGTGTTGCATTTCGATTCTAAAAGTGATCTTGTGTTTAGAAAGGTTTGAGGCACTGATTTATGCTGAGTCAGCCTGGGGAAGGCAGCATCAAGTTCAGATACTAATTACCAGTGGGGAGCCCAGCCGTGAATCCAGGCGCATGACACTGGAGTGCGGTGCGTCAACCATCACGGCACTTCTCCTACACAGCGTGTCGCGCAGACGAACGCACAGCACTAGAGCGAGTGGCTCGCAATCGGAAGGTTGCGAGCTCAAATCCCCGTTGCTTTTTTAACTCGGTCCATCATCGCTCCAGGGTCGTAAAATAAACACCGCTTCACGGGGAAACAACCAGCAGTTACCCAGCGGATAGTCTCGCCCCTCTCATATGAACGTGGAATCTCCACCACTGGCTCAGGGCCAGTGCTCATTCGAGCATGAAAAGAACTCCGACTCTGCGAAGCACGCAGCCGCGCGCGCTTCTGCCAACACCCCTCCACGCCGCCTTTTCGTCAGCAGCCAGCCATATCCCACCGGCTGAAACAGCGTGAACAAGAGGGCCTATGATGTCAGACAAGGAGGGTTTGCTTTTTCTCTTCCTGCCGCTCGCTCGCTCGCTCGTCTGCCTGAAGTTGACAACAATCTGAGCGCCGGTGGTCGGAGTGTGTCGGTGCCGGCCGCCCGCCCGCCCAGGAAGCCGACCCATTATCGGCAGACAAACCCCCCCCCCTCCCACACTACAAAGCCGTGCAGTGGTTTTTAGAGCGGCCTTGCTCCAGTCAGGACGAGCGTGAATCTCGCACCCTTCAAAGCCTTTGTCACCACGACCAGACGCTCCTCAGAAGCACAGAAAGCCAAACATTTGTACTACAAAGGACGACGGGGGCTCAGATTTGCTGAAGTGCTCGTTTGAAGCGTCCAAAAACAAAGCAAGCAAAATGGTAAGGGCAGCAACTTCAAAAGTCCTGTCAGGTTTGCTTAACATTGTATCAAAGTACATCTGTTTGCAATGAAGCTTTCTGGTGGTACGTTCATTAATTTCTACAGAACAAGCAGCCGCGCAATTCCGAATAATTTCGCTTGATTTTCGGTTGTTTGTTAGAGGCGTATGTGAAGAAGAACCGGGAACATTTTTTTTAAGAGATAAATCATCAAGGAAAAGTAGGAGTTGATGGAATGAAACAGGTACGGGCTCATTTATATGTGTATTCCGTACAGAGGTTGCTGAGGGTGGTTTTTATATACATAACACGTTTTGTTGTTGAACATCAATTTATCGTACGCGATTTTAGTAAATACTCACCATTAATAAAACCCAGAGCCGTAGCGTGTGGGCACACGAACGTATGCGTGTATAGATCTGTGCGCACGGCACTAAGGTGTACGGCGAGCGCGGGCGATGAAAGTCACTTCATCTGCATTGCAAAATACTACTCCTTTTGCAGGATAAAAATAAATCAGTATTTTGCAAATCACTTCTGGCTTTCACACCAGATGTAGGACTTTACCGAGTTAATAATCCAATTTCCATAATCCATTTCGAGGCTCTTCTACAGCGCAAAATAACCGCACGCGACATGGATTTGCACTTTATCCCGGTGCCGGTAGTTAATTTAGCTAATTACAAGAATCACGGTTGCCCTTTCACCTTTGTGTGATTTGCAACACTTTAGCGAGGTGGTCTTGAGACTTGTGTTTGCGTGGCATCCAAACAGCACATGCACAGACGTGTGCACGCAGTGTGCATTATACAAATACAAAGATCCCCTGTATAGCCTTAACGGACTGTAGGATCAAGTGCCGTTAGCGAGTAGCACCTTTAAAGTGGGTGGGCGGCCGCCTTTATCTGCCCAGTGAAAATGTTTACACACCGCACCAGGTACTCATTTGAGGCTGAGTGGAACTAGGGGAGGCCCAGGACTGGTTCAAAAAATCGTCATCGGTGTTGACCGTAGCGCAGCGTGCTAACCGCGACACCACACCCCCCTGGCTGCCGCATTTTCCAGCCAAGTTTTCACCCTGCACCAGGACCGTACTGCTGGGGACTCTCTGCATCGGCAGATGTAAGAATATCGTGCAATCGAGGGATGTTTCTAAGGCGAAATATTCGTTAATTCCCTTTCAGTCCCCGCTTAATCCTGTACAGGGTCGCGGTGCGCCGGAGCCTATCCCGGCAGACACAGGGTGCAAGGCAGGGCTATACCTAGGATGGAACGCCAGTCCATTACAGGGCTCCTGGGGCAATTGAGTCCACAGGCCAATTAACCGAGGCAGCAGCAGGATGTCGTTGGACTGTGGGAAGAAACCATAGTGTCCGGTGAAAACCCACACAGACACGGGGAGGGCATACTACAAACTCCACACAGAAAGGCACCTGAGCCGGGAAAAAAGCCCCCGGACCCTCTCGCTGTGAGGCAAAGGTGGAATATAGATGCCCATGAGTTGCCATGTGCCGCTATGTGACGGCTCGCCAAACCACCACAGAGGTGGCCACCGGCACGATTGAGAGCGGTTCCCGTTCCTACGTCGCGACGTTTGCGTGGAGGAGAAGCGACGGGGAGCGTGGGCCGCTGCGGAGCGAGCCGGTCTCACGGCCGCGTTCACATTCGAACCGCTGTGCGCGCGTATGTGACCCAACGCGATTTAAGGGTTTTTGCCAGAATTAACTATAAAGTGCCAGAAAATGGAAGCCTGACAATTGTTCTAATCAATGTACAACAGCATTTCGCCGGGATGGTAAAAACATTGGACCGTTCAGATTCAATCGCGTAAAATATGTAAATATCAATATTATACACGCACATAAATAAGAACGACAAACACGGGCAGAGGCTAATTGACTATTCAGTGGCACCGATTTGAATATCTCACCCACACGGTACACTCATTTGATATCAGCGGGTGAGGGGAAATGAGTTCTCGTGTACTTGCAACATTCGCTATTAGCGTACGATGATGTGGGATTTAATAATAATAATAATAAAATATAATCATCGCAAATGTATCGAGGCATCGCTACCGCGATGGTATAGCCAGCGCAGTGGGCTTGCGTGCTCGTGAAAGGCTTCGTACTCTGGGCAGATACTTCCAGAGCACAAACCAATGTGCTCCGGTGTTAATGGAACGCTATTCCGCTCGGATATCCAACGGCTGCACTGCTGCAGCTTCCCCTTGGACTGAATATCGACACAAATGAACCGAGTGAGATTGTTTGATAGAGACACTGTTATACAATGTGTCGTGATGCCTTGCCGTAGGAATGTGTGTTGACGCTGCGTACACGACTGTGGAACTGAACTTGTGGTGTTTGGCCAAAGATGACGTGCCCGGCACAGTTGTCACCCTGTCTCATGTATCGATGTAGGTTTTCACGGCAGACACACACGCGTGTACGCCGGCAGAACGAAGCAATCGCTTCGAGCCGAGCAACAGAGCCGAGCAACGTCTGTAGTATATGCCACAAGTGCAAATTCAGCGTAGTGTGAGGTTGCAAATGACTGGCAGGAACAAACATGCCGCGAAATGATGAAGGAACACAGTTGGAAGTGGGTAAGTGGCCGGAGCAAGGGGATTAGCGGTGCTCTCCCCGTCTCCTCGCGTCATGCCGAGCTGATAATCATTGCCCGATTGAAAAAAAAGACAAATTCGAAAACTCCGAAAGGGTGGCCACGCGACAATTACCCAGGGTTAGTTCGGTCAATGCTGATAATGAGACCGAGTCGGTCCGTCTCGGAACCGACTGGAGGACGATGGACTCTTGACGGGATTCGCGGCGCGCGCGCGGCTTACGGGAGTCGCGAGTCGCGGCACAGAGATCGGCTCGCAGCTTAGAGCGCAGGTGAAAATGAAGGGGCCCAGCGAGACCTACGCAAATGTCCCCGGCACGCAGCGGGGTCTGCGCCGGCCAACGTGCAAAGGCACGCCGCTCTCAGCGCCGAGGAGCACGGGGTGGCGGCAGGAAGCGAACGCCGCTGGAGCTCGGACGGGGGAAACGCGCAAAACTTTTTCCAACGAATTTACGGAGGCGGCGGAAAGCGGAGGAGCCGGCGTGGGAGGCAACGGAACGCAGCGGCGTCGGTCTGCCGTCTTGTCCTCCGCGGAAGGCTTCCGCAGCATCTGCGTTGAGAAGTCGTTTCTCAGGAGCGTTTACTCGACGTAAATATTAAGTGAGGCGTATTCATGTTTCACGCGGGTGGACTTAGTGGTGGAGCGGTTAGCAGTGGTGGAGTGGTTAGCACACTGTACTATTGCCCTGAGCTCAATTCCTGTCGTCATGCCACTTGTGTTTTTCTTACACTCGCGTGGCATTCGCTACACACACGCATGCTTTTCCTATAACTCATAAACTGCTAATCTTTTAAATATTACCCACGTGGAATTCTCTTGATTTCCTCTCAGCTGCTCTCAGAATACTATTGCTGGGCATCTTTACACAACTCCCTTCCCACAGCGATGGGGAAAGCTCGGTATCGACGCTGGTTTCACGAGCTCCGTACTTTGCCTTTCACATCGCCGATGCTCGCTCGCCCATCCACCATCGACTATATAACGCAAACTATTTTGCTTCCACAGTTGCTGAGAACAGGCTCAATGACCCGACTCGTGAAGTGGCCAGCAACAAACTGCACTATCAAAGTTATAATCGACATGACAGTAAACACGTTTCTTGAACAGAGTAAGGTTGTACTGATGTAGGTTTTCACGGCTCGATTCATGATGGTTGCTCTTCAGAGCTGTTCTTTCGTTCCGCCTCCCACTTGATGAGGCTTCCAAGGTGGGAGGCGGAACGTCGCGAGGGGGGAGAGGGACATCGCTCGACACGGCCATCCCGAAATAACATCTCTGAAGAGCAACCACGTGAGTGAGGTTGTCGTAAGAACTTATAAAAGGGGACGATGAGGCAATGCAAGGGACGCAGCAGAACGAGCGGTGTTGTGACGTGCAGTGTCGCGAGCACCGTTGCGCGTCTGGCCGACCGAGTCACCCACACGAGGCGACGAATTACAAACAACAGAACATCACGCGACAACAGCAACGACGCTTGCGGCGATACAAGAAGCGACGCGGAAGCGAGTGACCGCCGGCGAGCAAAGCCAACGACCACAACGAATCGCTGATTTGCCGGGTCATCGTTCAACCGATCGGCTGTTTGGCGACCGCGGCGCCGCGTGCCGAACGATGCCGCGCGCGGGGCGCGGGCGTACCGAGAGGGAGCGTGCGGCTGGGCGGCGAGCCGAGGGTGGTGGGCAGGGGCGTTTGCTTGCGGAGCAAACCGCTGCTGCACTTGAACAGGTGCGGCGGTGGAGAGGAGGCGGCGTTGTCGGGGGACCTGGAGCCCTCGCCAGATTTCGGTTTGGCCGACAGGTTCAACGGCTGGGACGAGTCTTCCTGTGGACAGCAAACCCAAGAGCAACGGCGGGGTAGCGGTTTAATCATGTACAGGGTCGCAACGAACCGGAGCCTATACCGCCAGACACGGCGCGCGAGGCGGGGCTGGACACAGGATGGGACGCCAGTCCGTCACGGGGCAGCGGGGGGATGTGATAATTATAATAATAGCATTTTATATAGCGCCTTTCACCTGAGAGTCACAAAGCGCTGTACAAGGGCCGCGGAGAGAACGGCATGTCAACAACGACAAAAAAAACACGTGTTTATGAAAAGCATGTCGTCTCAAGGATTGTGAGGAATATCATAAATGTCACACGAATCCCTAGAGGCAGAGAAGATCGGAGCATCAACAGTTGTGATTGTTGGATGTGCTGTGTCAATGAAGATGTGCCAGTCGAAACGTATGCTCACGTGTAAACAATGTAATTTGCTCCGCGTGACGTTGTGAGTGCAGACGTAAGTAGACGGAGGGACAGTGTGTTGCTGCTCAAACGAGCAGCGGTAATACAGCTGGGCTCCCACAGGGTCATAACCTTACATCCATCCATTGTTAGAAACCGCTTAATCCTGTACAGGGTCGCGGTGAGCCGGAGCCTATCCCGGCAGACACAGGGCGCAACGCAGGGTTATACCCAGGATGGGACGCCAGTCCATCACAGGGTACGGTTTAAAAATACTAGGATAAAAAACAAAATACTAACAATTTTTCGTTTATATTTACAAGTTATGCTAAGCTGGAGGTCGGGGGGGACAATAACAAGGCACAGATCTAGAATACAAACTATAATTACAACAAATATAGTGCAAATAGATCTAACATAGTGCAGATATAGATGAAAAGATGTGCAAGTAATATGCCATCTACAGGACGAGTAGTTAGTTAGCAGCAGTTTTGGTCGTGTTCTGGACAAAGTGGTTAGTGCTGAGTGTAGGTGTGTGTGTGCTTTAATGCTTGTATAAAAAAAGTACAGGGTCTCATCAGTGTGTTTCGGTAGCGGAGTCAGCAGCTGTTGTAGTTTTAACATCCCCGATTGAAGACACGTGTCTCTAATATATCGTTCACACTTTAATGTTTGTTTTTTTTTTACCCTGAACGGTATTGTAATTGATCTGGATGTGTAACGATTTCAAGTAATATGCCATCTACAGGACAAGTAGCCAGCATTACCCTTGCCGTGTTCTGGACAAAGCGGCTAGTGCCGAGTACGCTCGCAACGCGTGGCCTTGCCGCTCGGAGTGCGTGTGCGGTGCCACACCTTGGGTTTGGGGGGCGGGCTGCCCCTCGGCTTGTCGTGGGGTTGCGGCGGCCCAGAAGACGGGGACCCGGGAAGGCCCGTCGGAGGCCCCCCGTGCAGCTTGGCTCCCGGGGAGAGCTGCAGGGCCGCCAACTGGGCTGCGTACAACTGCTGTGAGGAACAGATGGGTGGTCAGGGGTTCAGCACGATAATGAGGCATTGTTCGCTCGTCGCGTTCCACCGGAATGTTAATGTGGAGC
This sequence comes from Geotria australis, assembly GCA_036362915.1. Taxonomy (NCBI): domain Eukaryota; kingdom Metazoa; phylum Chordata; class Hyperoartia; order Petromyzontiformes; family Geotriidae; genus Geotria; species Geotria australis. Next base: position 4,234,989 of record JAZEWU010000011.1, on the reverse strand, counting down.
ACATGGTCGGCGCGCCGGGGGGAGCGGCTGACGACGGAGCGATGAGCGTCCCGCGGGTCGGAGCCTCGTTACCTTGCTTGAATTTCAGAAACGCGACCGCGCGAATTGATCGCGACTCGAAGGGTTTAAAAAATGCTGAACATATCACTTTCGTCGTCGCTTTGTCTTTCGGCGACGATGTTCAAAGTCGGTAATCACACCTCGTCAAGCACCACCGAATTCGGCACGGGGCTCACAGTGGTTCTTGTTAACCGATGAACATTACCAACTGCTGAACTTTTAATGAAAAAATAACGCTAAATAATAATAAGATAGATTTTGGAGAATGTAGATGGCACAGTAAATTAGTCAACAACACACCTTTCTCCAGCATTCGCACCTTCCCGTAAAAAAGTAAAATTGCATTAATCACATCGGCCGCACGGCCTTCTGGGAGCGCGTCACGGTAACCGTGATACCGCGGCCGTGACAATGATTGTCCAGACAGATGGCGGACCGGGTCACATTCTCGAAGTCCTACTGATTATGCCCGAGGACCCGTAGCTATACGTGAGTTGTTGGTCGGAGCTTTAAAGCGCCACGCAACATTGAGATTGTTTTAGTCTGAATGTCGAATGCTAAAAATATATATAGTTTAGGGTGAACTGCTTAGAACTGGCTTGATGAAAGCTGTTGGCTTAGTTAGTGTTGGTTTATCAGAATAGATATGAAATCAATAGAGCAGATAGCGGCCATTATTACAGCAGAAAAAAATACCAAGTGAGCTTGCAAGCTCTTAACGGGATTCCTGCGACACAACAAACACGCAAACTGATGGTTGCTCTTCAGAGCTGTTGGATGATGCTACCAACTTGGGAGGCGGAACGTCGCGAGTGAGAGAGAGCTAGATCGCTCGACACGGCTATCCCGAAAGAACAGCTCTGAAGAGCAACCAAAATGCACATAGAGTCAACGCCACTTAATGAATGGAATGTAAAACGCTATATTGTTGTAATCAGATAGAATCTTTAATTTGTTAGTCACCACGATGTGTGGCGGCGATAGACGCAGCCCGGCTGCGAGCACTCACACATCGCTCCGCTTTGTGGGCACAAGCGGCACGTGCATTCAGATCCACTATAAATACAACGCGCAATCTACGTAATCAATCACATTCTAAGGGGTTATTTTAAATAATGACCATTTACATTTTTCCCCGTTTTAATGAAAGCGATTTCGCCATGTGGTTCTCGTTTTTAAAAATCCAATCTTCAATTATCAAAAACACAACAAGACCAACAACAAAAAGGTTGCAAATACATTTCTCCGTACACTGCGTTCGGAAACGTTGCGACGCATTCATTAGTCTTTGGCCGTTAACTCCGCCGTTTCTCAGAGACCTCTTTGTAAACGTGCACGCGAGTCGCCGCTCCTCCTGACGCGGCAGCCGCTTCACGGCGTCCGATGGCTCCGGCGTGCCCAGTGCCAACTCGGATCACAGGCGCGCCCACCAGCGCGCTTATACAGCAGGACTACAGAGGCACTTTTGGTAAGATGCGCGAGGATAATAAAATGTGAAATTCGTTATTAGTGGCGGCACGGCGGTGCGGCGGTGAGCAGCGTCACTCCGAGCCACCGCTGTCACAACTGACAACAAGAGGCGCTAAACCTGCTACACGACTGACTGGGTGACTTCGAATCGTTACCTCTACATGTTTTAAAATAAAACAGCCCAGTGAAATGTTTAACACATAACGTATGTACAGTATTCCACAAGAAGGGTAAACTAAATTGGAGTGTGCTTGACGACTCCATTCGTCGTGTTGTCTCTGTTAACTGTAATCCTGTGGTTACTTACGCATATTATGTTCTACTTTGGATTATTTCTACAGTAAAAGTACGGGCTATGGAATAAAACAAACAACTTGTAAAATACGTTTAGGATTAATGGTTAAAACCTAAGCTAACTAACATGACCAACACAACACACATTCTCTAAATGTCGGCCAAATAAGGCATGCGCTTTCATTTCTCCCCTCTGGTCTCTTCGTACGTACGTACGTAGTGCCATATGAAACACAGCCCTTTGGCTGGCACGGAGCATAGCAATAATCATTCAGTCTTTAAATATACACCTTATGGCAATGAGACAAAATAGCATCTGTGGTAACTTGCGTGTAATGAGAAGAGGCCAACAGCAATCGCCTACAGCGATCCTTGTAAGGTAACGTTCCCACACTGATATTGCTGCGTGTTGTTTGTACTTTCTCAGATCAAACATCTGTCTTCTCTCGGCATTAATCAACATCGACAAGACAAATCGTTTCTGTGTTATTGTTTTCCATATTTCATGCTCGTTTTCATTTCCAATGCCCAGACCGGGGTCCGTACCACCCTCACCCACACCCGCTCTCGCTCTCCCGCCGCTCCAATGAAAAACCGACCAACTCCGGACGGCTGACGGAACGGTGAAGCGTTGCCGAGTCTCCGATTCGCTCTTAAAAAGAGCTGCGCCATTTCTACTCAAAATCCCGCCCGCTCGTAACGCACTGGGCGGCAGGGTGGCGCAGTGGTAACATCCGCGCCTCACAGAAAGATTGGTCTTGCCCGAGGCGGTTTGATTCCCGCCTTGGGCGCCTTTCTGTGTGGAGTTTATGTGTTCTCCCCCTGTCCTGCGTGGGTTTCCACCTGGTTCTCCGCTTTCCTCCCACAACTTAAAAAAAGAAACACTCGTTAATTAGTTGGCAGATAATATAATAATAATAATAGCGTTTTATATAGCGCCTTTCACCCGAGGGTCAAAAAGCGCTGCATAATTTATAGCAAGCAGTGTGTGGCAATATGGCGCCGGCAAACCGCCTGGCTGCCTCCTCCGGCTCTTTGCGCTTTCCTCGCGCCTCCGAGTCCTTTTGTCGTCGAATGAATATCCTCGACATTGAATTAATACGTGCGCGTTATAAATGTACAATTATTATTATCACCCGCCGCAATAGACACCATCTCTCGATGAGTGCTTTGATGCAGGGCCAGGCTGAGGTGATAGGTCGACGCGGGGTTAAACCACTTGCTCGTCCTGCTGCTAACGGGAATGACGTGACCAGCTGCGGTGAAGCTGCGGTGCAGACTGCCGCCCTCCTCTTGAGGAGGCACCTGCCACAGACGACCCCGCGTGGGTTTACCGCTCGGGTTTACTTCGACTGGCCGAGGAGTACGGACGATCGAATTGAATGGCCAGACTGGCCCATGGCCCCATCAAACTCTTTACACATCACACCGAATACAGGAGGCCAATAGCAAGTATTGTCCAACATGGGCATCGACTTGCCCTGATGATGCTTCCAACGTGGGAGGTCGAAACGTCGCGATGGAGAGAGGGGGCGATCGCTCTGTGACACGGCCGTCCCGAAAGAACAGCTCTGAAGACCAACCGTCATGAACGGAGCCGTGAAAACCTACATCCGTACACTCGCCCCATCATCAAACCACGGCCACCTGAGAAACAATTGAGTAAACATTGGCAACCGAGGACACTCGTCAACACGAGCAGAGGACGGTGGCTCGATTGCCTCGACACCGAGCCACTGCAATCGTGCCGACGATAGTAACAAGGCGATTGTGATCATCACCAACACCCGGCCACGCGATTATGAGACGAACACGCAACTGTGTGTAAAGCTTGTAAGAAAGCGCAGTGCCTCGTTAATGCAGGTGCCTGCTTTGCCGTGTCGGGGTATCCCGCGCAAATGTTTACTCCATAATTGGAGTGCGCGCGCGGAGCACAATAACAATAATGCACCAGGGCTCCGTTGCTTTCCTCCAGACGCGCTCCCACGCGAATCTGCTCACATTTCAGCTCAGCCATCTGCTGGTGGAAAGTTTTGATGAGGCCGCCGCTTACATTGAATTACAATGAATCGAGCGACCTGCGCGCGGCACGGCGGTGTAGCAGCGAGTGGCGCCGCCGCCTCACAGAAAGAAGGTCCCGCGTTTGAATCACGGCTCGGGTGCCTTTCTGTGTGGAGTTTGCATGTTCTCCCCGTTTCGCCGGGTTCTCCGTTTTCCTCCCACAACTTAAAACAACTCATTAATTAATTGCCCGATAACATCACAATATAATAGGATGCAGTGTGTGACAATATGTTGGCACCGGCAAACCGCCTGGCTGCCTCCTCCGCCTCTCTGCGGTTTCCTCGTGTCTCTGAATCATTCAATCTTCAAATGAATCCCTTCGAAAATGAATTAATTTATGCCACGCGTTATAAATAGCATATATTATTTATTATTAACTCTGGCGTGGAGTGAGGAGGAGCGGAGGTCTCCTGCAGGATTGCTGCTACGGACACCCGTGTGCTGATTCCCTGGACTCTTGTTTACCCAGGTACCCTGGGCCTTGCTCGACTTGTGTCTCTGTGGCGTTCTCTCCGGTGCATGTCGCATTCGCTAATTATTATTTTTAATAACGCGCACATATTCATTCAATGTCAAAGATATTCATTCGACGAGAGAAGGACTCAGAGGCGCGAGGAAAGCGCAGAGAGGCGGAGGAAGCAGCCAGGCGGTTGTGCCGGCGCCATATTGCCACACACTGCTTCCCATATATTATGATGTTATCGGCCAACTAATTAATGAGTGTTTTTTTTAAGTTGTGGGAGGAAACCGGAGAACCCGGAGGAAACCCATGCAGGACAGGGGGAGAACACACAAACTCCACACAGAAAGGCGCCCAAGGTGGGAGTCGAACCGCCTCGGGCAAGACTGTTCTTTCTGTGAGACGCGGATGTTACCACTGCGCCACCCTGCCGCTAATCCCCTTGCTGGTGATTGGCTCCTGGTTTCGTGAGGAATGGTGCCTCGCCCATTCCTCCTGGGATTAATAAAAAAAATATTCATGAAAGTCAGGATGATTAATTTATACGAAAATACTTTTCTGGAAATTTTCTAGCGGCAGAATTTCTGGAAAAGTCAGAATAATCATTATAATAAATAAATAAGCCCCGTGTTTTGCGATTCAGACCTCAGTACAGTATGTTAATACACGTTTATTTAAGGCCTTTGTAAAGTAACTCCTATATGAAGGTGTCGCCCCGCCGTGTCGGACATGGGGGTGATTTGACCGCACCTTACGCTGCACCATGGTAGCGGGGGTGCACGCCTGCACCATGGTCAGCTATTTAACTCAAGTTGTCTGGTCAACAGCTCGGTGCGCTCGCCACTCGGCCCGTCAGTTTGTGGTAGGACAACGGGCCCAGGTTATCCCTCGCGACTGACGATGGCCAAGATCAGACGTCAAACTTGGGTTGGTAGGTCTGTAGCGCACTGCGTGGATCCCCGTGCCGATTGTACTCCACTCCCCGGAACTTTCCTCCACTCCAAAAAGGGTGACGATGATTTATCAAAATGGTTGCTCTTCAGAGCTGTTCTTTCGGGATAGCCGTGTCAAGCGATCTCCATCTGTCGTTGGAAGCATTACCAACGTGGGAGGCGGAACGTCGCGAGGGAGATCGCTCGACACGGCTATCCCGAAAGAACAGCTCTGAAGAGCACCCATCATGAATCGAGCCACGAAAACCTACATCAGATTTTGCATAAAACACAAAAAATAAATAGTTCACTAGTCGAGATACTCTCCAAAGGCGCAGCTGTGTGTGCAGGTGCTTCATACTCATGCCTCCTCTCTCCACACCGGCATCGCCCCGGCACGGTCTCTCACTCTGCCTCCTCCAGGCAGCTGCGTTCCGACACTCGTTCTTGTCATTTTACGAACGCCCCAAATAAAAACCTAATTCGAGACCCAAACATTGCACCTCCTGGATTTGACATGCCTTGAAGACACCGGAGTGCCATCACTCGTTTCATAACTTCGACAGGCCAATGATGCGCACAGCTCATCTGTAAATGGAGAAGTAACGAACGAGCCGTGGTGCTGCGACTATGACCACGCAACCCAAACGACGGACCTCATCGTAAACCACCGCCGTCTGCGCTCCTTCAACAGAGGAGGAATAGTGGGACTGCACGAGATACATAGAGATACATAGAGACCCACAGAGAACCATAGAGATACAACGGGACACAACAGAGGAGGGATAGCGGGACTGCCCGAAGCCATCTCGTGACCAGCGGACCTCGACATTGACATCTAGCTCCTGGACATATTTCCAAACGCAAAAGGAAGATAATTTTACATCCATGTGCACCATCCACCTGGCAATTACCACTTCCACCCGTGTGTTTGTAGCGTCAATGCAGGAATCCCGTAAAGCGCTTGCAAGCTCGCTGGGTATTTTTTCTGCCGTAACAATCAACATCTACATCTAACATACTCTCGCCTTCCGGGTCACAACGTCTCTCCCGCTCTCGGCCACACGCAACCGCAGTTCACCCTCCGTTAGCCGCCCCGCAATTCCGCGTCTCCCCTCTCGACTCGCGTCGCACCAGCGTCCCCACCGTTCGTTCATTCCGCCCACCTTCCCGTGGCCGTCACGATCGCTCGGAGGCCAGAGATACAACTGCAGCCGTCAGTTACTGCTAGACACCACTGCAGAACGACAGTGGACAACATGTACCAACGCAGTCTCAGACACGCGAGCTTCGGGGTGTGGGCCTGCTCCTTCGGGTCTGCCACACCCGCGGCCTCGCAAGCCAAGCCATACCAAGCCATGCCAATCCAAGTCAAGACAAGCCAAGTCAAGTCAAACCAAGCCAGCTGGTGGACGCTAACTCGGTGCTCCTCAGACAGACAGACGAGCTTCGGGGCCTGGGCCTACTCCAGCGGCCTACAACACCCGCGGCCTTGCAAGCCAAGCCAGGCCAGGCTGGTGTGGAGCCGAGCCGGGCCGTGCCGGGTCAAGCCAAGGCCGGGCCGGGTCAGCCCAAGCCGGGCTAGGTCAGCCCAAGCCAAGCTCCAGGCCAAGCCAAGAGAAGTCAGGTCAGGTCAGGCCAATCCAAGCCTAGACCTTCCGTACGAGCTTCGGGGCCTGGGCCTGCTCCGGCGGCCTACCACACCCGCGGCCTTGCAAACCAAGCCAGGACCTGTCGGGCCAAGCTGATGTGGAGCCAAGCCGGGCCATGCCAAGCCAAGTCAAGCCAAAGCCAACCCAAGTCAACCCAAGCCAAACCAAGCTCAAAGCCAAGACAAGTCAATCCAAGCCAAGTCCTTCCATGTGGGTGCCGACGCTGGGGTCTGGGGAAATGGCGGCGCGTTCCGATGCAGCAGCTACTCTCGGACCAAACAGTGCGGTGTCTTCACGGTTTCATGTTCGTTTTTTTGTGTCTACGTATTCATCAAGCAACAAGTACAGCCGTCGGTTTCTGCGAGAGTCATTTTCAGAACGACAGTAAACAACGCCGGGGTCTGAGAGAAACGGTATTTCAATCCTCTGTATGTCCTGTGCATATGGTAGAGTTGACAAATAAAGTTGAATTGAATTGAATAAACTAAATGCGGACTACGAAGCGTACAACGTTCGCCGCTCGCAACGCGCGCGTGATAACTTTGTCCGCACGCGCGCGCACGCACGCTGCCAAACAGCCGCGAGCTCGGAGCGTACCGGGTGTTCCTCCCGCTGCAGCTAATAGCGGATAACGCCGCGTGACGCCGCACAGGTTTTAACCGCATTGCCGGGGTGGGGGTCGTTCCTCGGCTGTGGAAACGTGGCGGAGAGTTTTGTGCTGGGACGATGCCGTTGCTTCCTCGAGTCGAATGTGGATGTCCCAATGCTCTGAGCCTGTTTGAGTTTGTCTCGAATCACGATGGCCCCCCGCTGCTGAAGTGACCGCGTTAGGGAACACGGTAAGTTGCTGTGTCACCGGGGTTCGGAGGTCGATAGACGATAATGATGGTCGCTTTTTCATATCTGTCATTTCGGGATATCTGTGTCGAGCGCTCTCTCTCTCTCGCCCACGAGCAACCTTGCTTTGAAAAGCAACCATCACGAATCGAGCCGTGAAAACCAACACACGCAGACGTGGGGAGAACATGCAAACTGCACACAGAAAGGCCCCCGAGCCGGGATTCGACCCCGGGTCCTTCTTACTGTGCGGCGGCAGCGCTCCTCACCGCGGCACCGTGCGGCCCTGTGGAATTGCACTGAAGTGGAATGTGGAATTTCAATGAAGATATCGGTCGGTGAAGTCCGGTGCAACATTTCCGCGGCCCTTTGTACTGACGCCCACTCCCCTCTCTTCCCTCCACAGCTGGATGAAGTGGTTCAGAAAAAATCTTAACTAGGGTTAATGGGTGCCGAAGTTATTTTACATTATCACACGCTACGATCTGTTATTTTAGTAATATACGGCTGTTTATTGGACGTGGATTGCTGTGGGAACCTGGGCTGATCCCACTAGCCCGGCACCAACCGGGCCGGCAATGCATTCCAGAGCAATACGACTATATCCCTATACTCAATACCGATGAATAGAGTCAGGTTGCAGGACTTGCTTTGAGTTGAGATCAAGCTACATCCTATGGCTACAATGGAAGCTCCCACCTTGCACCGCATCTGGACAGGCCACGCCAGGTGCAGTCACCTGTTCCACAAATGAAAATAAGGAGGCTCCCCCCGGGAAGTCTACCAGACACGGCCCACTGGGCGGAGACCTAGAGGCTGACCCAGGACACGCTGGAGGGACTATATCTCTCGGCTGGTCTGGGAATGCTTGGAAAAATAAAAATAAATAATAATTTCACATTTATAACGCGCAGATATTCATTCAATGTCAAAGGTATTCATTCGACGAGAGAACGACTCAGAGGCGCGAGGAAAGCGCAGAGAGGCGGAGGAGGCAGCCAGGCGGTTTGCCGGCGCCATATTGCCGCATGCTGCTTCCTATATATCATAATGTTATCGGCCAACTAATTAATGAGTGTTTTTTTAAGTTTTTAGGAGGAAACCGGAGAACGCGGAGGAAACCCACGCAGAACAGGGGAGAACACACAAACTCCACACAGAAAGGCGCCCAAGGCGGGAAACGAACCGCCTCGGGCAAGACCATTCTTTCTGTGAGGCGCGGATGTTACCACTGCGCCACCCTGCCGCCCCAAACACGATGTCCAGGATCACAACCTGAACATCGTGTTATAGTTGCTACTCAATTCATGAGAATTGCTCTCCATAGCTGTTCTTTGTGGATAGCCGTGTCGAGTGTTCCTTTTTGCTCCCTCGCGATGTTTCACCTCCCACGTTGGAGGCATCGTCGGACCACCTGAAAGAACACTCGACACGGCTATCCCAAAAGACCAGCGATTGAGAGCAATTCTCATACATCGAGCTGAGGACAACTACATCAGTATCTGCACAGAGGAGAGGTGGACAAACTTTATTTGCTCGGATCAGAGTGCAGCCAGTGTGGGCCCAGTACAAATTCTCTTCCCACGCTGTGCCATCTGCCTGGCAATAACGGTGCCACTGGGAACACTGCTACATTTTTGGCCATCTGAGCATGCCAAAATGCAGGGGGATTGGAATGTTTTCTGAAATTATAAATATTTCTTTTTGACACTGAGAAACACGTTTTTTTCTACTCGTTGCCGACACACTTTGAGTATCAATTTAAAAGGTTTCCAAGCTAAATATTTGCCAGTAAATGTTTTTGTCATTCTGCTGGGAGCGGGTCCCAGTGTGCCTGGAGTGGCCACGAAAGCAGCACTCGCCGGTCCTGGCAAAACCGGCGTCTGCAGCGACAGCAAGAGAGATCTACTCCAACGCACCCATCGCGACGGCCACGAAGCTTTGCCATCACCGTGACATAATTATCAGAGTTTCGCTCGTAAGCCACCGCGAGGTGAGGACATCCCCTCCCGAACTCGGTGACCAACGACTGCACTCATGACTCGGACACGAACCCACATGTAATGCAAATCTCTTTCATTATTGCCCAACGCATCAGCGCTCGTAGTTTTATTATCACCTGATAGATTTGGGAGCAACAGTACATGCCCAGGGACTCTTTATTTACCTAACGGTGAGCCTGATAGCTTGGCTTCATGTGTGTTTTACTGCCCACTAACTCATTAATGTTTAATATTGTTTAGGATAATTCTACTTTACCGTGTCCCATTATTTTGACCTACACACATTTTAAAATGCGTTTAACTCTATACAACTTGTTAACGTTATGTAATTTATCATTGATGGTTCGTGTTTCCAGAATTTAGAATGTGGGCCATTATTAAGCCAGCTTAATGTGTTTACCGACTAAATAACTCTATTCGTATATTCCGAACAAATCAATGACACTTGTTTCCATGCCCATAAGACCGCGAGCAATCCCGTTAAAATATTAAACTCGACATACTTATCCGTTATCAACAAAACAAATCATTAAAATCACAACGCACGGGAAGCGACGTGTTGCTATTTCCACCCTCTGACAGATGGACGAAATAACAATATGTGAATTAATTAATATCATAGAGATGCAAGCTAGCAAGGGAGAGTGTAGACGTTCTGGATGGACATGGGGCCTCATGCCACTAAGTAGCGGTGACGTCACCACAGCGCCCGTGCCAGGCCAGGTGGACCTTGAGGTCACGCAGAGTCTCAAAGGCTTGCTGAGAAGAGGTCACAGGACAGACCCAGGTGCCACACGGCCTGACTGACTGAGATGACCGGCTGGGGCACCACCTCCTGCATCCACCAGAGGTGGTGGATTTAACAACACACAGAGTCGCGTCTCGTTCACGCAAACAGCGCCGTGTCACACGCCGTGACCAGGGCCACGACACAGCCTGGGCGGAAGGTCAGCCGTGCGAGCGCAATGATATTGTGTCGATTGAGGTACGCGAGATGTGTTCGGCGCGATAGGCGCCACCGCCATATGCAAATAATAGGCAGATGGGGGCGATGGACCCGTGTGTCGCCGCTGCTGCCGCCGCTTCAAGTGAACGTGCGCGAATGCACCCCGTGTCAACATCCATTTGACATATGGTACTGTACAACCGCGATTTGACAGACTAATAGGGGGGAAAGGGTGGCCGGAATCCCGTTATATGACGATCTTATATACAGGGTAATGACCACAATTTGTAACGTACGTGTATCTAATAGCAGCAATAAAAGCAATTAAGAAAAAAAAAATACTCTTTCCATTAATTGCATTGC
>JAZEWU010000011.1:4201250-4218184 GCA_036362915.1 Geotria australis | reverse complement strand
CTGTATAGGATTAAGCGGTTTCTGAAAATGAATGAATGAATAATTTTAATTGACTCACACCATGGCAGGTGTCTTTTGAGATATATTTGCAGTGGTTCTGGTCCAATAACTCTACTCATCTACTGCATTCCTCGGATTACAAAACAAAGTAACTTAGTATGCAGTGCTGACATTCGAGAATACAGTACTCTATATATTTAACGTTGTTTATCAAAAATAAGCAATTCCTATGTATTCACAATTCAATGGTCGTATAAAGAGCATAGGTATTGACTGTAATGATTGAAATGAAGGACGGCGACATTGCTGCTACTGCAAAGGAAGTCTGTGCTTGGTAAGCTGCAAGCACACTGAGCAGCACTGTGCTCTAATTAACACGAAAGCTTTCATGATCAATGTTATCCATAGTATAGCTCTTCTTACGGGTTAGGTCACGTGAAAATAATGTGTTGTAAACCCGCCTCCACCCAACACAGCCAATTAGTAAGGTTTGTCACGTGGACAAAACGTGCCAATTCTTTACTACTTCACCACACCGGTATGTTGGAGAGCAAACCCACAACATTTACATTGAAGGTACGACGTTTCGCTGATAGTTACAATGGCGGCGTAATGAAGGTGCGACGTTGTTCACTCAGACACTCACCATTCATTTGACCAAACACTGACTCATTCAAAATTCACTCATAAGTTCAATCATTCACACACTATCCACTTGTTCACTCATTCAGCCCACGCGCCCACGCGTGGGGGCGCGAGTGCATACATTCAGCACCCTTAGTTCAATATAAGCAAACTCCTGAGGCGGGTATTTCGCAATGAGTGGACCCTTGCCGGATCTGCTTTCCGGGAGGGCAGTGGTGTCAATTGTATCGCAGGAGTCCCGTAAAGAGCTTACAAGCTCACTGGGTATTTTACTGCTGTAATAATAAACATCTATAAATAAACATCTACCTACGATGGCCCATCAAGAGGAATGTGGACTCTCCTCCCCAGGCGCATCAGAGACACTTCACTCCAACATCACCTACACCAGGGCTTCCCAACATTTTCCACCTCAAGGCCCACTTGGGCCATTCGGGTTTGGTCTCCACGGAGCACTAGGTGGCGCTCGCGGCCACTGGTGGAGAATGGCGCACCTGCAGTACGCTTACGGCCAGGATTTTTTAACGCACGAATAATATCGTCCGAAGCACGCACATTTGAGCTTGAAAATGATCAATCACGGGCGCATCCGTCGCGTGAGAAGCCATCTGTGCACTATTGTCATTTGTATAAGAGGTATTATTTAACAAGAGCCATTGGCGGACGTACCCATAGTGTGCAAAGCAAAGCAAGCCCGACAGCCAAAGTAAGGGTAATTGTAGAGTCATTTAAAAATCCGAAAACAAGCTATTGTACATTTCGGCCAGTTTTCCAACATGACAAGTTGAGTGTCCCAAATGACAAACAAGTCCTCCACACGGAGAATGTCTGCGATCCGCGCTGCCACACATTCACGCAAACGAGCGGGGTGACAAGCTAATAAGTCATTAGGTCCGTATGTCTAGCTTAAGATGCACTTAACTAGTCAACTGATTGCAGATGTCCTGTCTTGAGTAGAATCCTTTCTGCATATGCTCATTAATGCTTCACTTAATATATTTGAATGCTCCGGTATTTGAATATGCATAGCACTGCCGGAGTGATTTCTAACCTCTCCGTAATGCGGGAGCAGTGAGGGCATTTGTGGCGGACGCACAAACACAGCTTCACAAAGAGAGCAATTCCTGCCTCAGGCGCCTTTCTGTGTGGAGCTTGTGTGTTCTCGAACTGTTCTGCGTGGGTTTCTTCCGGGTTCTCCGGCTTCCTCCGGTTTCCTCCCACAACAATATGTTGGCGTCGGCAAACCGCCTAGCTGCCTCCTCCACCTCTCTGTGCTTTCCTCGCGCCTCTGAGTCGTTCGCTCGTCGAATGAATACCTTCGACGTTGAATGAATACGTGCGCACTATACATTTACAAATATTTAAATTATTATTATATACCGACGGAGAGCACGAAACAAATGACATTTTGACATTGAAACAAGTGTTCGTAATGTGTGAATTAAAATAAAGAGGCATGGGGTAGGTTTCCATGGACATAAGCCTGTTTTACAAATGAAATTCATGGTAATTGAGACGCCGTGGCATGATGTAACAAGCCTCCGCTGAGCCCCGCAGCCCGCTGGGTGCATCGCCTCGTGCCGCGGCCGTCACAGCGGCAGCGGCGGCATGCGAGAGACTCCGCACGCGGCGGGGACCACCGATGATTCATCCGTGTCACCGTGCTCCACCACCGTGCTGCGGGTCACCACCACCCGCTCACCGAGCCACCGCTCCCCACACTCTGCTACGCACTCACTCACCCACCCACCCGCGCACCCACTCACCTATTCAACAACAAGAGCAACCACCGTTCGCCACTAAGTGGCGGTAACTTCTCCACGGTGTCTGTGCCAGGCCAGGTGTACTCACCAATACACCCACCCACTCACTAACCCACTCACCCACCCACTCACAAACTCACCCACTCACCCACCCACTCACTCACCCACTCACTCACCTAGTTGGAGGTCACAACACTACTCTTACTACTTCCTCACTCGTGCTGCTCCGCTGTGGAATTCCCTCTCCCATCATCATCATCGTCTTTCTCCCCAGCTCTTACAATAATAATCTTGCTCAATCCAAGAACATTGACTCTTATCTGTGACAACGTTAATGGGCGTGTTGTTTGTTGCTGGCCACTTAACGATTCGAGCTTTTGGGATTAGTTCACAACACACAAAGGATGACGGACAAAAATAAACGGCGGCCAAATCGCCGATATAAACGAACGCCATTTACAGGGCCCAAATAAAAGCATATCCGTGTAGTCGAAAATTGGTGTAAATTGCCATTTGCTTTATGGTTTCCAGAAATGCACAACATTCCTTGAAAGTTTAGATTCAGAGTCGCTGCGAGTGTGCGGTTGCAAACCATTAGGAAGTAAACTAACAGCAGCAATTACATAAATTTTCAACAGCTGAAGAAATTACCACCATGAATCACAATTCCCCGTGGGCACGGATATGTTGCAAGTGTTCACTGCTCGTTGCGTAAGAATTCCTCTTAAGAGCTGCTCTTTCGGGATAGCCGTATCAAGCGTTCCTCCTCTGTCCTTTGCGATGTTTCGCCTCCCTCTTTGGAGGCATCATCATCTAGAAGCCTGAGGTGAAACGTCGAGGTGGGAGAGTAACTCTTTGCCCGACTCCTCTACCGACGTGTCAGTTCTCTGTCCTCCAGGCTGTCGTGTTAACGGTGACCAGCGCCAAGGCATTAAGGCTTGGCTGCACTGGTAAGCGATTGTGTTCAGTGGGAAAGCCCGGGCTGAGTTGGCAAGTGCTGTTCGCTGAACCGTTAAGACGTTGCTGGGCACGAGATAGACGGATGTTTATCATTACGTCAGAAAGTAGCCAGTGAGCTTGCAAGCTCTTTACAGGATTCCTGCGACGCAACAAACAAGCGAATTGAGGAAAAAACCCACGAGAGAGCGCGTCGGGTACCTGCAGCTGTAGAGGACTCAGTCCTGAGGACGCCGCTGCAGACATCGCCGATGGGATGAACTGCATGTGGAACGGGTCACCTGAGGAGACCAAAGGCAAGCATGTTAATAAATTCATATTTTTCATTTTTTACGCGCACATATTCATTCAATGTCGAAGGTATTATAATTCGAAGAGAGAACGACTCAGAGGCGTAGCGAGGAAACCGCAGAGAGGCGGAGGAGGCAGCCAGGCGGTTTGCCGGCGCCAACATGTTCCCACACACTGCGTCCTATATATTATGCTGTTATCGGCCAATTAAGTAACGAGTGTTTTTTTTGTGGAAGAGGAAAACCAGAGAACCCGGAGGAAACCCACGCAGAACATGGGGAGAGAGAACACAAACTCCACACAGAAAGACGCCCGAGGCGGGAATCGAACCGCCTCGGGCAAGACGTCAACATTCACGCGAGCACCGGAGCACTCGGCCACAGGTGTGCGCGGCGAGCAGTCGGAACGCGCCGGCGTGCGACGGGAGGCCACACCGCCGCATCTCGGAGCGCCGAGCACGTGTCGCGTAGCAGCACGTGTAGCGTAGCAGCACGTGTAGCGTAGCAGCACGTGTAGCGTAGCAGCACGTGTAGCGTAGCAGCACGCTCGATTACGTTTTAACTGAAAGCAACACAAGCGTTTTTGAGGGGTTGCAAATGGCAGTGAACGCGGGCTGCAGGGTCAATATACTTCGTAGCGGGACGCCTACAATAACCATTTCAAACACTGCGTGCAGCGGACACTCGACGGAGAGTCAAGGGTCACAATTCACTGACAGCCTTGGCGTCCGTAGACAATGACACACGGCGCCACAGTGTTTCCAAACGTCTCGTTAGTGCGGTACACAAATCATCGGGCATCGCCTACACATTCACTCGGGTGAGCGCGTTGCCACCAAACTGATAAAGCGATTAAACTCCGACCACTTATAAATTGTTGAGCGGCGGCGAGGCGCGTTTTATTATTTCCATCTTTCAAAAAAGCGGTGCGAGCGCAGGTGGTGTGTGCACCGCTGCTGCTGCCAGACAGTGCTCGGTGTGGTCGGACTATCGCTCTGGGCCGGAACCATGGTGCCCGGACACACAGGGAGGCCCTCCGGCCTACGCTGGCAGCTTGGACTGCGGGAAGGGACGGCTAGCCAGCAACGCCGAGTTAGCGGTGATTGGCAGTTGTTGCGGTCGTGAAGGGAATTAGCAGGTGTACACGTAATCGGTTACAGATTCATTCAATTTACCGAGGTCATAAACAAATTGCCACGGTTTGTTAGGTGGGGAGTTTTTTTTAATGTTCTGGAATCTATCGGAGACAACCGCGGTGTGGGGCTTGAATAATTAAAAAAGGATTACTACATCAAAGTTGAACTTTTCGTCATTATTTTTAATTTCTCAGTCAGCATTTTAAATGTCAATAATTCATTTATGCAACACGGCCTCATTACTTTACTTGCACGCCAAGATGATGTGTTTACCTTCATCATATACGTACTGTAGTTTATTTCTGCGATTTATTTAATGACATCTTGATTACGTCGTTTCGTATGTTGAAACAAAGGAAGCAATGCTTGGCGTTCATCTTCAGAGCTATTCTTTCTGGATAGCCGTCTCGAGCGATCTCCCTCGACACGGCTATCCCGAAAGAACAGCTCTGAAGAGCAACCATAATGTAGACATTTTGTTCTTTAAAAAAATAATTAACATTTGGTTCTGTGACGGAACAAGCATCTGTAACCGTGCATCTCGGCCCGAGGAGCCTGTTCGCCACCAGAGTGTGTGGCGAAGGCTGTCCCTCGGTCCTTCGTTCACGGGTGTTTTCGTGGTTGAGACGTTGCCCCCGACGGGCTGCGAAGCCTCCCCAGTCTCAAGGTTGTTTCCCCTAGCCTTTTTGCCGGTCCAGCGGGGCAGAGTGGCCTGCAACTTTACGGGGTTAGGCGAGAAGCACACACGGCTGTTTTGCCTGGTGTTTTTATTTCGTTTGTCCTCGTGAGCGTTCGGTGCCGTGAGGGTTGCCCGCGCCGACAGCGCTTCCCCCCACCCGTTGGATGAGGGGTGCCGGCTCTCTGGCCAGTGTCGTGTGTGTGCAGTCGAGGTGCTCGCTCGTTGACAGTTTCTCTCGCTTGGTGTGTGCGTGGGGGTCCCGGACGTTTTTGTAGAACGCGCGTGCCGACCCTCCTCTGCCTGTGAGTGCACGCGTGCCGCAGGAGAGCGACTCGGCCCGCAGACTTTGCTTGTGAGTCGGGCGAGCCGTCTGGTCACCGCGGCGTGCTTTCCGAGAGCTTCGCGAAAGCCGCCAGCTACCTGGTTGATCCTGCCAGTAGCATATGCTTGTCTCAAAGATTAAGCCATGCATGTCTGCGTGCAAACGGATGTTACAATGAAACTGCGAATGGCTCATTAAATCAGTTATGGTTCCTTTGTATTTTGTTGGTTTTCGGAACGGAGGCCATGATTAAGAGGGACTGCCGGGGCCATTCGTATTGTGCCGTTTCGGAGGACAGTCGGAGGTTTGCCCTCGTAGGAAAGCCCACCGTGGTTGTAACTGTGGTTGTGGTTCCTGTGATAGTACGGTCTTAGTGCCCTGTGATGGCCTGGCGTCCCGTCCTGGGTATACCCATGCCTTGCGCCCTTTGTCTTCGGGATAGGCTCCGGCTCACCGCGACCCGACCCTGTACAGGATTAAGCGGTTTCGGAAAATGGTATGGTATTAACATTTGGTTCAAAATGTGCTTTGAATATTTTGATGTATATTCTACAAACGTATACTCGACTACGAAGCCTAGTTGTCCATTTAAAGTATTAAAATTGTCATATTTTCAGAAGACGTTCTACATTAAAAGCTGCATCCTGTATTTCTTTGTCGGCTGAAAACGAATTCTTCTCATCACGGTATCTTCAGAATTGGCCAGTGTTTCCCCGTTGTCCGTGTTAAGTTTCGTCATTAATTACATACACCGCTGAATCACGGATTTCCAGAGCTGCACTGCAGGTTTCAACGTAGTTTGGAATCTTCAGCAAAACGCACAGGTTTCCTCCCCGTGCCGTGTCTGAGGCGGCTCGGTGTTTCGCGTGGGTTGTCATTACGTCAGCTCCCATCAGGGGGCTGCCGAGTCAAGAGACTCGCGCAAAACATTCAACGGCGCCGACTGACAAACGGAAGAGATTTTGGAACCAGGCCACGGTCAAAAATGTCAAACGGCATCGCAAAATAACCGTCACACTTAACGGACTCGAGTGCTCTGGCCATAGCTTCGGCAAACGTTTGCTTTTTGTCGGTGAGTACGAAGGGGACGAAACGTTATTCGAGTCCGTCGCTGCGCGCAATTTCACGGCGCGAAGATTTATCTTAAAGTATCGCGGTAGGGAGGATGACTGTTTTTTTTTTCCTTTCAGTAAGTAAATGCTCAGTAAATGCCGTATATAAACTAGGTATAGATAGATAGATAGATGTGGATTATTACAGCAGAAAAATACGCAGGCTAGCTGGCGAGCTCTTTACAGGATTCCTGCGACACAACAAAGACGCCCATTTACACGAATAAATAAATAAATAGAAATCTAAAAGTGATTAATTGACCAAACAGAGGCGGCCGAGCGAGCGCGCGCAGGGCCAGGTGGAGGTGCGCTAGCATCGTGCGTCGCGCCGAGGAGCGACCGCGGGCCACGCGACACGGGCTGCACGCGTCGCGGCCTCACACCCCCCGCTGGGCCTCCTGGCCTCCGTCAAACCTCGCGACCTCCCGTCTGCGCCGACTGACCTCGCCATCAACTAATGGGATAATTTCCCCCCCTCCTGTGTAAAAACATTTGGACTATGGATTAATTCTTGCGTGCTGTGTGGGGGGAGGGACTTGAGATACTGATTAAACGAAGCGTTTTGCCAAATCGGATTTGTATTTAGGCTCTGACATCGCAGGCAAAGATTCGGTGTCATTTCTTGAGGCAAAGATCCTTTTTTCCATGGGTGTGAGAGAGAGAGTTGCTCTCCCCTCCACCGCGGCACGCGAGCTGTAGCGCTGGGTCCGAGATGGCGTAGCGCGATTTAAAATGCTGACGAAGATGCTGATGACGCAGAGGACAACAGCAATAATGATATTAACGATGGTTATGATAATGAACGTGATTCTGGTGGTAACAACATCGAAGGTGGTTACAATGCTCGAGACGATGCAGATGATACGAGATGAAGATGATAGTTGAAGATAACTAATAATGACGACGGTGATAAGCAAACAATGTTGGTTGCTCTTCAGAGCTGTTCTTTCCGAATAGCCGTGTTGAGCGCTCTTCCTCTCTCCCTCGCGACGTTTCGCGTCCCACGTGGGATGCATCGTCAGGCGGTCAACGTAGGAGGCGAAAAGTCGCGAGGAAGAAGGGAAAGCGCTCGATACGGCTATCTCGAAAGAACAGCTCTGAAAGGCAACCATCATGAAACGAGCCGTGAAAGCCTACATCAGTAGAATAAAACAATGATCAATGAACACGATTGGACAAGGCGACATTGACACTTGTTGCTGCTGCTGATGACGATGTTCAGCAAACCCACGCTATGACAACCCACCAACCCTTGCTTGAGAGAACCAGATGACAGGGTCATGTGACAGGCTCTCGTGTGCTCCAAGGCTGTCTACACACCGCACCAGGCGCTCGTTTGGGGCTGAGTCGCCTTTAGGGAGGTCGGGACAGGTCCCACTGACGTTTGCCACAGCCGGGAATCGAACTCAGGTCTCGGGGTTTAGCAGCACGGTGCACTAACCGCCACACCACCGCACGACGTGTACGCGTATATACAAACATCAAAGGCAGTGGACTGACAAAAGGGTTGTACATTATTTGTATTCTCGATTTATTATTTCATATTTTGTATTAAAGATCAAAGGCTGCCTCTCCTTTTGGAAACAGCACAAATTTAGAATAGGGATACAAATAATGATTTGGAGTAATTTGTCAATCCACTGCTGGATGAAGGCGCCTCTACACTGCGTTGCTCACGGGGGTTGTTTGACCACACGCTCCGCTATGCTGTTAAATTGGTCATAAGCGTGGAGGGAGAACCAGTTGTGATCTGCCACTCGTGTGAGCCGTGACCAGGACTCGAACTCAGGTCACCGACTTCCGAGCAGAGCGGCGCCCCTCTTTCCCCTATGACTCCCACCTTCACGTGTGTGTGTGTCTACATATGGCGAGCGGTAGCTCAGTAGAGGCAAGTGCCGTTAGCGAGCGCGCTGGGCTACAAACCCGCCGACTCGAGTTCGAATTCCGCTCACGGCCAACACCAGTGACAATTTTCTGAACCGGTCCTGGGCCTCCCCAAGGTCGACTCAGCCTTAAATGAGTACCTAGTGCAGTGTGTAAACATTGCCACTAGGGAGACAAAGGCGGCCGGGCGTGATGTTGGTCATCCACCTCCTCGTGTGCCGTGTCGACCTTCATAGGTGCTCACTAACGGCACTTGACCCTACCGTCTGTTGAGGCTGTACGGGGACCTTTGTTTGTCTTTGTGCACACGGGGAGTGGTAATGTAGCGGTTAGCCCGCCGCTGCGCTACGAGCCCAGCGACCCGAGTTTTATTCCCGTGCTGGCCTTTATAAGTGCGACTCGAGAAGACCACTTGACCCTACAGTCTGATTGGTTGAGTCAGAGAGTGGCTGAGTGGAAAGGTGAGCGAATGCTTAAATAAGTGAGTCACTGTGAGCTGCAGTGCGCTGGAACAGTTAGAAGACCGATTCCTCGTTGCGGGAAGTTTGTGGGATCAGTGACTGGAGTTCACGGGGAAAGTGGCCATGACCGTTATTGTATGGAATCGGCTGAATGTGAGTTTCGTAATGCGAAATGGGTCGGATTTTTTCCAAAATATCCGTTGCGATCTCTACAACTCGCCGCGGTGTACATTACGCGTATTTTCCACGGGACAACCGAGGGGTTCCATCTCTTCGGGTTGACCTTAGACAGCCCGAGAAATTACGTATTTGTTTGGGTGGCTGGTGTTGCTTTGATAGGGGTGGCAAGGTGGCACGGTGAGTAAAGCTGTTGCTTCACAGAAAGAAGGCCCTGGGTTCGTTTCCCGGCTCGGGTACTTTTCTGTGTGTGGTTTGTGTGTTCTCCCCCTGTTCTGCGTAGGTTTCCTCCTGGTTCTCCAGTTTGCTCCTATAACTAAACAACATTCATTGGCTGATACCATCATAATATATAGGACTTAATGTGTGGCAATATATTGGCACCGGCTAACCACCTGGCTGCCTTCCCAGCCTCTCTGCGGTTTCCTCGCGATTCTGAGTCGTTCTCTCTTCAAATGAATACCTTCGACATTGAATGAATATGTGCTACGCGGTATAAATTGTGATTATTATAATTTGTATTTCTTACCCGGTTTGTAGGAGAATCCCGGAGACAGGAAGAGGCCCTGCTGGGCTGCTGTCATGGCTGCCAGGGCCCGCTGGTCTTGCGGGAAGATGGGGATCATGAGGGGAGACATGTGACCCTGGACCTGCTAAAGACAACAAGAATAACTTGTAGATTTCATTCGGTAACGCAACACGCACGCAAACGCGTTGACGCAATCGATAAGTCGGCAATATTACAAAATATAACTTTAAATGGTGGTTGCTCTTCAGAGCTGTTCTTTCGGGATAGCCGTGTCGAGCCATCTCCATCTCTCCCTCGCGACGCTTGGCCTCCCACGTTGGAAACATCATCAGGCGCTGCCCCCTCACAGTAGGAAGGACCCGGGTTCGAAACCTGGCTCGGGGGCCTTTGTGGAGTTTGCATGTTCTCCCCGTGTTCGCGTGGGTTTTCGCCGGGCACAACGGTTTCCTCCCACAGTCCAAAGGCATGCTGCTGCATAGGTTAATTGGCCTGCGGACTAAAATTCCCCTGGTGCCCTGTGACGGACTGGCGTCGCATCCTGGGTATAGCCCTGCCTTGCGCCCTGTGTCTGCCGGAATCGGCTCTGGCTCACCGCGACCCTGTACAGTACTAAGCGGTTTCTGACAATGGATGGATGGAAAAGCTTCGCTATATGGGAGGGAAATCGCTCTCCCGCACGCAGTATACATCTCTCACGCTCCGGCAAAGCCACCGCCTGGTCTCACACCCGCACACGAGCCCGTTTCAAAGCTCCATTGGTTGCTTCCCGGTATGCCCTCGAACAAGCGCTCTTGGTACACGTGTGTGCGTGTTTTGCCGTGCACCTAGCCTGGCACAAGCATCGTCGTGACGACAAGAACAGCGTTGTTGTCGTTCGCTGTGCGGTGATTACGTTGAGTCCAACCTGGGAGCCGTCGTTTATAACGACGCTGCAATCACTACGGATGCAGTTCTCTCGCCGAATGAATACCTTTGACGTTGAATGAATATGTGCGCGTTATAAATGTATAATTCAAATTAAATAATAATAATTATTGTTATGATGCCGCCCCCACCCCTCGCCACACCCGTGAGGCGACCCTGTGATATAGTTGCAGCAGCAGCTCTTTCAGCTTGAGCCCCAACAAACACGTCGCTTGATGAGATTCCACATGGGCGCCGCATCTTCACGCCGAGCGGCACACCACGCTCGATGTCTGTCCCGTCACCGCACACGATCTCGATATCGCGAGACTTCGCCGTCTGTAACGAGCGGCCTTCGATTCCGACACGACGGAGACATGCGGCGGCAAATTCGCCCGTGTTGTGGTCATCGACCCTGGCGGTCAGCGACTCCCGTCGCGTTTGTGCTCACTTGCATGTACTTGCAATGCACACCTCCAGCAACACATCCCGATATAGGAGCACAGATCTTGGAGAAATGTTGGCACTGGTTCTGGCTGTTTTCCCGTTTGCGTGCGGTTTGCCGCACCTCCGATTCGACCTCACGCTCTCTCCCGCCCTCTCTCAAAGCGAGCAAAAGCTTGCGCGCGTTATGATCGCCGTTTCTCACGATTATTAAAACTCAGAGGAAAGCGGACAATGAGTGTAACTCAAACGTATGCTTCTGAAAACGTTTGGAAAAGGTAAAAAGCTGACTTTCACGGATAATTTTTCAATCTCTACAGAATTGGGATGTTGCCTGGTTCACTCGCCAAGTGAACCGGGCAAGCGGAGTCATTTTTTAATGAGATTCTCCTGATTTCGCTTAAACACAACATCGCGTTGCGTTTGATCCGCCGTCAGTGGTCGTGACTGGCAACCATCGACGAAGGCAGAACAATTACCTGTGTTGCGCACCGTATTGAAAACATTACAAGTATTTTTGCCAGGGGTAAATGCAGTTCACATCCAATGCTGATGGGTGTCAGCAAATACCACCAAACTGCTTTATAGTTTGCGCATCAGAGCATTTATAGTTTGCATTATAACGTCGGATGGCACAGCCGCTGAATATTTAAAATAAATTTGTTGCCGATGCCAACCTTGCGGGCCCTTACCCTGAACAAATGAATGCAGTTTGAAGTCCTCAGTCTGAACGAAACATCTTCGTTCCACTGGGGTGATTTTTCACCTCCGAGTCTGTGCGCTTGTCTTCCAGCTGTTGCCTATTCCTCGTCC
Source organism: Geotria australis (assembly GCA_036362915.1). Classification (NCBI taxonomy): domain Eukaryota; kingdom Metazoa; phylum Chordata; class Hyperoartia; order Petromyzontiformes; family Geotriidae; genus Geotria; species Geotria australis. Next base: position 4,206,069 of record JAZEWU010000011.1, on the reverse strand, counting down.
TTGGCCCCTGACTCATTACGCAGTCTAAGGTGATTGGCCTCCGCACGGTCTCGTAACAATAAACGCGTCTTTGTACTGGTGTAGGTTTTCACGGCTCGATTCACGACGGTTGCTCTTCAGAGCTGTTCTTTCGGGATAGAGAAGGGAGCTCACTCGACACGGCTACCCCGAAAGAACAGCTCTGAAGAGCAACCGTCAAATGCGTCTTTGTTTGTTCAACTTTGGGCGCAACAAATAAATAACGTGTTTCATCCACAACGACAAGCGTCACAACGAGACTCTACCCCAGCCGCACGGGTGCAAGTGCGGGTTTCTCCACAGCTGGATGGCAGAGTGCAAAGGGTAGGCAGGGTGGCAATGCAGTGGTAACATCTGTGCCTTCTCACAGAAAGCCCTGCCCGAGGCAGTTTTATTCCCACCTCTGTGTGGAGTTTGTGTGTTCTCCCCCTGTTCTGCGTGGGTTTCCCTCCGGGTTCTCCGGTTTCCTCCGATGAATAAAAAAAACGTCTGATAACATTGTAATATATAGGATCCGATGTCTGGCAAATGTTGGCACCGGTTGACGGCCTGACTGCCTTCCCCATTCCTCCCTCTCTGCATCTCCTCGTGCCTCTGAGTCGATCTCGCTTCAAATATGCGCGCATTATAAATTGTAACATAATTTATGTTAATTTGAAGTAAGCGTTCTTTTTTTTTTACTGAAAAGAATCGTAAACCATTTCTAGAAACTATTCGGGTGAAAGTTGTGCTTTAAACCCATGGTCGAGTTTTGCCTTTTTTACAACCGTGTTTTCTTGTTTATGATGCGGTATGTGGAAAGCAACGGGAGACTAAGATCTGGTGACGTGTATTTTTTACTAAATGATTAAGAATTTACAGTCTTCCTGGTAAACCACGTGCAAAGCTATGACATTTCATTCCTGGCCAATTGCAAACAGGTGAACGGTGAATTATATATCTCGTTTGAAATGGGATACTTTATTATTATTTTTTAATGCGCTCGCGTATTAAGTTATTATATAATTGACAAGTAACGTTTCATATGGATAGTTAAATAACAAGTAATGACTTGAAAACATTTCAAGTCTACTCCTTTTGCTCAATCCTTCAAAGCAGCTTATCATGAAATAGTTCAAAGCTATCATCACATGTTTTTGACAAAATTCCGCTTTACAAATCTGCAATCGCACGCTTCTCTCTATGCCGGAGGAGTCTGTGGGCAGCATCTGAGCGACGTAGCGCGCGATGCTTTATTTATAGAGAGATGTTGCTTCTTTCAGGTCCCTGGTTCTTATCCCGGCTCGGGGACCTTTCTGTGTGGAGTTTGCATGTTCTCCCCGTGTCTGCGTGGGTTTTCGCCGGGCGCTCCGGTTTCCTCCCACAGTCGACAGACACGCCGCTGCATAGGTTAAATGGCCTGCTGACTAAATTGCCCCCGGTGCCCTGTGATGGACTGGCGTCCCATCCTGAGCATGGCCTTGCCTTGCGTCCTGTGTCTGCCTGGATAGGTTCCGGCTCACCGCAACCCTGTACAGGATTAAGCGGTTTCTGACAATGCATCAATGTTGCTTCTTTCAAGAGGCAGCAGCAGCGGCGGAGTGGCGGCGGGCTCACGTGACTGGAGAACAACAAGATTCACTTTTGTCAAGATATCAAGCTGCCATCGCGACGACCCAGCGTGCATCATCCACCCGTATTCTCGAAACGCCGCAGCAGCGCGACAAAAGGATCACAAACGCACCATTTTGTCTTGTTTGCAGAGAGCGAGAGAGAGAGAACAAGGCTATTATCTGCATCTTGTTTGGACATGCCAGGTGCAGTCGGCGCTCTACACATCGCATCCCAGCCAAAGATTTGACCACAGAGAAGAACGAAAACAATCACACAATCTTGACAAGGATCTGCTTCTGTCTTTGGGCTATGACATTCTGGCAAGCGCGACGCACATTCCCGAGCGGCAGGTAATGTGCGCTGCGCCGAGTGGATCCCGCTGCCATTTTCCCATAACTCGTGACAGCGGAGGAGCGGTGCAAGTCCCTGCAACTGCCCGAGCAAACCGCAAACATCACTTCTTGCCTCTCGCTCAAATTCTCCTCCCTACCCCAAGGCCCTGAGTTGGAACAATAAAGTTCCCACTCATACTGCAGTCGTTGTCTACGAGTACAAATAAAAAGGTAATCTGCCACCAAATGAGAATTGGTGAAATTTGATTATCAACACATTCATGGAAAGCAAAAATGAAAAGTCAATTTGCACTTGTTGTACAGTGCGTCCACAGGCAATGAATGTTGGGTTACAGTCCGTGTCACGGCTAAGGTACACTTTTCCAGCTTGCGTGCCAAGACTGCGCACGGGAACCCTTCCCGTGTCCGGCACGGAGATCTGCACGAGCAGAGTGGCGCCGCAGTAACATCCACGCCTCGCAGACAAAAGTCCAAAGCGGTTGGATTCCCGCCTCGGGCGCCTTTGCGTGCACCTGCCTCGTCAACTGAAACCGTCGCGGCCCCAGAAGCCACCGCTCCCACCGAACGCCAATTACCGTAACAGGGCGCTCATTCACTAAGTGGGACGTCGGCACGTTAGCCAGGATGTTGAAATGATGCCCGACAATGAAACGGTTTGCAAACATCGTTATGTCGTAACCCGCGTGACCTACTGTTGACATTTGGTTGCATTTGCAATGCTTTGCATTTTCTTTAATGCGGCGCTTCGTTTAACGTCACTGCTTTTGTTATTTTGGTCTCGCAAATAAGACTCCTATGTTGGTCTCTTGAATTCTCCATCCATCCATTTTCAGAAACCGCTTAAACCTATACAGGGTCGCGGTGAGCTGGAGCCTATCCCGGCAGACACAGGACGCAAGACAGGGTATACCGAGGATGGGACGCCAGTCCATCGCAGGGCACGTGGGGCAATTTTACTCAGTAGGCCAATTAACCTGGCATATGTCTTTGGACGGTGGGAGGAAACCGGAGTGCCCGGCGAAAACCCACGCGGACACGGGGAGAACATGCAAACTCCACACAGAAAGGCCTCGAGCCGGGATTCGAACCCGGGCCCTTCTTGATGTGAGGCGGCAGCGCTACTGACTACGCCACCGTGCCGCCCCTCTTGAATTCTAACTTGGTCAAACAAAATGAACATTTAGAGCCACTTGGCCCAATTGGGATATTGGTCAGAATATAGAGACCACTGCCCACGTGCAGGCAAGAGAGGAGACCGGGAGCTGCACACTGCCACTACAACTATCGCACCGGTGTTCCATGTAAACATTACTTCGCAGTCTCCCGAGAGAGATAGAAAATCATAAGGACAGATACTTGACTTTGCGCGGATAATCATTTACACGTGACCTCTGCCAAGGAGCGGCGATTGAATGTCAGTTTGTTACGGCGTTACGGCTGCTCCGCCTGGGAAGTGGTTAAACTCGTAGCCAGCGTGCCCAGTGTCAGGAGATGGTGCTGCGAGCCCCATTCTAATACCCCGTGCGTGTGTGAGTTCACACACAATCACACACCGCGGCAGATGGGAAATGGTGGCACATGCTATCATTCCAGCGTGTGTGCCTAAGCTGTGGTCATACACATCAGTCGCAAATTACAAAGATCCTGCCCTCATCATTAGCTAGGTCACCCTCTAACGAGTACCCAGTGTCACATCAATAAAGGGAGGGTAGGCTCACCTCCTCACACGTACTGATGAGGTTATATAAACCTATTGGCACATTATAACCCTTTTCAAGGTAATGTGAGGACTGTATGGTTGCCGTACTTTGAGCATATATCGGTCGTGCTGGAAGCTAGAGCACTGTAATTTAGTAACGGGTTTTTACTAAAACTATGATAGTGCTTGTCGTTGCTGGCCATTTAGCGTCATTTAGCGTTTTGCGTCTCTGAGCCTGTGCTCAGAAATTGTGTTATAACAAATATATGCATGGCCGGCACGGTGGCGTAGCGGTGAGTAGCGCCGCCGCCTAACAGCAAGAAGATCCTGGGTTCGAATACGACCAGGAGCCCGTGAACTATAAAATAACGAACTTGAAAAATGTAATGGCACCTAATGCTTCTCTTATATGAAAACACGTTTTACTTACGTTTGTAATATACATATAACCAATGCAAGAATTGTCATATTTATTTGATTCCATACGGCTACTCCATCATATTGACAATCTGTGAGCAGCTCTCACTGATCGAGGGACGCGCGCTGTGTTCCACAGCAGCTCTCACTGATCGCCGATAATGTTTCAATTTTGCTTTGTAGAGATAACTCATTACGTAATTCTTGCTCTTGTCTTTTAATTTATTGTCATGCGATTGTTTATTTTGCGTATTTGCCGTTATTTGTTTACAGTGTTAACGTTTTAGCCTTTCATGCGTGATCACAAATCCCCAGTACTGATGTCTCTCCACTGGTTACCCGTTAAATACAGGATTGAATTCAAGATCCTCCTGCTCACTTGCAAGGCTCTCACTGACGCAGCTCCGACATACATCCGTGCCCTTCTTCAGGCACCCTCCTCAACACGACAACTACGATCCTCCAATACTCGCTCGCTGCATGTTCCCAGGTCGCACCTCCATTCGATGGGAGACAGAGCCTTCTCGCGCGTTGCTCCAAGACTCTGGAATGCTCTTCCATTGGAAATTCGTTCAGCGGAGCCTTGAACATCTTCAAATCTCGTCTCAAGACTTACTTGTTCCGTAAAGCCTTCAAGCCGTCGTGCTAGGGCCACTTATGTGGCTCAACGCTGTCTGATTACCGTTCTCTGTTGTTGTTGGTTTGTCGTTCTCTCCGCGGCCCTGTGCAGTGCTTTGTG
>JAZEWU010000011.1:4178001-4201160 GCA_036362915.1 Geotria australis | reverse complement strand
AGCGCTTTGTGACCCTCGGGTGAAAGGCGCTCTATAAATGCTATTATTATTATGAAGTTAATCTATTTAAGTGTGCGCAAGAGACGGTGTCCAGTTAAGTCTCAATGTTTTAAAGCCTTATATTAGCAGCGTGTGTAAGTATTTTTTTTTTACAATGTGTGTTCACGCCGCATTGTTAGCCAATCGCCCACAGGTACACAGACATTCCTGCGGTAGTTTGTCTCATTGTGGAGCTTCACAAAAGCGCAGCTTGGCTCGCATCCAAGCCACAAGCAATGCGGCCCCTCCAACTTTCCCACTACCTGCACCCACCCACCCATGAAGTACATTAAATATTTTTAATTAGAAAATAACGTCCCCAAAACGAGCGTGTGACGTCATCGTCGCCCGCTCGCTGCGTTTGGACGCGACGCAGGTTCGGCGGTGGACGAGCGAGCAGCCATACGCTGCCGGAGCCAATCCCGGCAGACACAGGGCACAAGGCAGGGCTATCGCTATGATGGGACGCCAGTTAACCTATGCAGCAGCATGTCTTTGGACTGTGGAAGGAAACCGGAGTGCCCAGCGAAAACCCACGCGGCCACGGGAGAGAACAGGCAAACTCCACACAGAAAGGCACCCCAGCCGAGATTCGAACCCGGGTGCTTGTGGCTGTGAGGCGACAGCGCTACTCACGGCCCCGCCGTGCCGCCCTTTACATTTTTCTGCTTATTTAATTTCTTTTAGGCAGTCTCCGCAGCTTTCGCCAAACTGCGATTCACTCGAGTTTGGCTTCGAGAGGTTTCACTGTAGTATATGAAGGCCCCTATTCTTGTCATATTAACAATAAATAGAATTTATAACGCACGGACATGCGTTCAATGTCAACGGTATGCGTTTGAAGAGAAGCACAAAGAAATGCAGAGATGAGGGTAGGGGGAAGCAGCCAGGTGATCAGCCGGCGCCAACCCGCCAGACACTGCATCCTATATAGTGTGATGGTATCTGCCGATTAACTAATTAGTGATTATTTTTTTTAGTTGTGGGAGGGACCAGAGACTCGAGAGGAAACCAAAGCAGAACATGGGGAGAACACACAAAATCTGCACAGAAAGGCGCCTGAGGCGGGAATCAAACCATCTGGGGCGGGTGTTACCACGGCATAGCCAACCTCGGTGGGACTCACTACAAAGATGCCGTTAGTGAGCACACGACTGGCGACTTATCCTGTGTATAGCCATGCCTAGCGCCCTGTGTTTGCAGGGATAGGCTCCAGCTCACCGCGACCCTGTAGAGGATTAAGTGGTTTCTGAGAATGGATGGACGGATGAATTTTATTTTTAATTAATGTGGGGGCTGGTTGGAAACCTAGTTGGCGACCCAGGAGACGCTGGAGGGATTATATCCTTCGGCTGGCCTGGGAACGCCTGGGAATCCCCCCAGAAAGAGCTGGAATCTGTTGCTGAGGAAAGGGGATGTCTGGTCCACTCTCGTTGGACTGCTGCCACCGCGACCCTCACCAGGACAAGCGGTTTAGAAAATGGATGGATAATGTGGGGGGCTATTTCAAAAAAAATAAACGCATTTCAGGGCCTCCACCCAACAACTGACCCCCTCCCCCTTGGAAGTTTCTCACCCCTGCTCTCTCTCTGTCTCGACCGGGTCCGGGACACGGGGTACCCGGCACGCGCGCCGTGCCTCTCGAGCTTCGAGTGCCGCGGAGTGACGGCCGAGTGCCGGTGTGCGATGTCCGGAGTGAGTTTACGTCGAGTCGCCCGTGTGGCCGCTGGGCTGCCGTCCCCCGGAGACGAGCGGGACAAAAGACGTGGTGGGAGGGAGGGCCAGTCGAGAGAGTTCACCGGATTGAAACATTGAATTGCTTCTGTGTTTCCTTTTAACGTTTCCTTTCATTTTTATTTTAATTTTGCAATTTTGTATGATTATACTTTATTAATAATAATAATATTAAAATGCTGCTGATGTGTATATTTTCAAGACCGAACAAGCCGTCCGCGCCGTAAGAGAGTGCATCCCCCCCCCCGACTAATACTGTAAGAGAGATTTGCCGAAGCCTTAAATGTCTATTATTGTCCATTACTCCCCAAACATCAACTCAATTAGCGGCACTTTGCTAAAAGGCTCTCCCGGTCGTCGCCTGCGTGCGACGCGAGGGAAGGCAGCGCGACGCGACGACGGACGCCGCCGCTAACGGCACAAAGCCGGCGCCGCGGAGGCTCCCCTCGCCAACCCCCCCACCGCACACGACGACTCCCATAATGGCTTGTCAGGGTCACAGACTGTTTGAATTGTCAAAATACACAACACTGATACTTAGCCGCAAACCTTATTATCCAGTGGTAATGACCGAGCGGGGGAGGGGCGTCGGCAGACGTGTGACGGGGAGACTGCGGCTGGTTAAAGCGCCAAGGCGCCGCGGCCCGCGCCGCGCCTTCACCCGGGCGAGCGACACACTCGGCTCACGGTCTCTCTCGCCGCGGGGTCGCCGCGTTGTGTCCGCCGCCGAGGAAAGGCGGACGGCAGGCGCGTCGCAGCCGCGGGTGTTGCAGGAAAAAGTGGGGGGGATGGAATCATGTTTCTGTGAAAGTGCGGGTGTCGCAACATATGATATAAGACTACCTCAGGAAAAAGTGGGGGGGGGGATGGAATCACGTTTCTGTGAAAGTGAGGGTGTCGGAACACCCGCGGCTCTGGCGGACGGGTTCATCGCCCGGCGCGGGTCGGTTGATCCGCGCGGTCAATCGTGACGGTGTTCTGCTGTGGGTTGTCGCGGTTCGATGGATGCGATTCGCTCTCCGACGTAACTGTTGTTTTGAGATGCACTTGCAGAGTGTTTCCTGCTCGCTCTCTCCTTTGCGACGCTTCACCTGCCCCGTTGCTGCATCGTCAGGCATGTATCAGATATATAGGAGTTTGTATAAAGATAATCTGTGATGGACTCGCGTCCTCGGTATAGCCCTGCATTGCGCCCTGTGTCTGCCGGGATAGACTCCGGCTCACCGCGACCCTGTACCGGTTGTGACCCGGAATCTAACTCGGGTTACCAGGCTCCATATACACAAACCAAAAAATATAAGGACAAAGACCCCCCCGTATAGCCGTAATAGACTCTTAGGTCAAGTGCTGTTAGGAAGCACCAATACCAGGTCAGAAAATCGTCACTGGTGTTGGCCGTGAGCTGAGTTCGTAGCGCAGCGCGCTAACCGCTACACCACCACTCACACAGATACGCACGCGTACACGCATCCACATCCCCGTCTCCCACATACAGTACGGTGCTCCGAGCACCCTCGCAACGCTGGACCCTACGAACCCATTTTTTTCAGCAAGTGCTCACAAAACACTCTCTTTACCGTCAAATAAAACAAAAATCGTTTTGGATCTCCACAAAATATATATTGTTTTAAATCGGAAGTAATGACTCGTTTTCGTGACGAGGTCTTCCACACGCGATGTGAAAGGGAGCCGTTCGGTGAGCGTATCACGACGCAGCGACGGAGCGACGGTCGAGAGACGGGCGGAACGCGGAGCGAGTGCGGCGGGGATCGCGCCTCGAGGAGCGCGCGCGATGACTCCTGCTCCACTCTCGCGGACGCCGGCAGCGCGCTCGTGATGTAATCGGAGAGAAAAGCCCACATAAGCGAACAACAACAAACCTTGCTCCCACCAACGCGCGCAAAATGCGACGTACAGAATTCCGCGCGTTGCTGGCGAACTATTGGGTGAAACCGCGACAGCGGTTGTGCGCAAATAACGACGGTCGACGCGACTGACACCGCACGCCCGCGGCGGCGCGGTGAGAAGCGCTGCGGCCTCACAGCAAGAAGGCCCCGGGTTCGAATCCCGGCTCGGGTGCATATCTGTGTGGAGTTCGCACGTTCTCCCCGTGTCGGCGCGGGTTTTCGCTAGGCACTCGGGTTTCCTCCCACAGTCCAAAGACATGCTGCTGCATTACAGGGTACTGGGGGCAATTTAGTCAGCAGGCCAATCAACCTATGCAGCAGCATGCGTTTGGACTGCGGGAGCAAACCGGAGTGCCTGGCGAAAACCCAAGCGGACACGGGGAAAACATGGAGAGATCAACGGAATAAAATGGCACGCAAAAGGTCCGTCGACAGTCTAAAAAAATGAAATAAATAATGTCGTCTGCTGAACGGTACGTGAACAAGCAGGACTGTGCGTTGTGTAATGTCATTGTAAACAACACCGGGGTCCTAGAGGAACGGTATTTCGATCCTCTGCATGTCCTGCACATATGGTAGAGTTGACAAATAAAGTGTAATTGAATTGAATTTGGGATATAGCAGAGGCAGACAATAGCCGACTCTTGTGAAGAATGTCACAAAGAGGCCCGATTCATGTCAAGTTTCCAGCTGTCATTCTCCCCTATATTAGTGGAAGGATGGCGGTGGTTTTGTGCAAAGTTGCCCTAATTCCACAAATTTCCATTCACGAGTTCTCTTTTGAAATGCCAAGGGGACGGCACGGCTCAGCGGTAGAATGAGCAGCTCGCAATCGGAAAGTGTACGAGTTAAAATCCTAGTCGGGGGTTGACCCAGCCCATCACCCTTCTCGGGTCGATAAAATTAGTTCGACTTAGTAAGCGCGATGTCAGAATCCAGCGTACAGATTCTGGGAGGTAAATCACGACCGGGTGCAGACCGCCGACCAATAATAGATATGAAGTTCACCATCAAATATGTAACACTGATTATGCGGCTGACTCATTTGCCTCATCATTAAATAAGAAACCAGAAAATCCTTCTCATTATATTTCACGAGGATGCCTGGTGGGAGAAAATCTAATCCTGCTTAACTCTAACGACTCTGTAAACACCTGATGGTGTCGCGGCAACGCGCAATCGTCGCAAGTTCAAGTCGAAGCCATCGAGTCGACTCAGACAATCATACATCTGGGGTGGGTAAAATAGGTACCACAAACTGGTTCCCAAAAACAACAATGTGGCTAGTTCTGTCCGTCCTGCCAAGGACCCCAGGACACGTCCTCTCTCTCAGTCTGAGATCCCTGGAGTACCGCACGGACGCTGCGCTGACTCACGCTGCCACCTCACAGCAAGAAGGCCCGGCTTCGAATCCCGGCAGTTTGCATGTTCTACCCGTGTCCGAGTGGGTTTTCGCTGCGCACTCCGATTTCCTCCCGCAGTCCAAAGACATGCTGCTGCATAGGTTAATTGGCCTGCGGACTAAATTGCCCCCGGTGCCCTGTGAAGGACTGGCGTCCTATCCTGTGTATAGCCCTGCCTTGCATCCTGTGCCTGACGGAATAGGCTGTGGCTTACCGCGACCCTGTACAGCAGGCGAATTAACCTAGGCAGCAGCGTGCCTTTGGACTGTGGGAGGAAACCAGAGTATCCGGCGAAAAACCCACTCAAATTTCACACAGAAAGGCACCTAAGTCGGGAATCGAACCTAGGGCCCTTGCTGTGCGACTCACTGCACCACGAGACAGCTGTAGAGGACAGTTAATTGTACCGGTCAGGGTTGCCACCTGCCCAGGTTACAACGGGTACAATTTACGAATCGGGATCCGTGTCTGGGTGGAATCGATTTGTTCCGAGGTCTGGGTTACTTAGCGGCATTGTGTCAGACTTCTTTTCGGCGTCACCGCACGGTTGTGACGGAGCCGGGCTGACTGAGGAACACAGCCACCAGGGTTTGGTGCGTCGCGGGGGGGGGGAGAGAGGCGGCAGGTATCTTAAAAAATTGATACATTCTGCAAGAGAAACCAAATCGGGAATGGCAGCTCAACCAGTCGGTGTGTTTAACCGTCGCGGGGAGGTTGAGGCTGACGCGAGCGTGCCGGTGAACCGCAAGCGACGCGGCCGCTATTGTGAGGCGAGCGGCCCCGTTGTTTCCAATTAAGCGTGCTGCTTCTTTTAACGCTCGTTTTCAAAATTATCCAACCAATGCTATGCATTAAGCTGGGTGAATCGTAAAACGCCTTTCACGGCTTCAACATTTTACCAGTATTATCCGCCGCGTACCAACACTGGACTACACTTAAATGAACACAGAAAAAAGATAAGTGATGATTGATGCCTAGATGTGTAATAATGTGAAAGCTCTTAAAGCCGAGAGTGGTGTATTGCGCGAGTAATAACACAAGCAAGTGGTCTGACATAATTAAATACTATGACAAAAAAAAACCGGAATGCCAATTTGTTGGCCAGTCTTGTAGCCCGTGAGCGAGAAGGGAACATTCCACGAGGCGCGGTGTCCCGAACAGTTGTCTCATCATAATAGTAATCACAGACATCCGGACTTCCTGCAGCGCTCATCATTCACGTCTGCCGATGATCTCTCCGCGTTGTGAAGCGGGCGACTCTTGCTGCAGGAGGCGGCGCCGTCGCTAGGGGCGCTCGCTGTTAACGCGACGCGCATCGCGACGCAAACGCTCGCTGATGGATGTCGGTCGGGGCGCCGCTCCAACGCGAAGGGGTGCAGCCGCACGACAACAACCGCAGCACGCCACGAAGTGGCGGTGACGTCACCACGGCGCCCGTGCCAGGCAAGGTGCACCTTGAGGCTATTTTTAACGCGTAGAGAACAACATCAATTTGAAGTCACTAAGGATGTTAACAATCACATCTTCGGAATGTCTACAAAAAAAACAAGGTCAATATTTGTTTATAGGGACAGAGCAACGTAGAAGAGAGGCGAGAGAGCAACACCATCCGACAGCCTGGAGGAGGGAAGCCCCCAGATCCCAGCACCGACCGCAACGAGCGCCAGCAGGGGCAGCCAGTGCGGGCACGGCAGTCGAGCGTAAGATCACACGCGTACAAAAGTAGCTACGAAATTGTAACATAAACCTCCAACGACCACTACACTACCCTCGACCGTATAGATGGGCACCACCATCACGCAGAGGGTCGAAGGCTCGCTGACAGGTGGTCGTGGGACAGACCCAGGTGTCCACGGGCTGACTGACTGACATGACTGGCTGGGGGCACCACCTGCGCAGCCGCACGGCGGATGTGACGCCTGCCGTCGCCCGTTATACCACGCAGGTGCTGAGCACGTGACACGAAAAGACTCCGCAGCGGCAACAAGCGTCCGGCAACAAACAGCACCGTCACAGTTGCAAGAGATCTTCTTCTTCGGCTGACCACATTGTGGTTGAGATGGAACAGTCTGGTAGACCACCCGTGTCCTCAACATGGGTGTGGAGGAACCAACGGGCGACAGTCCCGGGAACAGTAGCCATGGTTAATAACAACCGGCAGTCACATCTGGATTATGAATTATGGAGAATTGATGGTTGCTCTTCAGAGCTGTTCTTTCGTGAAAGCCGTGTCGAGCGCTCTCCCCCTGTCTCCTTCGCGACGTTTCGCCTCCCACTTTGGAAGCATGAGGCGGAAGCACGACGATGCTTCCAACGTGGGAGGCGAAACGTCGCGAGGGAGAGACGGCGATCGCTCGACACGGCTATCCCAAAAAGAACATCTCTAAAGAGCAACAACCGTCATGAATCGAGCCGTGAAAACCTACATCAGTCCATCTGTCTATCTGTCCGTTCGTCCGTCTGCGCTGCTTTGACGGAGAAACAGACTCCTCCACGACGTCTCTCTCCTCCGAAGCCCGTCTCCGCAAGCGAAGCACTGACGGCAGCAGACCCAGCACCGCGAACAAAACCACGTTGGGCGGTGATTCTCGACGTCGTACAGAACACATCAAACGGCCGAATACATTAGCAGCCGCCGCACACGGGGTAACTCTTCCGCCGGTTGCGAGGTCGGAATTCACCCGGGGACACGAGTGAGGGCGATATAATTTACTCTGTAGAGATCCCGCACATCCGTGCGCTCGCGCTGAGATAATCCCGCAGGAGCAGGAGCCATCTAACCAGGTTACTGCATTATTAGTATTTCTACTAAAGCTGTTTAGCCAGCATTGCCTCACTGCGTCTCAAGACTCTTTTCAGGAGGGTCCTGCCGAGTGTTGCTGTGTGTGATTCCCGTTGAGTAATTTGCGGGTAATTTTTCAACATGTTTGCTCGTACCAAACGTAGCAAGGGAAAGAGGGAGAGCGCTCGACGCGGATATCCCGAAAGAACAGCTCTGAAGAGAAACCATCAGTACCAAATATATTGATCGGCTTGTTTCATTATAATAATAATAATAACAGCATTTTATAGAGCGCCTTTCACCCGATGGTCACAAAGCGCTGCACAAGAGCCGTGGAGAAAACGGCATGTCAACAACGTCAGAAAAAAACTAAGAAAAAAAACCGAAGTAACAAAAATGTAATGATTAAGGCTGCTTCGAATACACTGAAAGGTCGTGAAACTGGCAATCTTAAGAGCGGCAAAAATCTGCCAGCGTCCCCTAAGATGGCCGTCATTTCCTTAAAGACAATTAGCTATGGTAACGGAAAATTGTACAACTCGGAATGGGGGGGGGGGAATTATAGAAACATCGCTGACTCGCGTCAGAAATCAAACCCAGGAGGTTCATGCCACCGTGCTGCCAGAAATTAATTCATTCATCATTGTCAGAAACCACTTAATCCTGTACAGGGCTGCGGTGTGCCAGAGCCTGTCCCCGCAAACACAGGGCGCAAGGTAGGGATATACCCCGGATGCGACGCCAGTCGATCACAGGGCACCAGGGGCAATTTAGTCAGCAGGCCAATTAACCAATGCAGCAGCATGTCTTTGGACTGCGGGAGGAAACCGAAGTGCCCGACGAAAACCCACGTGGACACAGAGAGAGAACGTACAAACTCCGCACAGAAAGGCACCCGAGCCGGGATTCAAACCCGGTAGCCTTCTTGCTGTAAGGGCGGCAGCGCCACTTAGCGCGCCACCGTGCCGCGCGCATTGTGCCCACAACACAATCAGGCGCTATATTTAATCTGGCGAACCGCGCACGAAGGCCGTCTCAGCAACACACGCGCGGGCGTGGCCCCTCCACTTTATCGCGCCCGTTCCCTTCGAAAATATTATTGCGTTCTCCCATTGTGATCGCGTTTTTGGGGGGTTTGAAACAAAGCTGTTTACCGCGCTGCCGCCGCCGCCGCGAATTTGTGGCGTTCGCTTGTTGTCGCTCCACGCTCACGCAGAAACGGCTCGATGGGCAATGCGGCCCGTCACTCACTCCGTTTGTATTCGAGCTGGAAGGAAGGAAGCGTTGAGCTAATGTGTAGCTCTTTTTAACGGTTGTCCAGCCGGGCACGGGGTAAGTAAGTTACAACGTCTCAGGGCACCGGGGGAACAAAACATATTCACGCATTCATTCGTTCGTTCGTTGTCAGAAACCGCGTAATCATATACAGGGTTGCGGTGAGCCGGAGCCTATCCCGGCAGACCGGAGGAAATTTAGTCAGGGAAATTAACCTAAACAGCAGCGTGTTTTTGGACAATGTACATATGGAGACTGGTCTATCGTAGTGTAATATGATCGGAAGGGAACTGCCGTGGCGTGGTCTGCTGGATGGGTGAAAGGGATCCACAGCTTTGCTATTCCTCCGTTCAAGCAGCGCAGAAGGAGGGATCGAATGTCTTTGGACTGTGGGAAGAAACCGCAGTAGCCGGCGACAACCCACGCGGACACGGGGCGAGCATGCAAACTCCACGCAGAAAGAGGCACCCTAGCCGTGACTCGAACTCGGCTATTCTTGCTGTGAGGTGGCAGCGTTACTCACCGCGCCACCACCGAGCCACCCTGGGCAGCAGCGTGACATTGTGTGGACACCTACCTTGCGTTTGTTTATTTTTACCTTGTTTTTATATATATTTTTTACTTATCTTGACATTTACGTGCAACGCTGTGCGTAAATAGTTCTTTTTTGTTTGGTTAATTTGGTATTTATATTTTTATTTTTTTTAAACAAATTATTTGCGTGTTTGTTGTGTCAATGCAGGAATCCCGTCAAGAGCTTGCAAGCTCACTGGGTATTTTTTCGCTGTAATAATAAACATCTCTATCTGTCTATCCTACGGCAGAGATGCGTCCCTCGCGCCTCTCCCCGTCAGTGCTCAGTGCGCCATTCATTATCCCACAGCTCCGTGTAAGTGGCGCTCCCTTGGATATCTCCGGCTGGCGATTTCCGGTGGTCATGGCCAAACCGGCCTCCTTAGGGAACTGGCTGCCCGGGAGAGAGAACTTTCCCAGCCCTGTGCCCTCCTCCCCGCACACCCCCCCCACTCCATCCACCACACACCCTCCCCTCACCCCACAACATCCACCACACAGCTGCCCCCTGCATACACACCGCACTCATCCTTCACACCATGCACACCCCACCCTCCCGTAACCCCACACACCATGCACACCGCACCCTCCACTCTAAAGCTCAACACCCACGCTCTCCCCTCGCCACCCACACCCAGTCTCACCCGTCATCCCCTCCCTGGGTCTAACCTCCCCGCCTCCCGCTCACCCCGCGCGCCCAGACCCCACACCCAGACCCCACACACCCAGACCCCACACCCAGACCCCACACCCAGACCCAGCAGCGGAGAGTGTGCCGATGCAGACAATGGCACGTTGTTCCCTCCTCCCTCCTTCTCCTCCTGCTGCTGCAGGCTGGCGCATGGCATCGCCCGGACTCCACTGATTGATGTTGCCTCTGCTTTGCCCAGCCTTTGGATATTTATGTGGATTTCTAATTGTTTGGAAAAAACAGCTGCAAAGTCATGGGAACTGGTACTTTTCCATGACGGGCTTTGTTTAGGAGTCGTAGCTCATACAGGTCCTTTATAAATAGCGGCGGTGGAGGCTTACTCGGCTCGCCTCTGCGAGCGTGGCGGTGTGCCGCCGATGCGTATGCGGCGTTAACAGTCACAACAAAAGCAATGACAGTATTTCAAGCAAATGGCTAATGCTTTTGAATTTCACTCTGAATGCTCAACCATCTCTCAGCAAATAACTCACCCTCCACCCATACAATCCCAGCCATCCTTGACTACCCTTACCAAACAATGCCATGTTTTGTAACGCGAACATGAGCACAACAAAAGCTGAATTCCAGTGTGGAACATCCTCGAGATTTTAGTTTGGCCTCAATGCTTGTCTGAGATTTTAAGGTGGAGTGTGGTTTATGCGGAGGCTGACTTTAAAAAAATTGTATATGAGAACGATGTTCAGAAATACATTCCGACCACTGGAACAGTATTACATAATAAAGTGTTGTTCAAATTTGCTTTAGTGTGGCCTGTGGAGGTAACAAGTGACTGGGTTCTAAGCGTCAGGTCCAATAGTTAAATGTTTTGTTTTTGTTTGGTTGATTTATTACTTTTATAGTCTTATTTATTTTTGTCAATTCGCGTGTTTGTTGTGTCGCAGGAATCCCGTAAAGAGCTTGCAAGCTCACTTGGTATGTTTCTACTGTAATAATACATATCTGTATGTGTAACAGCACGGCATATTTGCTAATCCAGCACCCCCTTGGTTTCGAGAGTGCTGCATTATCGGACTTTTGCAGTTGCGGGAAGTGGCGTCAACCAGTGATCTATCCATCCATCCATTGTCATAAACCGCGTATTCCTGTACAGGTTCGCAGATTAGCCGGAGCCTATCCCGGCACACACAGGGTGCAAGGCAGGGCTAATCCGAGGATGGGACACCAGAGTGGGGAAGTATGGCCACTTATCTTCACCCCAATGGCAGCGCAGCCTGAAATATTTGGTACCGCTGGTGCCATAAATAGACATTAATACTATTTTTAAAATATATGTAAATTCCAACCAAAAAAAGTACATCTAATCAAAATATGTCAACCACACATAGTCCGATACTAAACGAGCAAAGTGGGATAATTGGACCACTCTTTAATGTCAACAGGGGTGACTGAATATCCACTTTGCATTGGACGCTAGGGGAATACGAGACGTTTCATTAGTCTGTTGCCCAGTCCCGATAGCTCAAGCCAAAGTCATACTAAGCCGAGTAATACAAATGATTGAGATGTGCGGCTTGTCGCTCACTTGAATTCACATTGTTTGTGACAGTGCCGAGCCTCGCAGTGACCCAATCACTGCGGAGGCCGGCTGCTCTCTCTGTGCAACAACACGTGACTGCTCTCATTCTCCATCTCGCGTGTACCTGCGTCCGTCGCCCCCCCTCGCGACACATCCCGCGGTGTCCCCCCCAACCCCCGTCTCCTCTACTCACCGCCCCGAAAGGTGCTCAACACATCACAAGCAGTAGCGTCGATGCGGAGAAATTCTCCGCGACAAAAAAAAGACAAAAACGCCTCCTTCCAGACAATACGCCTTTTCCACATATCTGTCCCTGCATTCATTCAATGTCAGAAAGCGCTTAAACCTGTACAGGTGAGCCGGCGCCTATCACGGCAGACACAGGGCGCAAGGCAAGGCTATACCCAGGATGGGACGCCAGTCCATCACAGTCTGTCCCTCCACATGAATAATAAAAATGCTTGCATATCCCGTCAGCCCCACAAGCCTTCTGGAAGTGCCTCATTTGAGCAGACTGAAAGTCCAAAACTCTAAAGGGTTTTGCTCGATGCTTCTGGGGTTGTGCGGTTCTCAGGGAGTCCTTGTGGCTGATGGGATGTGTAAAAACCCACTCTGATTGTTTGTGTGGTGGGACAGATGAGCGATGGAGATGAATGTGTGTTCATCACGCGCAGGAAGAGCTCTTCTATCCAGTAAAATATTTCCCACCGTCTGCGCTAAACTGACATTCCATCGAAGAATTTAAACGTGGGAAAAGATTGTTTTGTTTGCTAAACCTCATCGCCTAGCCACTATTTTTTTTTGGGTAAAGTTCACCGCGGCAGCATACTTTTTTTTTTTTACCGTCAACGATGAGAGCTAAACAGTGTTTAATTTCATAAATCCACAGCGTGGCGTTGATGTAAAACACACGCAATATTCCACCTCGTCACAGACGTGAGAGACACGCAGAACGACTGTCTCGCCGTCATTGCAGCGCTTTGTGACCCTCGGGTGAAAGGCGCTATATAAATTGAATTATTATTATTATTATTTGGATCGAAATCTTGTGGCAACTCCAGTCCAGTGGGGTCACTGGTGCGTGTACACGCGCACATGAAACGTACCCGTTCCTATCGTACAGTATCGCGCGTTATCGAAAAACGGTTTAACAAAACATCCCCTCCCTCCCACGGCATACGACTAAATATGAACCCGAGCATCCCCACAGAATGGAAAGGACAGTCCCTTGCCTTTGCCAATTTATGAATGAACAAATATTTGTCGCAGTCTTTAAACACAATTAAGGGCCGGCGGACCCATTGTTTACTTCCACAAAAAGTTTTGGCAGAAGCCACTTAGTATAATAATTCAGACGCTGCTCTGGAAAGTCGTTCTTGAGAATTCCTGATAAGAGGTCCCTCAGGTGACATTACGCAGCAGAACTATAAGCAAAGGGAAAGAGTGGTGACCGCAGGATAATGGCCCTGTCTTGTTAAGATCTCAATAGAGGATCCTGCAATAAGATGGGAGCCAATTAGGAGTCAACATTAGAGCCATTACACATACAGACTCTAATCAGACGATCGTGAGGATGCCAATGGAAGTATGCAAGTTGTTTCAAAAACAATATAGCGGACGGAGGTGGCTCGCTGACCCGCGGGCGAATGCCCAGTGGTGGGAACCAAGACGCGATGCGGCCCATTCATCTGCAGCAGGCGTCTCCCCCTCTGTGGGAACGTCGCTCCGTGGGAACAGGACGCATTCTGAACGGCGCCGATACGCGCGTGTTTGGTGTCGCTCGGAGCGCTGGCATGGCATGCCGTTATCGTAGACCGGCACGTTGCCACTGCTGCTGTGCCACCTAACCGCGCGCCCAGAGGCCAGTCCCGCCGTCCAAGACCACTTTGTCTCCGTCCCCTCAGTGTATACGAGCGCCGCCATTACACTCAGGCCCGCAGCTATTACAATCCACAGTCTGGATAAGCTGGCCCGCTAATACAATCCCCAGTTACGATAATCGGCGCCTCTATTACTATCCGCAGTTACAATCAAATTTACCCGGGCAACGCCGGGTCGCCCCACCTAGTTGACGATAAAGTTGAATTGAATTGTATCCCTCATCACGTCACAAGTACCCAGAGGCAACGGGAGCAAGCAGGATTCGTTGACCCGGGTCACTCTTGCAAATGGTCTCCTATATTCTTAACCGGGTTTCAACAAAATCAACCGGAAGCTTGAAAGCAAATTGTGTTTGGAGCCGAAGGCGCTGAACAACAAACGTCTCTCGCCGTTGTAAACATCGACCGCTACGCCAACGATGGACAATTTACGTCCGACTCTAACGCGTGCATATATATATGTATTGAGATTGCATTTTCCAATTAATTTGTTCCAAGTTGTATGACATTTAACAGTTGCCTAAAGTAAATGACAAATCAACTTAAGCGTTTGGCAGCCACTTGCAGGATAATTTCACACGGGTCACTCGCTGAATTAGTCAGTGAGTGATTGGGATTTGTTTAAAGTCCCCCCCCAGTAA
This sequence comes from Geotria australis, assembly GCA_036362915.1. NCBI lineage: Eukaryota > Metazoa > Chordata > Hyperoartia > Petromyzontiformes > Geotriidae > Geotria > Geotria australis. The sequence continues at coordinate 4,186,698 of JAZEWU010000011.1, read as the reverse complement.
AAATGAAAAAATAGCAAAAGGTTAATATATAATTAATTATGCATCAATACATTTTCTACAAAGCATTTATTAAATACTCATTGCGGCCATGTATAATTGACAGAATAGGAACTTTAAACGATTGCTTACGCGTGCGACTGCACGCGGACATTTACCTTAATTAAACCCCAAGACTGTACGCACGTTTTATCCATGATATTTATCCGAGGATTTTTCGTCCAACTCTTTGTAGCTAACGTCTTACAGAAGTTGTTCAATTAAAATATTTCTGCCGAAAGTCTGTTCATAAATAAATCATCGTCCGCGGATGCCACCAGCGTCAAAACTCCGGACGGGGCCCAAACGTGGGCGGGCGAGCGGGTGCGCGGGCGGGTGAGCGGGGGGAGAGCGGAGGGCGCCGAGCCTCCGGGCTCCCGCTCGCTATGAGGGCAGCATCCCGCGCGCCTCGCCACGCCGATGGTGCGTACCCACGGGATGGTGTACGCAGCGATATCGCTCGCGCGCCCGGACCGCTTTCCGTAACGTTAAGGCGGCTCTTAAGAAACGCTTCTCTATCTTACGTGACGGCTATATGACGGAGCCATCGTCTTGCTCGTCTGTTTGGTCAAAGCATGCGAGCGCCGTTGGAAGTCGACATTTAGCTCGCGAGCGAAGCGCCGAGTGGAAAAACCAGGGAGCCCCGCCGTTGCGTGTCTGCGAACACTGCGCAGTCGATGTGCGAAAAATATACGAACGCAATAACACAAATTCTAACGCATATCTACGTGTAAGTTCCACGGACCGGAGATTAAGGACGATTTCACAGCAACAAACAATTACGAGTCAATGAGGACGAGAAACTGTGGATGGCCGGGGCTGCCCAACCCCCACCACCCCCCCTCGGCTCCTCGGAGAGGACGGGCCCCCCGCCGCGCAGCGCCGAGACGTATAATTTGAACAAAATTAGAGTTTTCATGATTTTTGACACAGTGGCTGAGCACAGGCCCAAAGGCCCCAAGTGGTGAGGCGGCCGGCAACAGACAAACGGCACAATCGCCGAAGTTGTAACGGACAAGAGGTGAGCAAGGTTATTGTTTGTAAAGGGTTTGGGAAAAAAAGGCGATGATGATAACCTAAAAACTTTCGTGACCAATGGTATCCATAGTATGTCCCTTTTACGGGTTAGGTCACGAAAAAAAATTAGTGTCGTAAACCCGCCTCTACCCGATGCGGCTAATTAGTAAGGTTTATCACGTGAACAAAACGTGCCAATTCTTTACTTCAGCACACCTGTATATTGGAGAGCCAACCCACAACATTTATAAATGTAAATGTGACACGTTTTGTGACAAAACCTTGCTAATTGGCTGTGTCGGGTGGAGGCGGGTGTACGGTACCGATTTTTTACGTGACCCAACCAATAAAAGGGATAATATACTAGAGACGATAATAATGGGACGGTGGCGTAGCGGTGAGTAGCGTTTGCGCCTCAAAGCAAGAAGGACCCAGGTTAAAATCCCAGCACAGGGGCCTTTCTGTGTGGAGTTTGCATGTTCTACCCGTATCCGTGTGGGTTTTCGCCGGGCATTCCGTTTTCCTCCCACAGTCCAAAGACATACTGCTGCATAGGTTAATTAGCCTTCGGACTAAATTACCCCCGGTGCCCTGTGATGGCCCGGTGTCCTACCCTGGGCATAGCCCTGCCTTGTGCCCTGTGTCTGCTGGCATAAGTTCCGGCTCACCGCGACCCTGTACAGGATCAAGCGGTTTCTGACAATGGATGGATGGATAACGATGATGGGAGGGAATTTCACAGTGGGAGCAGGGATAGATAGATGTTTATTATTACAAAGAAGCGCGGGGAGAAGAAGTGTGGTGACTGGCGGTGTGGCGGTGGCCTCGATATCTGATGAACCCGAAACAAAAGCCTCCTCAGCTCTGGCTTCAATCTGGCTGCTCGGTCCGTCGTGTGTGTCAAACCTACTGCAAGGGATAATGTCTGCGCCGTCTAGGTTCAACAGAGTAATTGGCCCTTTCACGTGGAACAACAACAAGGCACTCCATTGTTCCCTGTGTTTTGCTTTTGGCTGCACTACACGACACGGCACAAACACAAACTAATTTGAATGTGCTTTGTTATTGGAACCGCCGCAAATATATATTAAGAATAAATGTCGCGGGCAATTGACTTTTTTCAACACTGCAGAGCTCGTATGCCGTTGGTCACGCGAGTGCTCGTAACCGCTGTACGGCACACACGCCGCGACGCGGCATTTCCGTTGCTGCTGAGCCATCCCCCTCTCTCGCATGAGCCAGTGATTCAACGAGACGAGCGAGCAATGTGTTGCCAAACTTAAATCAAGTTCAATGAATAGTTTTCGCGTATGTAGGTCAGCGGATGACCGGCCCACGCCACTGCGGGATTACCGCCACCATCAAGTGGATGCGTCACCGGCGACCGTCGTTCGGATTCACGATCGGCGCGGCCAGCAGGGACCACCACATCTGCGCCTCACAGAAAGAATGGTCTTCCCCAGGCAGGTTCGATCCCCGCCTTGGGCGCCTTTCTGTGTGGAGTTTGTGGGTTCTCTCCCCTTGTTGTGGGTGAGTTTCCTCCAGGCTCCCCCGGTTTCCTCCCACAACTTTAAAAAACAAACTCATTAATGAATTGACCGATAACATCCTAATATATAGGAAGCAGTGTGTGGCAATATGGTGCCGGCAAACCGCCTGGCTGCCTCCTCCGCCTCTCTGCGCTTTCCTCGCGCCTCTGAGTCGTTCGCTCGTCAAATGAGTACCTTTGATAGTGAAGTAATATGTGCGCGTTATAAATGTAAAATAGTTATTATTACATCTTGCTTCCCATCCGTCAACCGAATATCCCATAAAATCGTCGGATTCACGAACCGTGGATAAACCGTGCACCTGCTGGCACTCAGGGTGGCAGACAGGAAGTTTGTACTGTATAGTGCAGATGCGCGAGTCGAGCGGTGGGAACGTCAAGCCTAGCTCCACGCAACTCAGTTCCAAGCACCTAAAGCAACTCAGGGTGGCAGACGGGAGCTAGGTTACCGTACAGTACGAACGTGAAACCCGCCCGTCCTGCAGCGACCGACGCCCACCGCCGATTTGCCCCCCGCCCCGAGGAAACATCGCACCGCGGCCCGCGAGCGCCCGCGTCCCCCCGAGCGGCGAGGCCCTCCCGCTCTGACCTGGATTTGCTGCTGCAGGACGTTGATCTTCTGCTGCTGCTGCAGGAGCTGTTGCTGCTGGCGAGCGATCTAACGGGGAGAGACACACACGCGGCGGCGGCGGCGTTAGCAGCGTCGGGCTGGACGGTGCGAGCAGTGGTGAAAGTACGCCGGCGCGGCCCGCTACGGCGTACCGAGGTTTTCACGGCTCGATCGTGACGGTTGCTCTTCAGAGCCGGACGCATCATGTCAGGCTTCCGATGTGGGAGGCGAAACGTCGCGGGGGAGAGAGAGGGAGATCGCTCGGCACGGCGATCTCGAAAGAACACACAATGTCGAGCGCACTCTCGTTTGCACAGATGCACGATTTAGATGCCGCAAGATAGAACTGGCTCGGCCGTTGCTCTCTGGCCGGTGCAGTGGTTGCCGTGTGACCTGAAAATGCTTTTCTGTTTCCATAGGATGGCAGAAGAATGGCAGGTAATGGGCGAAAAATGCCGAAAATCTCCTAAACCTGCACAGTGAACAACACAGCGAGGCCTTTAGGTGACTCATAATACGGGTAATCTGCAAAACAGCACGCCCGTTCCTAATCACGAGGGCAAACCGCAAGACCTATAGAAAGCCCCAGAGGTGAGTATTCTCCTGCAGAGCAGGGCCTTTAAGCGCAAGGTAATGAGCTGGGTCTGAATGCAAACTAAAGTGGAGAGGCTCTGCGATGAGGTGACGGGGCGTGGCCGCGGATTGTCAACACGTGTCAAGGGGCGGCTGGTCTTCTTCTTTGCGATTCTTCGAAGCACGATGGCTGGTGATCTCGCGATAACCATCAAGGTCTCCCCTCGATAACCGGGCACATCGCAAAGGCGACGCGCCACTTATGTCACAGAGACAACGTAACGTTTCCAGAGCTGTGATCAGTTCACAGAAATGTGCGCTTTCGTCCCCCGGCCGATACATTCATAAACAAAAAAACCACATTATTGCCGCTCGCTGTCACCGTTAACAATTGCGAACGTCTCAAGGGAAAGCGAAATATGTGTTTTTCCCCGTAAAGATTTGTCAACAATCACTTCCGTTTTGCTTTTATCGTTTGTCGCGGGTTGTTTAACCCGATCTCCGGCCTCGGGGAAGCTCAACGCAAGCGTTTCAAACTCCGCAGGTCGCGCGCCTCCTTTGAAGGGCAATGTACACAAGATTAAAAATGTAGCGCGGGAATCTCGCACAAAACTCCGAAACAAGCGAAGGGGTGGGTGGGGGGGGGGCAAGGCGCGGAGGCATCATTTATTAACCCGCCACATGAATACACGACACCCTTCCTCTTGTGGGGTCTTTATTCCCATTTGGCATGTTTTAAAGATTAATCGGATTAATAATATAAATAATAATTGGGAGCGCGGGGCGGAGAAGCGTTCGTTCAATTAGCGGCGTGTTTACCATCGCCGTAAACCACCTCTCACGTGCGTTTGGCGAGACGCGTTATTAAACTAACGCTCACCTTCGTGCGACCGTCGTCGCCTCTGGTTTTTGCGTCGGTTACGAACCCCGCGTCACGCGGCATTCAGTGATCTCGCCAATGTTTGGAATGTCGAAGTGTTCGGTTGGCTGTGTTCTAAGTCAGGGATTCTCAAGCTTTTCGCATCTCGAGGCCCACGTGGCACACTCGGGTCTGGTCTCTACGGACCGCTAGGTGGCGCTCGCGGCCCAATGATGGGTCGCGACTCGCCGGTTGAGAATGAGCGCTCCGGGTGAATGTACCTTACACGATTCGCGCCTCTGAGTCGTTCTCTTGTCGAATGAATATCTTCGACATCGAATGAATATCTTCGACATCGAGAGAATATCTGCGCGTGATGGACTGGCGTCTCATCCTGGGTTATAGCCCTGCCTTGGCCCTGTGTCAGCTGAGATAGGCTCCGGCTCACCGCGACCCTGTACAGGATTAAACGGTTTCTAACAATGATGACGTGAAGATACGCGTCAATTAATTACTGCTTGAGCACGCTGGTGTTTACGAGAGCAATTCGCAACAGTTAACGAAACGGCGCGACGTTTTGCTGGTGCCGACAGGCTGGCTTCGCCGCGCAGCTACCAGAAATAGCTGGCAGCGGAACGTCGCTCTCCAACACTGCCGGCGTGCTGCTGAAGCGGTAACAAACCGGCACGTTCGTTCACGCGATAACTTTATTAATTAGCCGTGTCTCAGAACGGGTCCACTTCCTACGCCGCGATGTTTCCGCTGAGAGGAAACAGCGGTGAGCGTGGCGCTGCTGCAGGAGAAATAGATTTCGTCGCGGCGTCTCTGCGCTCAAGTTGCCAGCACTGGGCGCGATGATGAACGCTTACGATTCTCGGATGCGTCTGCTCGTGCCGTTTTCACTTAATAACCCCTCGGCGGAGAGAATCAACAGCATTGTCGGCGAGTTAATCATATCGATTGAGAGGTATCCTTAAAAAGATAAAAACATACACTTGACAGAAACGAGTACTGTAGCATCGTTGACGACAGGCTGCGTCCACGTTCACGGATGCAAGCGCCTCTAATCGTTGCGATACTTTTAAATAGAAAAGAAAATTAACGCGGAGAAATTGGGATCGTGTGAGTTCATCGTTGCGCGATATACCGATGGCTTGTGCTACACGTGGCATCACGCTCTTGAGATCCTAACGCCTGATGATGCTTTCAAAGTGGGAGGCGAAACGTCGCGAGGGAGATCGCTCGACACAGAACACCTCTGACGAGCAACCATCGTCAATGAATGATATTAACCAAGACTGTGTCGTGTGGCTTCAACCGCAGGGCGGGCAGTCCCCGCAACACGGACCGATTCCGTTCTTGAGCCCGTTCCTTGTCGATTTGTTCGCTCGTCGGAACATAACGCGGCGCAATACAGTATTTAATGTTACACTGTACCATATACGAAGCAGTAATGCGCTCGATGCTTTCAGAATGTGGACATTATTTGTACTGTTGTAGATATGAATAGTTTACAGAACCTAAAGTCGGAACGTCAACATTTTACGGTACACTGTAAACTGCATACAGCGTAAAACTAATCGTATCTTACGGGAGCTCGTTCGTAAGCACGAGCATTCGTAAGTCGGGGACTGTCCATACATACTGTACACCATACATACATCCATTGTCAGAAACCGCTAAATCCTGTACAGGGTCGCGGTGAGCCGGAGCCTATCCCGGCAGACACAGGCCGCAAGGCAGAGCTATACCCAAGATGAGACGCCAGTCCATCACAGGGCACCGGGGGCAATTTAGTCCACGGGCCAATTAACCTATGCAGCAGCACGTATTTGGACTGTGGGAGGAAACCGGAGCGCCCGGCGAAAACGCACGCAGACATGGGGAGAACATGCAAACCCCGCACAGACGGGCACCCGAGTTGGGATTCGAACCGAGGGACCCTCTTGCTGCGAGGCGGCTGCGCTACTCACCGCTACGGCGCCGTGCCGCCCCAATAATGAGCACGTGCGGACGATTCCATCGTCTCGAGCCGACGAGCGGTCCACTGCGCGAAAAAAACCCCACGACTGCCCGTAATTAGCAGCGACGTGCGGCAAAGCCCCAGAGGTCGGGGCAGCTCGCAAATCGAGAAGGGAAACATAAGTGAACTAGTCTGGCGCGCGCGTTTACTGACAGACGCTCAGAGGGATGGGGGAGATGCGGGGCTCGGGGGGGTTAGAGGGCCTGCGACCCCCCGACGACGCTCCTGCACACTTGTCCCCCTGCTCCGCGCGGACACAGACACCCGCGATGCGACGCTTTTACCCGTGGCTCCCAGCCGCATTAGTTTAAACATTACAGGGAGCGCGGCCGAGGCTCTCCGCCGGTGCTGGGAATCGGCGCGCGCGCAAAGTTACGGCCGCGCGCAACGCGATCCGGCGCGATCGCTGCTAAAGGCTTCGGGAATGTGAAGGTTGGTTTTTTTTCAGGCCAAAGAAAGAAAGTGGGCTTACGTGTCTTTTTGCCGGATAATTCGTGTCACGGCATTGCGATGACTTGAACGGCTAAGCTGATTTATTCCTGTATAGGCGAACACTCGCGGAGGGGACGTACGCAGCGTTTGCCGCTGTGTGTATACACGCGGTCGTTAGCAGGGTGATTTGAAGTGAACGTTGTATTCTAATAACTCGACCACGATTTGTCAACGTCACATTGCAATCGTTGCTCAGACAGTGAATGGGTTTATTTCTGTTATCATGAGGGCGCCGCTCAAAACGCAAGTTTGTTATTTTCAATGTCGTTCCTCCTGGTTTCATACATTTTTGCAAACGGAGGCATTGCGGGTGTAAAGACGACGGCTGCATGTTCTCCCCGTATCAGCGTGGGTTTTCGCCGGGCACTCCGATAAATAATAATAATACAATTTTTAACGCGCACAAATTCCCCGCCCAGCCGAAGCGAGACGCAGATACTGAGTCGCGGAGCCAAGCTCAGTTGCCCAAAGGCCTGAAGATGGAGGTGATGTTTGAGTTGTTTTTTTAAAGGTCGAGATGATTGTGATTACGTCTCACAATCCAAAGACATGGTCAATTTTTTTTATATTTTAATTTGTATTTATTTTGTCAACTCGCGTGTTTATTGTCGCAGGAATCCCGTAAAGAGCTTGCAAGCTCGCTGGGTATTTTTCTGCTGTTGTAATAAACATCTATCTATCTTTCTAAAGAACTATTTCAAGGCTGTCCGCGGTGTCGACTGACACGCACACGTCGCTACGCGTGCGACCACAACGCATCCTCCAAAACACGGCGGCCTCCAACCCGGTCATGGGTAAATGATGCGGATTACTCATTCCGCTGGTTAATGTTCCTCTCCCAGCCGTTCTCTCCACAGCCTTGTGCAGCGCTTTGTGACCCTCGGGTGAAAGGCGCTCTATAAATGTTATTATTATTTACGTGACATTCGTCAACATTAAAATTACACGTGTGATTCTCGTAACATGCCACCGTGCCATTTGGGACACAAAGCATTCTGTGGCCTATTCCACAATCCACAACGTTCACCTCCACTTTATCCGCGTCCCGCGCGCACGTTTTTCTCGCAAACAGATCGATGCTGATTACTATGCTGCGGCATTATTCATGAGACGCTAAATTTGCTTTTCAGCGCCGATGGATTTCGAAGGCAAATTGTAACCTCGCTCTCATCGTGAAGCAGGACAAAATCAGCGGCAGGGGAAAGGTGAACGTAGGCGGCCAATTACTCCGCCGCGTCCCCGACTGCATTGTTACCGGCGGAGGGGCATCGTCATTTCAATGACAAAATAATACTTTGTGGAGAACGTCTGGCCTCTCGCTCTGAATGTCGCCGTCGAGCCGCGCACTCACACCCACGTGCTTTACACACACTGGCGCCATTATAATCGCAATCATCCCGCGTATAAACAATCACGTTGGCGGCAGGGTGGCGCAGTGGCAACATCTGCGCCTCGCAGAAATAATAATAATAATAATAGCATTTATATAGCGCCTTTCACCCGAGGGTCACAAAGCGCTGCACAAAGCCGCAGAGAGA
>JAZEWU010000011.1:4125177-4136903 GCA_036362915.1 Geotria australis | reverse complement strand
GACCTAGAGGCCGACCCAGGACATGCTGGAGGGATTATATCCTTCGGCTGGCCTGGGAACGCCTGGGAATCGCCCAGGAAGTGCTGGAATCTGTTGCGGAGGAAAGGGATGTCTGGTCCACTCTCCTTGGACTGTTGCCACCGCGACCCTCAATAGGACAAGCGGTTTGGAAAATGGATTGATGGAAAAAAGTGAGGTTTTTGAGAATAATAATAATAATATATTTGTAACGTATGGTGCATATTCTCCGGTTATGTTGTGACCGTTGATTCAGAGGCACGGAGCCTGGCTCAGTGGGTTTGTTGTGAGTTGGTGAAGAGGTGTATTTTAAAAAGCTTTTTGAAAGTTGCGGGGGACTGTGTTTGGCGTAATAGATGTGGCAGGCTGTTCCAGGTTGTGGGTGCCGCGACCGGGAATCAGCGTTGTGCGAAGGTTGTGCGTGAACACAGTGTGTGGAGCAGGTGCTGTGATGAGCTGCGTAGAGTGCGGCTCCACGGCACGGAGACACAAAGTGCAACTGGAAGCAACATCGCTCTCCCGTTCAAAACAACGCGGCGCGTTCTCAAGTTGCAGCAGCTGCGAGTCGATCGTCTCAAAGCCGCCGCCGCCGCTACCTGGCTGAGAAACATCACGCTGCGTCAAATTTGATTTGGCACTTAATTTGGCCTTTTCCTCCCCTCGAGGCTTCATTCAAGGAAAGCCATTCAATCGGTCGCTGGCGGAGCCGCGAGCGCTGCTCCCGAGATGCGCCACAAAGGCGAGCGCAGCCAATTCCAGGTCATCGCTAAGTGGGGCCGTGCTGTTACAGCGAGTTGTGACAATGGATTAGTATTTACTCGCTGCCGAGATGCTAAGTAGCTGGATAAAAAATACAAGCGGATAGGCGTGCATCGACAAGTAATGTCACCTGCAGTGTGTTAAATGTACAATAATAATAATAATAATGTACAGCCCTTTGAAAGCGGCGCTTGAAAGCTGTTCTTTCGGGATAGCCGTGTCGAGCGCTCTCCCTCTCTCCCTCGCGACGTTTCGCCTCCCACGTTGGAAGCATCCTCAGGCGAAGAACAGCTTGGAGAGCAACCGTCATGAAGTGAGCTGTGAACACCTAGAGCAGTATGTACAGCCCTATGTGAATCCACTGCCGGATGGAGGCATTCTCACGCTATATCTTTCACCACACCGGTCAGTGGCGGGTTGGTGAAGGAGGTGGCAGGATCGGTGCAGACGCCACTGATATTAGCCGTGGAGAGGAATCGAGCTCAGGTCACCCGGTTCAAAGTTCACCGCGAGAAACCCTGCACCAGCCAGCCTCCGCCCGTGAAATGCGTCAGAACGTGCATGCCGTACAACGGTGGGAAGTGTGCGGCACAGTCGCCTTTTGTCAATTGTCCTCCTTGGCCTGGCTCTCCAGGGTTGCCACCTGTCCCGGTTTCACGCACACGGTCCAGGAATGGGCCGTCTGACTCCGGGTGGCACGAGTTGGATCGCAGCGACATTTCGCACCGTTTACCGATGTTTATTATTAATAATAATAGAAGTTTATAGAGCACCTTTCACTAACATCTCGGCTCAAATCAAGCCTCTGGATTGTTTTGCGATGCGGGTTAAATATGATGTAGGTTGTCACGGCTCGGTTCACGGCGGTTGCTCTTCAGAGCTGTTCATCGGTAAACAACACCAGGGACGCGTCTGCCCCCCGCACACACAGTCCGAGCTTCATAGGTGCTGGCCACTACCAGCACTTGACCCTATAGTCTGCTAAAGCTACACGGGGGATCTTTGTCTTTGCATGCGTGGAGGGGAGCGGTTAGCACGCCGCGCGCCTGGAGCCCGAGTTCGATTCCTGTCCATCGCCAACGTTCTTGATGATTATCTGAACGTGCCTTGGACCTCCCCTAGGTCGGATCAGCCTTGAATGAGCACCGGGCGCAGTGTGTTACGCGGCATCGTTCCGTCATCTGTCGGCGCTCGCTAACGGCCCTCGCCCCAAGTCTGCCCCGAGCTCCGCGGGGCTCTTAGTCTGTGTAGAAATCTGTCAGCCCGATCCCGATACCCTCAAGGTGCAGCTCCTCACGGTGAGTGGAATGCTGCTCGGTGCCTACCATTAATCACACTTCATTTCTGACGATTAAATATTTACTTTTCCTTACCGCAGCCCTCGACTGGGGTGCTTGTAAAACACCCGCGCGTCGACGACGGGCACCAGCAGCGGGACGGATGTAAACTTGCCGACGCGACAGGGGAGCCGCCGAGTCGCGACTCTCGCCGCGAGCCGCGACCGGGGTGGGTAGGGAGGGGGACACCGGGAGCGCGTCGCCGCCTGTCATTAACGGCGGCGGTCTAATTTTAAGAAATCGCTTATTTAGAATCCGCTAATTAGGGATGGGTAATGCGTGTGCAAAAAAAAGGCGCGCGCATTTAAGTAGCCGGCGCTAATGAATTGAACACTGGGCCGTGAGTAATTTCCCAGCCAGACACGGGCGTGACACGCCGTCGGATCGGGAACTCGGTTGCAAACGGAGCGTGCGGAGCGACGTACAGTGCCGGCCTGGCTTCGGCTGCGGAGCGGCGGCAGCCGGCGCCGTAGCGGGCCGGTCGCCGCGGTCACGGCGGCGAGGCGAGCTTTCCGTGGCGTAACGGGAAACCCGCCGTAAGGAGCTCGGCACGCGTCTGTGTTCGCGCGGCTACAGGTGTCGCAAACGCGGCGTCGCACGTCGACGCGCCGTGGAGAAAGCGAAGGTTCTAATTCGGGGGTCGTTCGTTTTGCGAGGTCGCAAACGTAGAACCGCGACGCCGGAGCGACGCTCAGTGAGATGCGCTCGCCCTGGCACCGCGCCACGTGATCACACACTGGCAGCAAACTCGTGCTTGCCTTACAACATTCCTCCTCCTCGGGTTTTGCCGATAAACCAAACCAGTCGGAGTATTTAGCCACGATGCGGTGATTTGCTTTGAATGGCCCCTCGGCTGGAGGTGGAGGACTCTAGTTTAAACGTTGGCACTGTACCTACACGAGGATGGAACCCAAACGGAAACATTTATGAATGTTGGCCGTGGAAGCCTACTTTTAAAATTAGCGGGCGCTGTTACGCAGACACGTAAGCGTGCGTGACGCGACCCTGTACAGGGTCGCTGTGAGCCGGAGCTTATCCTGGCAGACACAGGGCGCAAGGCAGGGCTATACCCAGGATAGAACGCCAGTCCATCACAGGGCAATTTAGTCCACAGGCCAATTAACCTATGCAGCAGCATGTCTTTGGACCGTGGGAGGAAACCGGAGTGCCCGGCGAAAACCCACGCGGACACGGGGAGAGAACGTGCACAAACTCCGCACATAAAGGCGCCCGAGCCATTTATATTGCCATTAAACTAAAACCGCATACATCGGGGGAAAAACACCGAAGCAGAAACGAACGCACAGAAATGACGACGCGTGGCGTACTTCGAGGGGGGGGAGGAATAGCGACCATCCGGCGAACGGTTATGAGCGCTCGTCACCGGCGCAATGGTGTATTTTACTAATACGGCGCCGCGTTATCCGCGAGCGAGTAATCCTTGCCGAAGTTGTTTGCTCCGAGTAACGAAAGCCAAATTACGGCGCATTGTTGACGGCTAATTGGGCACGACAGTAAACGAGACGAGGAGGCAGAGCGCCCCCCACCGCCCCCCGCCAGAGCCGAGCGGTCGCTGCGACGCGCCGTCAAAGTGGTTCCGGGCGGCGGTGGCTTCAGCAGCAGCGTGCGTGCGGTGTTTACAATAAACCCCCCCCCCCCTTTAAAGTACGCGCGGATAGCAAAGATGACGAGTTGTAATTTGCGGTGACACCAGCATATGCACAATAGTCAACGTTGGGAGGTTCCCCGGGCGGGTAAACACGGCGCTACGCTGCTCTCGCGCCGGAGGAGACGCGTGGGGGGCACGAGGCGCACGCGACCCTGTGTCTGTGTGCGTGCGTGTGTCTGTGTGGGGGCTAAACGGGCGCGACACGGGCGAGGGAGGAGATGGACTGATGCGGCACAGGAGGATCTGGAGCTGGGTGGACTTGCTGAAAACTGGTTACCAGCGGTGTCAAGATCGACCTCTGTGGAGGATGTTCGTGAAGGACGCTACCGGGCAGTTGGAGGCAGTCGCCCTCCAGCAAAAACGGAGGGCGGAGGAGCGACGCTCACAACGGCACTTGCCCCTACAGTCTGTTAAGGCTATACGGGGGAACCTTTGTCTTGGCTATGTGTGTATCTGTCTGAGTGGGTATGTGTGTCGGCACATAACGCACGTAACGCACTCGCATTGCTTGTGTTCTCAACCAGAGTCCTGGTTGAGAACACAAGCAAGCCAGAGCAATAAAATATCCGGTGACAAATAAAAAAAAAATTGCCCGTTGCGACACGACGAAGGCATTTCATTGTTCAAACCCAAAGAATGTTATTAATCGTGTGAAGTAACTGACACCGAATGTCGCCGCGGTGAGGCGAGGGGTGGCGGAAACTCCACATTCCTCGGACGGCCACCGTTGGTTCGCGGAGGACGCTCGTCACCGCTGACGCTCACCCTCGCCGGCGGAATCTCTACCCGCTCGCAACCTCCGCGGCCGCGATTAGATAGATGTTTATTATTGGGGCGGCACGGTGGCGTAGCGGTGAGTAGCGCTGCCGCCTCACAGCAAGAAGGTACCGGGTTAGAATCCCGGCTCGGGTGCCTTTCTGTGCGGAGTTTGCATGTTCTCCCCGTGTCCGCGTGGGTTTTCGCCGGACGCTCCGGTTTCCTCCCACGAAGACATGCTGCTGCATTGGTTAATTGGCCCGCGGACTAAATTGCGCCGCCGCTCTCGCAAAGCGCGGAGGGGTCGGGCGCTGGCGACGATCGATCGACGCGTGGCCATCGCGCAGGACAGGGTGCACCGGCAGAGGTTACCGCGTGCACCGGCTCGTGGGCTCGGTGCGAGGGTGCCACGCGATATGGCCGTGAGCACACAGGAGAATATGGGGGCGAGCAGAGGTCACCGCGTGGATTAGAATGTCAGCGATGCATCTGGGGTTGTGTTTATAAATCCGGGCAGCGGACGTAGCGGTTGTCAGCGCCGAATGTCACGATGGTCGCTCTTCAGAGCTGCTCTTTCAGGGATAGCAACCATCCCGAAAGAACAGCTCTTGCACATCTTGTCATCGATATCTGCATTATATTAGTTCTATTTGCACTATATTTGTTATAATTATAGTTTTTGTTCTAGATTTGTGCATTTTTGTTGTATCCCCCCCCCGACCCCCAGCTTAGCTTAACTTGTAAATATAAATAAAAAAATAGTATTTAGTTTATTTTTATCCTAGTGTTTTTAAACCCTTGTTGTTGTGTTCCAGTCCATGTGTATGCCAACACCGGGGTCTGAGAGAAACGGCATTTCGATCCTCTATATGTCCTGTACATATGGCAGAATTGACAATAAAGTTAAATTGAATTGAAGAGCAACCATCATGAATCGAGCCATCAACACAGCATCTAATATGATTCGCACTTGTGCACATTACATTTCAATCGCAAGTGCGCGATATTTAACTCGCGGAAAATCCCACGTCCGCTCCTGGACGACACAACGGATACGTGTGTGTTGTAAACGCTCCTCCACCCGACACGGCCAATTAAAAACGTTGTCACGCGCTAAACAGACGCGCCGATCGATTGCCGCTTCAGTGGCACGGCCGTCGCGCCGGGGAGAGCGATCACACACGCCGACGCGCGACGGTACGGGGCGCGTTATGCTTCCGCGACGATCTCGCCCCGAACATCAATTCTGAATCGAAATATTGGTCGCGAAAGCCTTCCCGTTAAATCTGCTCAAAAACATGTTTCCGTTACGGTTTTCACGCGCGGCAAACGCTGGCCGAGTACAATGCGCCCATTGTGGAAGTCTTACTACAGGTTGTTCTCTTTCTGGGCATCATGCCAGCATGGAAGAGTAGGCCAAATACCGTCTACCGGGTTCTCTGGTTTTCTCACGACTTAAAAAAAAACACTCCTTGATTAATCGGCTGATAACGTCATAATATATTGGTTAGGTGCCTTGGTTAATGGTTCTCACTAAATTACTTACCACTCTTGCTTACTTGCTTACCCCTCCCCACTGGACAACTGTTAAAAGAGCTACATGGTATTAATGTAGGTTTTCACGGCTACATTGCTCAACGGTTCCAGCCAGCGAAAGTAAAAACTGACCGACTATAGGACGCAGTATCTGCCGATTGTTGGTGCCAGCTGACCTCCGTTACTGCCTTCCCCCTACCCCGGCTCTCTGCGTTTTCCTCGCTCCTCTGAATCTTCCTCTCTTCGAACACGTTTGACATGAATGTTACGTATTTTGGACGATTTTATTTGAAAAATGTGTGCAACGCTACGTGTAAATGTGTTTTTGTTGGTCGATTTAAATTTGGTTATTTAAGAATCTTGTATATATTTTAATTATTGTCAGCAATTCGCATGTTTGCTGTGTCGCAGGAGTCCCGTAAAGGGCTTGCAAGCTCACTGGGTATTTTTCTGCTGCAATAATAAACATCTATCTCTCAAACGCGGTGGCGCTTTACACATTGCGATCATTACCACTATTACTAACTGCGTGTGTTTTTTTTACAGCGCGCTTTGTTGCGGCTCCCGTCGCCGGGAGAGGTGGGCGGTTGGCGACGCGCTCCGTCGTGCCGCCCGCTCGCAAGCGACGGGACGGGGCTCCGCTCCACAGTGGCACGGGCAAAAGGCCACACAATTTGTAGGATGGTGCCTCTGATTGAAATGTCACAATTAGGAGCCAAAGTGAATTATGCAAATCAATAAATAAATGGAAGTGTCCTTTCCAATAGTACATAAACAATAGTCATTGTGATTCCCATTAAAAACGCCAGCCAATTAAGAGGCGGCCACCATCGTATAAATTAGAGTGTCCGGATTCGGTCGTTGATATACTGTACATCTGGCAATTGCCGCGTACGCCGTGGATCATCGCGTCGCCCGACTGTGTGCCGTCATGGCGGACCGCTCCCAGAATTCCCTTGTGCGGTGAAACGCGACGTCGACAAAATACGTAATGGAAACTCTCGTGAGCTTGGTCGTCGTACTTCTGTCACTTACCGCGACCTCGTAACGTGCCGCGGTGAGACCGGATAGAACGGCGCTAATAATTTAATAATAATAATAATAATGTCACATTTATAACGCTCACATATTCATTCATTGTCGAAGATATTCATTCGACGAGAGAAGGACTCAGAGGCGCCAGGAAACCGCAGAGCGTCGGAGGAGGCAGCCAGGAGGTTTGCCGGCGCCATATTGCCACACACTGTTTCCTATATATTATGATGTTATCGGCCAACTAATGAATGAGTGGTTTTTTAAGTCGTGGGAGAAAACCGGAGAACCCAGAGGCAACCCACGCCGAACAGGGGGAGATCACAGAAACTCCACACAGAAAGGCGCCCAAAGCGGGAATCGAACCGCCTCGGGCAAGACCATCTTTTCTGTGAGGCGCGGATGTTACCACTGCGCCACCCTGCTGGGTCCTCGGACACTGTACGGAGAGCAGGCCACTGTGCCGCCGGTGTCAGTGCTGAGTGTCTGCTGCTGCTGCATGGGCTGTCTGTGTGTGAATAGGGGGGCTACGCACCCCCCCCCCCACCAGGACATTGGTTGATTCCTGCGTGGGGGGGGGGTCGTCACCTCTCACACTGTAGACCAAACCCGAACACGCGTCTCAGTCAGCGCCGATGTTACCACGGGCGACACGGTGGCAGCGCAGTGGTAACATCTGCGACTCACAGAAATAAGGTTCGATTCGTGTGCCTCTCTGTGTGGAGTTTGTGTGTTCTCCCTCTGTTCTGCGTGGGTTTCCTCCAGGTTCACCGGTTTCCTCTCACACGAAAAAAGCTCAGTAATTAATTGGCCATTACCGTACCATCATATTTGATGCGGTGTCTGCCAAACGTTGGTGCCGGCTAACCTCATGGCTGCCTTCCCCCTCCCTGCCTCTCTGTGGTGTCCTCGAGACTCTGAGTCATTCTCTGTCACTTCGAAATTGAATGAATATGCGTGGCACATTACAAATTGAAATTATTATTACGTCAATTCCTGGACAGGTGGCGGCCCCATCCCTCTGGCAGGTCAGTGGAATTCTGCCGGTGTGAACGGCGATCCCGAGTTTTCACCGGGATAAATACGATCACGCACTGCTGCTCCGTAGCTCTGTCCTACGCATGCAACGGCCCCGCCATAGCAACGTAGAATTTCCAACCGCTTGCTTGTAGCTAGCGAGAGAGGAAAGCGCAGCAACGTGCTCGTTTGAGCGGCGAGCGGTTACAACGTTTTAGACATCGGTGTTTCGAAGCAGAATAGACGTTTTTATGGCGTCGAGGTTATTAATATTCGCGTGGAAGCCGCCGCGCAGCCCGTCGCGTATTTAGTATTTAGTGTTTCTGCGAGTACAATCATTTCCACAGCCAGTGACCCATTACGCTGTTACGCTATACCAAGCATGTAAGCAGCTGGCAACGGGGTTTGATCGTTCACAATTAATTTCCGTTTCATAAATCTCTACCCCCTTCACTTCCTAGCACCACTCTGCCAACGGTTGATTCACGTGAAACGGCCACCGCGCCGCACCAAACTGACCGCGTCGCCGCGTTTCCGGAGCCTCCTCGTGTCGGAGACAACGCGGCGCATCGCGGCGTCGACGCGTGGGAGACACTCGGACATCGGCACGCAGCGGTGGGCAGGGAACCGGGCGGCAGATATCCTGCCAACGTGATGTCAACAAAGGGTGCACGATCGCCCGTTCTAACAAAACGCAATAATATTTCACGCGGTGCTCATCGACCGTTAACAGCCTGAGCCGGGCTTGGAAATGCCACTTTCCTATGGTTGTGTCGTAGGAATCCCGTAAAGAGCTTGCACGCTCACTGGGAATTTTTCTGCTGTGATGATAAATTATCTATCACCGGGTATTTTTCTGCTGGAATAATAAACATCTATCTTTAAAAAACTACTCATTAATGAATTTACCGATAACATCCTAATATATAGGAAGCAGTGTGTGGCAATATGGCGCCGGCAAACCGCCTGGCTGCCTCCTCCGCCTCTCTGCGCTTTCCTCGCTACGCCTCTGAGTCGTTCTCTCGTCGAATGAGTACCTTCGACAGCGAATGAATATGTGCGCCTTATAAATGTGAAATTATTATTATTAAAGCAGGGAGAGCGTTGCGAGGAATCGCCGCGCGTGCTACCGAACAAAGCCCCCGCGACGCAGATCAACCGGTTGACCCGATTATGAACGCATCACCTGCACGGTACAATAACTCCCGTCGGTTCATTCTACGCAAATAAACTCCAAGTCAATGGAACGCTTGCCATTCATTGTTCGAGATTACTTGAAAATATAAGACTGAACAATCCTTCGTAACCACCGGCCCCCCCCCACAAACCCTTACCGCAGCTCCGGACTAAATGCAATCAGATTTGAGCACGGTGTGTAAATTGCGCTCATTGTGTTGCACAAACCCTGCGAAGTGACAGGAAGTAACAGGACGCACGGCTTTAAAATAACCGATGACGAACAACTGCTTCTGTGACGGACTGGCGTCCCATCATGGGTATAGCCCTGCCTTGCGCTCTGGGTCTGCCAGGATAGAATCCGGCTAACCGCAACCCTGTACAGGCTTTAGCGGTTTCTGACAATGAATTAACACTCGTTTTCTCAAACGTCACTGGCGACGCAACGCGTCTTAGATGAGACTTGCAGGCTCCCTTAACCAACACCACGACATGCGGAGCCTCAAACGCAGCGGCGATAGGCTCGCACGTGGCGGCACGCGGCCAACCATGACCCGCATCCTGGCACCTTCTCCCAACACACAAACGCGGTGCTTTTTTCCCGTCTTTTCTCCAACGCCCGAGGATACCATACATCCATTGTCATGAAACCGCTTAATCATGCACAGGGTTGCGGTGAGTCGGAGCCTATCCCGGCAGGCACAGGGCGCAAGGCAGGGGTATACCGAGGATGGGACGCCAGTCCATCACAAGGCACCGGAGGCAATTTAGTCCACAGGCCAATAAACCTATGCAGCAGCATGTCTTGGAACTGTGAGAGGAAACCGGAGAGCCCGGCAAAAACCCACATGGACAAGGGTAGAACATGCACATTCCACACAGAAAGGCACCCGAGCCGGGATTCGAACGTGGGGTCTTATAACTGTGAAGCGGCAGCGCTACTCACCGCGCCAGCGTGCTGACCCGCCTGAGGATACCAAGAAAGCCCGCCAACTTGCTGGCAGAGCGCTTTTGATTCTTGCAGCTTACGCATGATACAAACTCTGCATTTGTGACGGAGCTAACCAGAGCATTAGGATGGCCCGAAAGTAGTGTCCGTTATTATTAAAAGAGTGCACGCTTATGTGATTAACGGCATGCACCATTAACAGCTGTATGTGACATATGGCAAAATGCATTTTTAAATACTCCATGAGATTATCTGCATGTAAATAAATAAAGAATAAATAAAGGAAATAAACATAGAATTAAAAGTAGGCTTTAAAATCCCCCGCAAATACTATTTTGGTAAACCAATTAATTAAATGTGAGTAAAGTAATTTATTAAATTGTCCTACAATAATGCCCTAAAAATGAAACGTTACTTACACCAGGGGTTGGCGATCCTTTACCCGGCGGTAATTAAACAAACCCCCGACCGTTAGTGGACGAGCGCAGCGCGGGGATTTCGTAGTAACATCGCTAGCGGCAGATAAGCCGACACAACGACCGGTGCACAGCGAGTTACACGATAACCGTGACGCCACGGCCAAACAACACGGACACGCGCCAACGTTTCAGGCACCGGCCCTTTCCTATAGCTCAGGCGGAAGGGCCACTGCTGTGAGGAATGTGCGACGAGACAGCGCCATTGCTAAGGTATTGCCTGTGTGAGAATTGCTTCCCATAGCTGCTCTTTCGGGAATGCCGCGTCGAGCGTCGTTCGCTACGTTTCGCGCGATGATGCCTCCGGCGTGCGAGGCGATACGTCACGAAGGAGAAAGAAGGAACGCTCGATCGACACGGTTATCCATAAAGAACAGCTGTGGAGAGAAATTTTTAAAGATTGCCGATTAGATACCCGGGCGAGCGAGCCACCGCGGGGCCCGCGCCCGTCGCAGGTGTTGCGACACCCGCACTTTCGCGTTAACATGATTCCATCCCCCCCACTTTTTCCTGTAACACCCGCGGCTGCGACGCGCCCTGCCAGCGGGGGCCCGGCGGCCCGCGGCGGGCGAGCGCGGCGCTCTAATCCGCGACGCGGCCGCTCGTCACAACCCGCCGGAGCTCGGCCATTTGTGCGGGGCCGCTCTAAATGAGGGAGTCGCTGTAGGTGTTGGGGCGGGCGTGCGGGTCGTGCGGGCGTGCGGGCGTGCGGGGGACATGAGCGGGAGGGAGGTGGAATGGCATGCTAATCCGCGCGCGCGGCCAGGCTGCCGGTAGCACACGTGGATTGCGGGCCGGCTCGCGGTAATCCGGCGCGGGCCAGCTGTTGGTGTAACGACCACATCAGGCTGAAGCCTTCCGACAGACGGCAGCTTTAGCCGCGCGCGCGCACGCTCGCTCGCCAATAAGACACGGAGGAATCGAGATTGCGCTAAACCTGCTTTGCGGGAGGCGGCGGCGCGCTCGCGTCCCGCGCCGGGGCCTTCGCCGCGAGATTGCCT
>JAZEWU010000011.1:4101254-4112425 GCA_036362915.1 Geotria australis | reverse complement strand
CCTCTACGAGCGTCTCTAACGCGCTCCTCCAGCGGCCGGGCGGCCGGGCGGGCGGGCGGCGTGTGTGTTCACTCGGAGCCACTCGCCTTGAATGGACAATTGCTGGGCTCGGTGTGATTACCCCGAGTGGGGAAAGCAAGCCTCGTCACCGGCACAAAGCGTCCGTGACCTCCGCGGGCCGCGCCGAACGTCAATAAGCCATGATCTGATGAACCTAACAAGGTGGCTCCCCCCGTCCCGCGCTCCCTCCTCGCTTCGGATGATTTTGCAGACGGAGTTTTTGATATGCCCACGTGATGGACTGGCGTCCCGTCCTGGGTATATCCCTGCCTTGCGCCCTGTGTCTGCCGGGATATGCTCCGGCTCGCCGCGACCCTGTACAGGATTAAGCGGGTTTCTGACAATGAATAAAGGAGACGGTCGAGAGGACGGTGCTACAGGAGCGCGCGGGGGAGGCTGGGAGCGCGGGTTCATCGCCACGAGATGACCTTAGCCGGGGGTCAAGCGGCGGCGGCAGCCAGCATCATCACCACCATCACCGCCGTCCTTTATGCTGACACAGATGAGGAGCTGTTACCGAGAGAGATGTGGATCAAAGCGTGCACAGACGCTGCACTCTATCCGACCCGAAAGCTTGTGTGGCGCGCTCACTCTCGCATCGCCTGCCACCGGCAATATCTGCATGACACTATAGCAATGTTTATCATGTGTAACGCGCCGCGCATATTCGTTCGACGTCGAAGGTGTTCGTTCACAGGCAGAACTATTCAGAGGCACGAGGCGAGGATACCGCAGAGAGGCGGGCAGGCAGTCACGCGGTTGGCCGGCGCCAACATTTGCCAAACACTGCCTCACACTAGCCGACACTACATTAGTTGGCAAGGCAGCAGCACGCTCTTTTTCTGCCTTCTTCAAACGCATCCTCCCCACTCCCCACTTCCTCTCCACTCCTCACTTCATAGATGAACACAAATATCGCCTGTATAGCCATAACGGTCTGTATGGTCACGTGCTGTTAGCAAGCACCTACAAAGGCCAGCTCGGCACACGAGCGGGTGGGAGGCCGACACCACGCACGGCCGCCTTTGTCACCTTAGTGATGATGTTTACACACCGCTCCAAGTGTACTAATTTGAGGCTGAGTCGACCTAGGGGAGGCCCACGACCGGTTCCACAAAAACAGGCCTCGGTGTGTTGGCCGCCGTGACCGGGAATCGAACTCGGGTTGGCAGGTTCGACTTGCAGCGTTCTCACCCCCCGCCCCCCGCCAACTTCTCCCCCCTGTCATCCCCCTCCGCTCTTGCCCACACTCGGGAGCCGCCCCGCGTGTCGAGTTTGCTCGCGACCGGAGCTCCGTCTAAGCCACACAAACCGAATGTCACACAAACCGAATGTCGCACATTCCGAGCACACAATGATTCCCGGCAAGGGTGGCGTTTACACACCACGCCCGGTGCTGAGTTAATGCTGAGTCGACCTAGGAGAGGCCCGTGATCGGTTCATATATTCGTCACCGATGCTGGCCCGTTGTAAAATGCGCCTCGTGAAGTCCACATTAGTGTCGTGAGCAGGAGTCGAACTCGGGTCGCCGGGGTCGTAGCGCTGTGTGCTGGCCACGGTTGCCACCGCTCCCCAAAGACTGCGACACCCCCATATAGCCTTAACAGACTGTAGGGGCGAGTGCCGTTAGTGAGCACCGCGCGCAATCACACGCACTGGCGCACGCAATGCGTAGAGCCGCGATGATTACCGAGGCTTACGCATCAATCTCCAGCATGATGTGCGCCGTGTGAAAAGGAAGCCAATTGTGGCGAAACTTTGAAAAGCTTCATATCGGCGGTCTACAACCTTTTTAAACGCAAGGATCACATTTAGAATCTTAAACGCAACACAAGATCTACGCGTAACAATTCTACGTTGCTCAAACTCCCACAAAACACCCGCGATGCATAACGCTGACCTATTCTGAGCGCGACACCTCGCGCTCGCCGCACACTGTCCGTGAATGCCCGGCACACCTGCATTTGCGACCCACGGCTGCCACTCGGGGAGACAAAGGCGGCCGGGCCAGATGCCGGCCACTCACTCACTCACTCGCGTGCCGTGGCTGGCCTGTATAGGTGCTACTCGCCAGCAGCACTTGACCCTCCGGTCCGTAAAGGCTACACGGGGGATCTTTGTTGTCTTCTTTGCACGGCGCGGCAGGGCAGCAACCGTGGCAGCACAAGGCCGGCTGATTGCGTGAGCGTGCGGGGAGCCGCGCGGCAGATTACAGGGCCGGGGCACAAGGGGGTGCTGCTGCCTGGACGCCTCGGGGCGCCGCGGCTCGCTGTCGCCCACGGCGCGAGGGACCCTGTGACGAATTCGAATTCGATTCTTCGAAGCGTCGTGGTTATGTGACAGTTGTGTCCCATTGCAACAAGTTCTTCTTCAGTTGCAGACAGCCCTTCGGCATTTAGAGATATAATAGTCAGTGCTGGCCTTAAAGGCGGCAGGCATTGTTGGCCTCTCTTCTTGCTCCAGACTGAGGGGCTTCTGGCATCTGTTGAGTCTTCTGGACATCGTTGTTTTTCAGCTCGGCTTCGAAGTGTTTGGTAGAATTTGCAGGTAATACCAAGTATTACTTGACAGGGATCGCGACGTCAACGCTTCAATTGGCCAATTACATCTCAAGATATAGGACACGGTATCTGCAAAACGACGGCACTGGCTAACCGCGTGGCTGCCTTCCGCCCGCCTCTGCGGTTTCCTGGCACCTGCGCCTCATTCTCCCTTCAAACGAACACCTTCTACATTGACCAGCGTTGTGAATTGTAATATTGATGATGGTTGCTCTTCATAGCTGTTCTTTCGGGATAGCGGAATCGAGCGCTCTCCCTCGCGACGTTTCGCCTCCCACGTTGGAAACATCCTCAGCCGTTTTAGTTTGCAACTTAATTGACTGGAGTTATATACGTGTGCTGTGTCCACGTGGCACCCGGGCCTTCATGTGTGGCCTCCACCAATCCTTGACATATTTTACTTGCACATTTCCTCGTGGTGGAAAATCTCATCGTAACGATGTAGGTTTTCACGGCTCGACGTTTGAGAATTGCTGTACATAGCTGCTCTTTCGTAACGGCCACCTGGAGCGTTCCTGCTCTCTCGTTTACGCGTCGCGCCTGTGCGTCGCACGATACGCGCTCCGGGACCCGCGGTGCCACGCGCACCCGGGACAGTGTCGCGCTTGTGTCGGCCGCGCGGCCCGTCGCTACCCTCGCCCGGCGGCTCGGCAGCTGCCTCCGCGGGGCAGCTGTGCCGCCAACCGACCGGCGAACACCCCCGTAAAACCCTCGTAAAACCCTCGCGGGGGAAAGGTCACGGCGGAGGTCGCTCGGATGCAATGTCGTCACGCCCTCGGCCGGCAGCTGCCGCCCGCGTTAGCGGTGCCGCTCCCGCGCGCGTCACGCGGCGAATCCGCAATGCCTTGGTCGCCTTTCCGTGTGGAGTTTGCGTGTTCTCTCCCCATATTCTGCGTGGGTTTCTTCTGGGCTCTCCGGTTTCCTCCCACAGCTTGAAAAAATACTCGTTAATTCATTGGCCGATAATATCCTAATATATAGGAAGCAGTGTGTGGCAATATGGCGCCGGCAAACCGCCTGGCTGCCTCCACCGCCTTTCTGTGCTTTCCTCGCGTCTCTGAGTCGTTCTATCGTCGAACGAGTACCTTCGACAGTGAATGAATACGCGCGCGTTATAATTGTAAAATTATTATTATTAAACGACGCACACCGAGTGCGCGGGGAGACGCAGGGTCCTCCTCGCGTCTTGAGAACTTCTCGCGAGTCTCGTTAGCCGAGTCACGTCTGTCGTGTAAGCTGGAAGCAACCGTCGAGCTATGTAGCTCTTTTTAACGGTATCCAGCGGGGAGGGGGTAAGCAAGTTATAACATCTCAGGGCACTGGGCCCAGGATATCCACTGAGCCACCGCTCTTCGCTTATCTATCGATGTACCGGCGTGCCACGTGCACGTTCCATAACAGGGCCCGACACAAACCACCTGACCCGAGCCCCACCAATGTCCTCACCGTGGCTGTCATGAAATTACACAATCGGAATTTCGGAGTGGGTTCAACGGCAACATTGGTTTTCTCTAAATGTACGAATAAACTCCCAATATCTCGACTAATGAGATTGGCCCTTGCGAGCTGCCCTTTCAGGATAGCCATGCCGAGCATTTCTCCTTTGGAGAATTCTCGCACCCAGTATCGTCGGTGTAACGAGCGGACAAATGTGTCCATTGTGATGAGTGAGGTCTAAACAGCTTGGGCCGATGCCTCGGATAACAAGGGGCTGGTTTGAGTTGGGCCCTCTTCAATACAAATAAATACGTCCAAGGATCGCGGATCGCGAGCCCTGAATTACGACGCATCGACGGAGCCAACACTGTACGCAATCCGGTACGCTCTCTCGTCATGCCGGCGTTCCTTAAAACATCCCCAGATTTGTATACGACTCGTACGCAGACGGCGCATTTCACGGATCGATGTAAACACCAGCGTCGTCAAACAACAACCGCAAAACACACAAACGGCTCCAAAGCCACGCTTCAAATCCTCGCGGTGGCTCCTCGCATCGTCGGTCTACGGGCCGAGTTCGACGGGACCGCCGCCTCTCTGAGCGCCTCTCTCACCGCCGGCCGCGTTCTGAGCGTCGCGCGTTATCCAGGCATCCGCCTCAATACACGCGGCACGGTGTCTATGCAGTTGTAACATCCGTGCCTCACAGAAAGAATGGTCTTGCCCGAGGCGGTTCGATTCCCGCCTTGGGCGCCTTTCTGTGCGGAGTTTTTGTGTTCTCGCCCTGTTCAGCGTGGGTTTCCTCCGGGCTCTCTGGTTCCATCCCACAACTTAAAAAAACCCACTCATTAATTAGTTGGCCGATAACATCATAATACATAGGAAGTAGTGTGCGGCAATATGGCGCCGGCAAACCGCCTGGCTGCCTCCTCCGCCTCTCTGTGCTTTCCTCGCACCTCTGAGTCCTTCTCTCGTCGAATGAATATCTTCGACATGGAATGAACATGTGCCACGCGTTATAAATGTTAAATTATCAAAATTAGTAACGGCGTCGCCGTCTGTCCATCGGTCGATCGGTCGCCGCGGAATCGCATCCCGCTTGCGGTTGCCGAGCGTCCCCCCCCCGATTGGCCGGGACCCGAGCGGACTCGGCATCGATCTCCCAGCGACTATTGAAAGCCACGCGGGAGAATTTTTGTTATAGGATATTTTAAGAGAATTAAAAACAGAAAAACGTCCCGAAATAGCTTCGCTCGGAGTTGGCAACCGCTGATCCCGCCACTGAGCGACACTACGTTAAGTTGTTTGATACTTCATCTCACAAATTGTGAGGGTTACCTTGTGGCCTGAGTGATTTGGGTAATTCTAAGTGATACAGACTAACGGTAACCCTGAAGTAAAAAATATTCACTGGTTTTATAAATTTCCCAACTTCAAGCATTAGTATCAGTGTGGGTGTCACTGCAAATTGTTACAATGTTGCTTGGTTTTCAAGATTCCTCTTGTTTTGCAGGACAAGCTGAATCAGTTAGATAGATGTTGATTATTATTATTATTATTATAGCAGAAAATACCCAGTGAGCTTGCAAGCACTGGATTCTTGCGATACAACAAACATGTCAACTAACCAGCGCGAACAGTATTTAAAATCACAAGCTAACACAACGAATCGACAGCATGAAACTGCGCACAGATGAAACCCTAACCATGATAATAAAGTAATCAGGAACAAAGAGTGTTGCACGGGACAAAAGTGGCCAGTAATTCCAATAAGTAAATAAGAGGCAAAGAAGTGGAAAAAATGTAAAAGTGCAACGTGTCACGTGATGGACAAATGTTGCCACATTTGCCGATGACGTGACACCTTGGGTTGTCGTGTGAAGGAGGGTTCTAGGCAATAACAAAATTACATCTATGTCTAAATGATGATCTAAGCCAAAGGAAAATAAACTCCGAATCACAACACCGGGCATGAAAGCCGACGTACAAAAATCCACCGCTGGAATTCTCAGAGTAGCTACAAGCAGCCAAAGCGGCTGCCTAAATCAGGGGTCTCCAACACAAGATCTACCCTTAAAAATTCTACTTTACTAAAATCCCCCAAAAATGTACGCTATACGTATTCTTAGTTTCTGGATAGATTCCCGAATCGGTGCCAAAATTGACTACCGAATCGATGCCCCCGTAAATGTACCACTACACTGCACGGTGACGTGGTTATTATACTCGTTACGCGAGAGCCACAAACCGGCTACATGAAGATCGACTGTTCACGACTCTGGGATGGACCTTTCGATCTCAATCGACTGGTTGGAGACCGCTGACCTCAAGGGTACTTATTTAACGCGTTGCTCCACTTGTTTTTTTAAATCGGTGACGATCACGGCAGGATTACGCAACTCGACGCCACCTATTCGAGTCGATGGCACGGCGCTCGGAGCCCCGCGTCACCGTTCCTCGCCGCATGAGCCACGTGGACACGTCCTGGCACGCACGTGACACACGGGGCTCTCTTCATGCCGTGTTTGTTTAACATTATACACAATTACATTTTGTAATTGGGCTGGAAAATACGAGCAAATAATGCTCGGCTTTTATAAAGCAGCCAGACAATGCCGGGCCGTGTTATTTTCATTTCCAACGATCTCTGGGAAAAAAAATAAACCGTACAAATTCTTAAAAGACAATTTGTCGTCAGTATGACAAAACTAAATACACGACGATTATATAAACTAAAGGGCAGACTATTTTGCTAAAGTTCCAATATTACTACCAAATAGCAATTAGGAAAAAAAATCGTCACGGGAGAAAGTCACAGCACCATAATCTGACGGCAAATCTTCAGACATTTACCAATAGCACGGCGTTCACCACACGTCACGCCATTGGGAATATTCACCAAAACGACAGGTTGGTTTTTCGTTACTCTCCAGCGACGACGAGTGTTACGTAGGTTAAGCCAGAACAGGATCGGAGATTGCAAACTGAATAACTGCGGGGTTTCGCAACATTTCAGGGGCGTCCACGATTAACTATTAACGTCCATCCCAATCGTCCGGCCCCCGGGAGATAAAAACGGCCGATTGTCGCCGCGAGGGCGTGGGGCAGGGTTAGACACCGGGACGGGTTCCACCCTCACCTGCCACGGTGAGTTCCCCCCAACGGGAGCCGGGAGTTTAGCGACGGTGTTAGCCGCGCCGCGACCGGGGGGCCGCTCCCGCTTGGCGCAACCGCGACCGTCAGGCTGCTTGTTCGTTCGTTGGCTCGTTGGACTGCTCGCTCTGCTCCGCGCCGAGAGTACGACCGCGTTTCCCTCCGTCGGTCGCGAAGGCCGAGCGACGCGGTCACGCGATCGACGTGCGCCGAGCTTAGCGCTAAACCCGACGGGGCGCGCCGCGCCGCTTATTGTCGCCGCTAATGCGCCGCGGCGAGCGGAATTACTCCCCGTTAATTCGCGCCCCGCACCTCCGCCTCACCCGATGTCCGACAACGCGGGGACGCAGGGCGAGAGAGAATGGCCCGCTGTGGAAATAGCGCGCGTGCCTCCCGCAACTAGTAAAGTATTCGGCCGCTCGCTCGCCAGCGCCAAACAATCCGGGCACTGACGAGGCGTTTGTGCGCGCGGTTCCCGCTAGCTAGCGAGCCGCGCCGCTTCTGCATCACGTGAAATGTTTGCCCATCGCGTCGTGCGCAAACACGGGCTCGGGGAGGGCGCTTGCACAATCGCGCGCCGCACAGCCGGGCCCTGTGTGCGCGGCGGCTTGTGCGGCGGAACAAGCGTGAATGGACACAAGACAGCAAAGAGCCGCGGGCCCCGCGGAGGAGCGCGCGGCAATAATTTGTATTTTCTCATGCGAGGCTACGGGTGTTGCAGGGACTGAAACACAAGAAGCGGTCAATAGAAATTAACGCTGCGCTAGACTGTGCTTCTGCTAAGGTAAATAGCAGAAAAACATTATTTTATTACATTTTTTATTAGTGCAGACAAACAGACCCTTGTGTATTGTGCATTTGAGGAACAAGACTCGGCCTTATAAAACGGTTTTTTTTGCACTTTTCCAACGCTCAGTGCAATGCTTTATGACAAATTTATAATCTCTGGACTGAACAGTGCTCAAATTTAAGATCAGCCAAGTCAACAAGCGGCTCTTTTTTCAGCGAAACATTATTTTTTCTTGTGCTAACAGAGGGCTCTGAATGTCCGCTGTCAGAGTGCGTGTTGATTTTGGCCCGACACCCAAGCCCAGTCCCGCCTGTGCTCATTATCATCCGAGTATGTAATAACACAAGAGCGGCACGACACACAGCGCCGCTCTGTTGTGTGATATAATCTGGCTGTTGTTCGCGTCAGCCAGCGCACAATCCGCCACTTGTCGGCCCGAAATGAAATACCTTAACACCCAGCCTATAGACAGGAAGTGAGCCGTCTGGCTGGACTTAGGAGAGGTTTGTTCCCTGCCCAGCCACTTGGAGAGGGGCCCTGCTCCGAGCCCCCACGCCTCCGTCGCGCCACACAACTCCCCATTCTCTCGCCGCCGCGTTACACGCCGCCCCGCGGCCGCTCGGCCCGCTCGGGCCGCGCCAGATACGGCGCCCGGGGATGCAGCGGTGGTGGAGTGCGGCCTTACCTCACATTTTTAAATCGGCCGCAAATTTAAAGCTCAACTCGTCGCGCACGCGGCGGAGGCCGCGGAGGCGGCTGCGGCGGCGGCGGCGGCGTTAATATCGCGTCGTTGACACGACTTGGCCGGCGGGTTTGCGAGCGGCCCGGAACAGATGGGCAGGCGCGGATACATGGCGGCGCGCTCTCCCGTAGCCGCGCGCTATCTTTAGCGCGAGTTTAAAACTCGGTTGCCGCGTCAGCGCTTCGCGGAGGTGCGACGGCGGACGGGAGGCCCCGTGGAGCGGCAACCTGTGCGCCTCGCCGCTTGCTCGTGCTTTCGGCGTGCGCCCTAAAACCCCTCGTGCGGTGTCTTTTAGCGCCGCGGGATTTACAAAAGCGCCAGAGCGCAAAGTGTTATTTTTCTGCGTTTGTAATTACGGAGGTGTCGAATTATCCGACGCGAGGCCATCCAGTTGCTGCATACTTGGCAAGCGGTTTTATTACAAACTGTAGCGCTGAGGTTAAAGGCATCGCATGCCTCACGTCCCATTTGCAAACTTTACAACCTGAATTCGTTCAGGACACAAGCGACCTGTCCAAACCCAACCAGAAAAACGCACGTCACCCGCCGACGCTTATTCATTTGGGACCTGTCTGTCCCGTCTCATCCACAGTGTGTTCAACCACCACACTGCAGGTCACAACAGATCACTCACCCACCCACTCACCCACCCACCCACTCACCTACCCACCCACTCACCCACTCGTCCACCTACGACCAGACTGTCTCATCGACAGTGTTTATCCACGACGCCGGAGGTCACAACGCCTCTCTCTCCTCTCTCCCCGCGGCTCCGCTCTGGACCCCCGCCCCCCGCCACCGTGTCGCGTCACCCCGCAAGCCCGATAATGACCGTAACCTCGCTCAACTCTCATCCAGTACGACTCTGACAGTGCCGTTAGTTGGCGGCCGCTCGGCGTGTTGGCTCTTTTGAGCCTGTGCTCAGCAACAGCGTTACAAAGACAAACACTGTTCCCGGTTCACGCCGCGTCGCGCCAGACAGAGAGGCCGAGCTCTGGATTCGCGTGGACGCGCGGCCGCTCGGACACAGGGCCACAGGGGGCCTTGGGGCGATAGGAGCAGGCGGAGAATGCGCCGCGGGCGTTAGTTAGGGGGAGACGAACACCGGGCGAGACGGGGAGACGGAGCCTCAGGGAAACGGCGCCAACTAGCCATGGGCGAGATTCTCCGCAGACAGACAGTTGTTTATTATTACAGCAGAAAAATACCCAGCGAGCTTGCAAGCTCTTTACGGGATTCCTGAATTGACACAACAACAAACGCGCGAGATGGGACCGGGGGAGACGGAGCCAAGCAGCCACGGGGAGACGGAGACAGGGGGAGACAGGGCCCAGGGCCCGTAGGGGCCGCCAGGCCAGGTAATACCCGGTAATGCGGCGCAGCGCGGCGCGCCACTCCGATGGAAGCGTGATTACGGCATTAGCCACACTCCAGAGTAATTGTGGAGATTAAGAGGGTTTCTGTGTTTAACAGCTCACACGGCCGCTAATCCCCGTTATCCCGACAAGATAAAGAGGGGCCTCGCCGCTCTCCAGCGGGACACGGCACTGTACTAAGCCCCACCGCGCGCGGAACAATCCCCACCGGTCGCTCGGGCGGTCGGGCGGTCGGGCGGTCGGCAACCTGCGGCCGCCCCCGCGCTGCCCTGGCACAGCCGCGCGCCCCGAAACTCACACACAACGCAACAAAGGTAAAGATCCCCCGTATAGCCTTAACAGACTGTTGGGGCAAGTGCCGTTATCGAGCACCTATGAAGGTCGACACGGCACACGCAGAGGGGGTGGGTGACCAGCACCACGCCCGGCCGCCTTTGTCTCCCTAGTGACGATGTTTACACACCGCACTAGGTACTCATTTGAGTCTGAGTCGACCTAGGGGAGGCCCAGGACCGGTTCAGAAAATCGTAACCGGTGTTGGCCGTGAGCGGGATTCGAACTCGGATCGCCGAATTTGTAGCCGAGTGCGCCAACCACCGGGCTACCGCTCCCCACACACAACGCAACAACAACAGCCGCCCTTCGCCACTAAGTGGCGGTGACATCACCACGTCACCTGTGACAGGCCATATGCACCTTGAGGCCATCACACGAAGTGTCGAAGGCTCGCCGACAGGAGGTCACGGGACAGACCCAGGTGTCATGGGCTGCCTGACGGAGATGACTGACCTGGACAGCCACACACACAACCACCTGCGCTGCTACCCGCACAACCACCTACACAGCCACCTGGACCCATTCCCGCAGAGCCGCAACGGTTCGCCTCCCACGTTGGAAGCATCCTCAGGTGTACCGAGACTGTGCTGACGTTTGTTGTAAGAATGGGAATTGCTCTCCATAGCATCATCATCAGGCCTCCAACGTGGGAGGCAACACGTCGCGAAAGCGAGAAGAGGAACAATCACCACGGCTATCGCGACAAAAACTGCTAC
>JAZEWU010000011.1:4043521-4088734 GCA_036362915.1 Geotria australis | reverse complement strand
GGGGGAGCAGCTAGCAGCCACCAGGCCGTGAGAGGGGTTCATCGCGAACAGCGAGAGTTGCTCTCAGGAGCTGCTCTTTCGGGATAGCCGTGTCGAGCGTTCCGTCTCTCTGCTTCGTGACGTTTCGCCCCCGACGTGAACGTCTAAATCAGACACCTGCTTTTGCCTCCAACGTGGGAGGAGAAGCGTCGCGATGGAGCGAGGAGGAACGCTCCACACGGCTAGCCCGAAAGAGCAGCTCTTCAGAGCAACTCCCACACAATCGAGTCGTGAAAACTGACAGATGTCTTGTAACCCCCATTTAATTAACCCCTAATATTGTTGTCCCCTTTACTCATTCATTGCAGTTTTAAATAACTCCATCCATCCATTCATTATCAGAAACCGCTTAATCCTGTACAGGGTCGGGATGAGCAGGAGCCTATCCCGGCAGACACAGGGCGCAAGGCAGGGCTATGCCCAGGATGGGACGCCGGTCCATCACAGTTTAAATAACTCTTATTTATTAAGGCTCAATCCAGTCTATACACCGTGTCATTTTTATATCGCTTACATTACGTTACACACCGACTGTGAATTCAAAAATCGTAAGTTCGTAGTATGAAATCGGGGTCACAAGACATGTGGACCGCTCCGTACACCTGTACACGATTCATGGTGCCAGTGTGGGATTGTACCCCTTGCTGCCACCGCCGGCGGTGACCCCGGTTAAGCATCAAGCGGCGCGTGGAGCATTGCGCTGCGTCTATATACAAAGACAAAGATCCCCCGTGTAAGCCTAACTAAATGTAGGGTCAAGTGCTGTTCGCGAGTAGCTCCGATAAAAGCCGGAACGGCACGCGAGGGGGGGGCGTGGCCGGCAGCATTACGCCCGGCCGCCTTTGTCTCTCCAGTGGCGATGTTTACACACCGCACCTGCTAATTGTTTGGGGTTGAGTCGACTTAGGGGGGAAGCCCAGGAGCGGTTCTGACAATCGTCACTGGTGCTGGCCGTGAACGGGAATAAAACTCGGGCGGCTGAGTTCGTAGCGCCAGCGCGCTCTTACACCGCTGCTCCCACACAACGTGTACACACACACACCTACACGTGCACACACACACCTGCTACATGTGTACACACGCTTCTACACATGCACACACCTACACGTGCACACACACCTCCTCTACACACGCACCTACACGCGTGCACACACGCATCTAGACGCGGCGCGGCATGGACGTGCGTCTCGGCGGGGCACGTGTTTGGCCGAGGTAGCAGACGTTTCGGCGACAGGGGCAGGAGCAAGCGCCGAGACAAGAGGCGGAGGTGGAAACGTGGCTTTTCTGGATTCTGCGTAACGCATTCAGAACCGTCGACGCGTGTTGGCAAGTTCCGAGTTACGGTTAAGAGAAAGGGAGCGACAAATGCAGGGTAGCTTAGTTAAGTATGTTAGCATAAACATACATGTATAGGTTTAGAAACGTTAAAAAACAACTGTCGTTACGAGCTTTCTCACTCCCGTATCCGTGGCAGAGATGCAAACAAACGTGAAACGCCGACGAACAGCGTTTACAAGGTTGGGGGCGCGGCTCGCTTCACGCGATGAACCCGTAACCCGCGCGCCTTCGATGTCGTCGCCCCGTCTCTATCCGTCGGTGCAAGGCCGCCCGGGAGCGAGCGGCGGCCGCGCGGCCGTTCACGCCTCGAGTTCTATCCGTAGCGCGGCTCCCGCTTGCTGGGCGCCCAGCCCGGTGGCGCTCCCCACAGGTGGCCGGCTCCCCGTGTCGCTCCTCCCGCGCGGGACGCCGGGACCCCGCGCTCGCGGTCGAAGGCGGGAGACGGAGACCCGGGGACCCGGGGGGGTGGGAGAGGCGACTCGGCCCGCGTACTCACATTCCATCGCAACCACCAGCGGCCATACGGGGCAGACGAGCCCGAACCGCCCCCGCGATGCACTTGCCCCGCACGGGAAGTTCCCTGCACCTCAACTGCTCTGCATGTTTGTTGTGTCGCAGGAGTCCCGTAAAGAGATTGCAGGCTCACTGGGTATTTTTATGCTGTAATAATAAACATCTATCTAACTGTATAAACTGCCCTGCACATGATCTGCCCCGCACGTTAACTTTCCTATACATGAACTGCCCTACATATAATCTGCCCTTCACATTAACTGACCTGCAAATTCACAGTCCCACACGTGAACTGCCCCGCACCTGAACTGCCCCGCACGTCAACTGCCCTGCACATGAACTGCCCCGCACCTGAACTGCCCCGCACATGACCAGTTCAGCAGTGACGCGAGTCCCGCTGCTTTTCAAAATGTTCCGCTGCCCCCACAGGCGTCCGAGTCTACGTGTCGATGACCGCGATTCTAATATTTTATTTTATACAATTCTATCTGCCCGTCCGGCCTATTTACGTGCTACGAAGGAGGGTCCGTTACCCGAAACGTCGCCTGTTATTTAGTGATGTTTGTTTTAAGACCCCGGTTGTAATTGACGAATGTGTTGCGTTTTTATTGTTGCAGTGGTTGTTGTTACAAATCAGGGTTCAGCAGCCGAGACCGTTGAACCCGCGTCTCGACGAGAGGCGACTGCGCGAAGCTGGGGGGAGCGCGGTTGTAGCGCCCACTCGGTCGCGCTGCACGTTACGAGGGCGCAAATCTCACGAAACCGAAACTTAATGTTCCCCCGTTCCGCGTTACGTGTTGACGTGGTCTATTTAATCGTGGCATTAACATCAGCGCGGTGCTGAGATCGACTGTGTAATCGTACCGACAACGCAACGGGAAATACAACGTAACAAATAACAAACACCGTGCACAAATACACCGGCGGCAACGACAAAGAGAGGGTTGCTCTTCAGAGCTGTTCTTTCGGGATAGGCGTGTCGAGCGTTCTCCCTCGCAGAGAAAGAGGGAGAACGCATGGAGAGAAGAGGGAGCACGCTCAGTGACACGGCTATCCCGAAAGAACAGCTCTGTAGGGCAACTGTAATGAATCATGCCGTGAAAACCTACATCGGTGCAATGACAAAAAGAGTTCAAATGGTTAGCGGTTAATTACGTGGCGGGTAGCGTACTCGCGCCCACGTGTGAATGTGTTTTTCCACTGCGCGTCGGAGCTCGCGATCCGCTGTGTGGACGCGAGGTCGCTACACACCCAGCGTCTCCAACTCGAACCTCCTCTCCGCACGCCGCCTGTTCTCCGGAGTTCGTCGCAACGAGCTCTCGACCGCCCCTGAGCTATTCCACTCGTCGATTGTAAATAACGCGAAGAGTGATCCGCGACTCAACTCCGTTCGCTTTACTCAGACGAATTGTCACAAGCCGCGCCGAGCCCCTCGGAGGAACTTTTCTCTCGCTGCCTCTCGCAAAACCGCCGGAGGTGGGCACAGGGGGGGGGTGGGCAGCACGCAGGAGGGCAACACAGGAGGGGCAGCGCGCACTGGCAGCACAGGAGGGCAGCTCTTTGGCGGCCCTGTGGGGTACAGAGGCGAGCCGGGCAGCAGCACGCGGCACGTGACGGGTGACGCATTCACGCAGCACAAGAACAGGTCACACGCAGCACACACGCACCACACACGCAGCACACACAGAATACACATACAGGTGACGCACAGCACTTGCAGCATACACACAGCACACACGCAATACCCACAGCACACGGAGCATCCACAGCACACAGACGCCTAATAGATGCAGAACGCAGCACACAACACATATCACTCACGCACAGCACACACGCATGCATCAAACGGAGCACACACGCCGCACATACACAGCACACAGGCTAAACAGCACACACGCACAGCACACAAACAGCTCACACGTATCACACTTGGAGGAGCAGCACACAACCGGCAACACACACATACACACACAGGAGCCACAGTGCACTTAACAGCACTAAACACACGTGCGGCAGCAGCAGTAGCAGCACACACGCACACCCCGTCGCCCGGGCAGCCGCCGCAGCACCCACACCCTCCTCCCCCGCACGCACACGCACGCAGGCAGCCACACGCAGGCAGCCACACGCTCCGCACACCTTTCCGCGAGTCGTTCGCGCACTCAAAAAAACCCAAGAAAAACTCAAGTCGGGATACACAAATTAGCCCGCAACCGTATTCGAAAGGGAGGTTCTCGTGCTGGGAGCTTGGATGAGTTTCCACAATGAAAGGACAAGCCTTTTATTGTAGCGGGCGCTGAGCGCGGCTCTACAAACGGCTCCACGCTGCGTGCTCTTTAGCGCTCTGTGAAATCACCGCTCGTGTCTGAACATGTCAGCCTGGGAAAGAGGCATGGATTACAGAACAAAGAGGTGTTTAATGTCGCATGTCGAATATAATAACTAAATCCTTTTGTCATTCATGCACATGGGCGGCTCGCTTTAACACACCTTTAGTGATCGCTGCCAGAAACGACCCCGTATCCCGCGCTCGCGACTGACAGCTAAGCAGGCTGACACGGCAGCCCGGCTGCATCCCCAGCCCAGCCGCGTGGAACACCCCCCCACCCCCGGTGCCCCCCCCCCCGGGACGAAGCCCCGCGAAGCGCGGCCGGCTGTGTGCGTGTATCGGCCGCGGGAGAAAGTGACGGGCGGGCGGCATCGTGTTGGGGAAGCGGCCAACCCGGTACGACGACACGCACGCCGCGTGCACGAAAAGTTACATTCTACACGCAAGCAGCGGCGGCGGCGGTGGTGGTGGTGGTGGTGGTAGCGGAAAATGACACATTCGCGTCCATGCGTCGACACGGCGGAATAACTTGTCCGCAACTCGTGGGAAAGAGAGCGAATGGCGAAACGTTCGAGCGATGGTTGCTCTTCTCTCTCTCTCGCGACGTTTCGCCTCGCACGTTGGAAGCATCGTGACGCCTGATGATGCTTCCAACGTGAGAGGCGAAACGTCGCGAGGGAGACATTGAGATCGCTCAGTGACACGGCTATCCCGAAAAAAACAACTCTGAAGAGCAAACCGTCATGAATCGAGCCACCGTGAAAACCTACATCAGCACCGATGAGATTACTTACTGCGTACAAACAAATTCAACGTGAAACACCATGAATAAGCGAGAGGGCGATCCCGTGTTGCCCAATTCCACGGGAGTGTTCCGTGAAGAAGGCAGCCACGACAACAAAACACGGCGAACGCAACGTCCGCCTTCCCGGCCGCCTTCTCACTCATTTGTTCCACTTATCCTCGCTGCCAAACGCCAACGTTGCCTACTTCGCCGCGCCCCGAAAAATCGTGCAAACAGAGCCAGAGCCTCCAGCGGCCCAGCCCGACACACCCCGGGTGAGAGGAACCCCCCGGGGCACGCCGGTCGTACGCCGCCACGCACTTACTGTCCGTCCAGGGGCGGCGGAGTAGCAGCGCTGTCCATTCTCTGGAAAATCTCTGAGTTGGACGGCATAGCAAACTGATGCTGCTGCTGCGTTAGCCCAGCCACGTGCGCGCTGCCATGCCCCCCTCCTCGGGAGGGCTCCCCGCTACGGCGTCGGCTGCGGCGGCTGCTGCTGTTGTTGTTGTGACCCTAGCACGGTGGGAGTCGCGCGGCCCCCGGCGTGGCCCGCTCGCGGTCCCGCTCGGCCTCGGCTCCCACTGGCAGCTTACTCTCCCCGACTCGCTCCGTCACTCGCGCTCACTCACTCACTCGCGAGCACGCGGCACCACCGTGTCGGCAAAGCCCCGCACGGCAGCGTCCCGCGTCGCGTCCTCCCTCCTCCTGCTGCCCCCGCCTCCCTCCCTCCCCTCCCCCGTCTCCCTCCTCCTCCTGCCGCCGCTCTCACTACACACGCCTCTGTCTCTGTGTCCGTGTGCCACCACTGAGCAAACACCCCTGCCCCCCCCCATCGGCTGTGGCGTTCCCCCGCGCGCGCCCCCCTCCCGCCCGCGCCGGACTGGGCTAACAATGCCTATTTGCTGAGTAACAAGCGGAGCTTTGTGGGCAGCTTCACAGTTGACAGTAAGTTATGAGTCCTTTGTGAGCTCATTGCAGAGAAAACAGAGATAGGAATTTGGCAAGAAAATATAATATGACATTCTTTAACCCAGTCGAACCTGAATTCACACAGAGACAAAGGCATATTGTTAGCGGGGCGCAAAGCAAGTTTGACAAATGAAATATAGAGGGCCCTCTCTTGTGGGCGCGGTAAACAATGTGTGCCATTCTGTGCGCGCCTGGCGCGGCGTGGACGCGATGCGCCGCCGCCGCCTCCTCACTGTCTCCTTGTTCTCGGCACACACAGCAGCCACGACACCAACTCGCGTCCCTCTCCCCGCCTCCTCGGCTCCGTGCGATCGGCGCGGCGGCCGGGCTCGGCGTGTGTGCGTGCGTGTGTCGGCCGCTGCGTGTATGCACTCTAGGTAGCGCATCATCATCATCATCAAGACCTTCACTACCGGCGTGGTGGTGGTGGCACGGGCAGGTTGGGTGTACTTGGTAAACACAGAGTCACGAGCAAATGCTCCGCAACGGAGATCGCTCTGCAGTTAGTAGCACCCAGTACCGGGGCCAAACATATCTCCCGTAATCTATATTGCTACAAAACACACGTGGATGTCACCGCAATGAGATCGTGAATCCGCCTCGAACACAGGAAACCCATTAAACTGTGAGTCAAACAAAGCAGAGGAGCCCCCGGCAAGAGGAACCCACCCTGGCGGAGAGACCCGGCTCCACGGCACGGGCTCAAGCGCACGCACGCACACACGCACACACACACGCACGCGCACATCTCTTCCCACTGCCTGAAGTCAACACCGCATCATTCCGAGTCACCAAGCGGTTGTGGGAGGGACGCAGCGATACGTGCGCTACAAGGTTAGGCACGAGCAAGCGCCACCGCGCCACGGCGTCAACCAACACAGGTCACGCGCGATGTTAGACACGGACAAAGGCACCATGAGCATCCCATCAAATCGTGGCCCCGTAACCCCTGTGTCTCAAACTGGGCCTTGCAGGTGGAGCGTGAAGGCTGCAGGGCGGCCCCTGGGCCCGGCTCCCCCCTGGACCCGGCCAGTCTTACCCCGCGGCCTCCGGCAGCCGCGACACATGCGCCGTTGACTACAACCCGGTTTTTGTGTTTCGTCAATATTCTGAATATTACTATTGCACATAACGGCCCGACGGGATTAAACAAGCAGGCGATGCACCTCCACGTATCTGGAAAACAATCCACGTAAATTAGCACGTGTTTTTACACGTGGCAGTCAGTCCGGTTTTTTTTTATGCAAGCTGCAAGGAGCTACGTTAGGTCTTCTTAACAGTTGTCCAGCGGGGAGGGGTAAGCAAGTTACAACATCTGAGAGCACAGGGGGGCAATTTAGTCAGGACAATTAACCTAGACAGTAAATGTTTGGACTGTGTGAAGAAACCGGAGTACCAGGCGAACCTCCACGTGGACACGTGGAGCACATGCAAACTCCACACAGAAAGGCGGCACCCGAGCCGGGAATCGAACCCGGGGGACTTCTTGCTGTGAGCGGGCAGCGCCACCGTGCCGCCCAGGCGCCCCGGCGTACCCCCACACACAGCCATTCAGCCGCAGTGTTCCTCTCGTTTTGCACGATTTTAGCAGCATTGGATCGACACATGCAACTCGAGCGGCGGTTTGCACATTCGGTGTCTCATCCGCAGCAGCAGCAGCAGTGAGGCTGTGATCGCCCAGTGCTGGCTCACTGCCAGCGGGTCATAGCCAAGAACCCTCACTGTGAGGCCTATTGTCTGTATAATTATTGTGTTACTTATATTCTCCGCTACGACGCTAATGATTGTTTTATATTGACTTATATATCAGATAATTGAGAGAACGAACTGGTGCGGTGTTTTTTTTTTTAAGTAATTTGTCCCAGCCAATTGTCCTTACAGGATGTTGCTCCGAGTTCTACGCGGTTGTTGTTTTGCCCTGATTGCTATCTGCGCCGCTGCTTCATTGTTGTGGATTTGTTTAATGCTAATTACCGTGTCGTTTTAGGGACCCGGGTCGCTGACTCTGACACACGGGTAGCATCCTGGTCTTGAGCTCTCACCTGGTAAAACTAAATCAAAACGTGAGGCTGGAACCTGAGATGAAACGATACGGGGTGCGGCATAAGTCGCTTTACCGAGAATACAGAAATTACTCTGTGAGGAATAATATTTATGAATTATTATAGACATTGTTCAAAGTGTCCTCCCTCATGTTCAATACACATGTTGCATTTTTGGACCAATAAACAACACGTAGCTCTGTGTTATACTTCAACGTCTCGAACCCTTGGCGTATCAAACCATCAATGTACTGATATTTTTTTCACGGCTCGATTCATGATGGTTGCTCTGCAGAGCTGCTGTTTCGGTATAGCGTGTCGAGCGCTCTCCCTCGCGACGTTTAGCCTCCCACGTTGATTATGCAAGGCTCCAAGACTAAATAAGGTCTTGTTATCAATTCGTAATAATAGCTGTTTGTGTTGAGAAGCCCTCGCTGTGGCGCGACACTCAATTCCAGAATGGTCGCGCAGTGCGGGTTTGTTTTCTTAATAATGTGTTTTGCATTCGGATTAAACCATGAGTACGTACTCTGAAAAAAAAACCCAAGATAAGCAACCCACTTAACAGACTGCAACCTGCCACAACGTACTTGGGAGACGCTGGCACGCGCTCAAATATTCGTGACCCAACTCCACGCAGCTCCACGCAACTCCACGCAGCTCCACGCAACCCCACACAACCCCTTCCAACGTGAGAGCCGAAACATCGCGAGGGAGAGAGGGGCGCGCTCAGTGACACGGCTATACCGAATAAACAGCTCCGAAGAGCAACCATCATGAATCGAGCTGTGACAAATCTACATCAGTATCACGGTTTTGTTTATTTCCACAGCATCGGCTGTGTGATCGATGAGCACAACCTAACGGATGGGAGCTCTGTCACACGCACGTC
The DNA here is from genome assembly GCA_036362915.1 of Geotria australis. NCBI lineage: Eukaryota > Metazoa > Chordata > Hyperoartia > Petromyzontiformes > Geotriidae > Geotria > Geotria australis. Next base: position 4,079,828 of record JAZEWU010000011.1, on the reverse strand, counting down.
GAAATACACCTAACGTACCCGCGCGCGTTGACACCCCCAGTATCTGACGAGGAAGCGACATGCTGAAAATGCAGCCTTCTGAAGATAGTTTTACTGCTAAAGTTCTTGTTTTATCGCTAAAGTTCTTGTTTTATTCATGTCTAACGTACTGTTGCCGTGAACTTCACTCGTTCATTCGTTCACCCACGGCCCAGACTGGCGGCTCCGACTCATGCGTACTGTGCTCGGCTCCCCGCGCCGCAGGTTACAACGCCGCTCTGCCTCTCAGCTCGCCGCTGCTCCGCTTTGGAATTCTCTCCCATCATCGTCTCTATCCCCGAGCGCTAACGATCCATAACCTCGCTCAATTTCAAGGACCGTGAAACGTGGTACATGGCGGCGCGGTGCAAGGCAGGGCTATACCCAGGATGGGACGCCAGTCCATCCACAGGGCACCGAGAGCAATTTTAATCAACGGGTCAATTAACCTATGCAGCAGCATGTCTTTGCACTGTCGGAGGCAACCGGAGTGCCCGGTGGCGAAAACCCACGCGGCCACGGGGAGAACATGCAAACTCCACACAGAAAGGCACCCGAGCCGGGATTCCAACCCGAGTACTTCTCGATGTGAGGCAATATCGCTACTCACCGCGCCACCGTGCCGCCCTAAACGAAAATCTCTTAAGGTGGTACGTGTGGTTTGCAGGGGAGCCCAGGGTATAACATTGAAAAGCAAACGCGTGGTGTCACGTGAAAGCCAACACCTTACCAGTACTACAAACAGCATCCCGCCCGTGAGTTCACGTGGGATGACTTACGTCTTTACGCGTGAAAATTAGACTTTTAGTATCAACGCCACCTTGTGCTATTGAAGCGGTCGCTCGGGGATCGAGCATCGGTTCCTCGCACGCTCGACCTCGCCGAGCCCGGGCGGCACGGACCCGGGCAACCGGCCACGGGGACCGAGCCACGGGGAAGCGGTCATGGGAAGCAGACCACGGGCCCAGCGAGTCCCAAGGGCCGGAGGTTGCCTCAGCCCATACTATCTCCGGGGTCGACGAAATGTCGGCCACTTTGTGGGGGAGTAAACAGCGGTTGTTATATTTACAGTTTCGCCTGCGGCATAGGAACGTGGAATTTCCACCACTGGCCGTGTAGTGAACCACTTTGACGGCGGCTGCCAGAGCGCTGCGCTCACGCGGGATGGTGTCCCCGAGTTCCAAACCGGGGCCCGGGGAGGCGCCGAGACTCGCAGCCGACACCTGGGCAACACACAGCACACAACACCCACACAGCACACAACACACACAGAGCACACAGCACACAGCCCACACAACACACACAGAACACAGCATAACACACACAGCACACACAGCACAGCGAGCGCGTGAAGCAGGCTGCGCGAATCGCCGCTGACAAAGGTTGAAACGCGGCGCACAGAACCCGGCTTGTGTTGGAAAGTGGCGGCGAGGCGCGAGGCAGTCTTCGTGCGCCGTGGAATCTGCCATTGTTACACGCGGAGGCAGGGGAATGTTTCGCCAAATATTGACCGAGCTTCTAGCCCCGCAGCTGCGAGCGACGCCGCCGACCCCCGGAGCTCGTCACACGGACACCGCGCCCGGATCGCGATTCCCACTCGGTCTGGAGTCAAGCTGGCAGAGACCGTTGCGCTATATAGCTCCTTCTGACAGTTGTCCAGCGGCGAGGGGGTAAGAACGTTACAACATCTCAGGGCACCGGGGTCAGGGCAGGGCAGAGGACACCATAGCTGTTACGCTGCTATGCATGTGTCACTTACACTTGTTGTCTATACGTATGCTATGAGAGTACTTGTTATCATATCATAGTATTGTTGCCTTTTTTGTTTCTTTTTAATAATTAAGCGTGTATGTTATTGCAAGGGCGTCACGGTGGCATAGCGGTGAGTAGCGCTGCCGCCTCACAGCAAGAAGGTTCCCGTATTCGAATCCCGGCTCGGGTGCCTTTCTGTGTGGAGTTTTCGTGTTCTCCCCGTGTCCGCCTGGGTGTTCGCCGGGCACTCCGGTTTCTTCCGACAGTACAAATACATGCTGCTGCATAGGGTAATTGGCCTGCTGACTAAATTGCTCCCGGTGCCCTGTGATGGACTGGCGTCCCATCATGGGTATAACCCTGCCTTGCGCCTTGTGTCTGTCGGGATAGGCTCCGGCTCACCGCAACCCTGTAAAGGATTCATCAGTTTCTGATAATGAGATGAGATGCACATAATAGCATTTTATAGAGCGCCTTTCACCCGAGGGTCACAAAGCGCTGCACAAGGGCCGCGGAGAGAACGGCGTGTCAACCTAGGCAGCATGTTTTTGGGCTATGGTGGAAAACCGGAGTACCCGGTGAAAACCAACAGGGACACGGGGAGAACATGCATACTCTATACAGAAAAATAACCCTGCAGGGAATCGGACTCGAGTGCTTCTTGCTGTGAGGCAGCAGCGCTACTCAACACAATTCCGCACTCTACGCAGCTCATCACGGCACCTACTTCACACACCGCGCTCACGCACAACCTTCGCACAACGCCGATTCTCGGTCGCGGCACCCACAACCTGGAACACCCTGCCACATCCTGCCACATCTATTACGCCAAACACAGTCCCCCATAACCTTCAAACAAACTGTTAAAAAGACAACTCTTCACCGATTCACAACACAGCGACTGAGCCAATCTTCGCGCGCAACGCGCCCGAAGAATATGCGCGCGTTATAAATATATAATTACTACTCACCGCTACGCCACCGTGACTCGCCCACCCTGACAGTGACCCCGACCCTGACCGTGACCCTTGACCGTGACCCGGGACCGTGGGCCCTACTCGCGGCCAGCCTCTCACATGCGGTTTGTGGCCGTGAGATGAATAAGCAGCCCGCTGTTTTGTTGTCTTCACGTCGTCGTAACCGAGCTGTGCCACGTGGCTGCCGCGTCTCGTGTGTGGCTACGAGCGCTCACGGTCGCCGTGGGCGAGACGCGGGAGCGGCACCTCTGCCGTCGTGAGCAGCGGTGGTGGTGGAGCGGTTAGCGCGCCGCGGCGCTACGAAACCGGCCCCATGCTAGTTCGATTCCCACTCGCGGACAACACCATTGACGCTTATCTAAACCGGTCGCTCCTGCGCTTCTCCTAGGTCGACTCAGCCTCAAATGAGTACCTAGTGCGGTGCGTAAACAATACCAATAGAGAGACAAAGTTGGCCGAGCGTGGTGTAGGCCACCCACCGCTTCGTGTGCCGTGCTGGCCTTCATAGGTGCTACTCGCTAACAGCACTTGACCCCACAGTCTGGTAAGGCTATACGGGGGATATTTGTCTTGTATGAGGGGCAGCCCGGGTGGGTTGCGTGCCCGGCAGTGGGCAGGCAGCTCTGAGGACGCCCATCTCGGCAAGGAATTTCAGTGATAAGAATTGCACTGAGGGCGGCACGGTGGCGCGGTGAGTAGCGCTGCCGCCTCACAGCTAGAAGGGTCCGGGTTCAAATCCCGGCTCGGGTGCCTTTCTTTGTGGAGTTTGCATGTTCTCCACCGTGTCCGCATGGTTTTTCGCCGGACACTCCGGTTTCCTCCCACAGTCCAAAGACATGCTGCTGCATAGGTTAATTGGCCTGCTGACTAACTTGCTCCGTTGCCCTGCGATGGACTGGCGTCCCATGCTGGATATAGCCCTGCCTTGCGCCCTGTGTCTGCCGGGATAGGCTCCGGCTCACCGCAACCCTGTACAGTATTAAGCGGTTTCTGACAATGATGCTCATGATGATGAATTGTACTGATGCACCGTTGTCACGGCTCCATGTACGAGATCTGCTCTCCGTAGCTGTTTTGTCTATTTTATTGTATTTGAAAAATGTGTGCAATGCTACGTGTGAATGGCTTTTGTTGGTTGATTTAAATTTGGTTATGTATGAATCTTGTATATTTTTTTAAATAATTGTCAGCAATTCGCATATTTGTTGTGTCGCAGGAGTCCCGTAAACAGCTTGCAAGCTCACTGGGTATTTTTCTGCTGAAATAATAAACATCTGTATCTTTCGAGACAGCCGTGTCGCGCGATCCCGCTCTGTCGTTCTCGAATAGTACACCGCGAAGGCGAGAGAGCAGGGACACTCGACACGGCTGTCCCGAAACAACATCGACGGCGAGACCAATTCTCAGTGATGGGAATGATCAAGCACCGCGCGCGTGTGTGTAAAGACGACCTGTAAACAAAGCGGGCTGGGAGACTAAAGCAGGAAGCGTGACTCCGGGATCATCCGACTCTGTAAACATTTGGGATAATAATTGCCGCTGATTATCTAGAAAAATGTCAATACAGCACGGATAATGTTTCCCCGCTCTCACGCACTGCCCAACAGCATCAGCACTAATGGCTGATTTCCGCTCCGGTCCGTGACAAGTCGGACCTACCATCCCCGGGCAGCTCCCGTTCTCACCGCAGCTTCTGCCCTGGCGAGACCGCCAGCTCTCCCTCTAGGTAGACCCTTTTCCTACGGGCTAGTGTTGTTATCAGCCACAATCAGCAGCTTCCACTTAAGGCTGGTGTAGGCTCGCACAAACGCCCCCTTTGACTCCACGTTGTTTCCACAGTCATTAGGACGTTGTCCTCAAAGGCACTAGAATGCTTAATTTGTTTAAACATGAGCCTGATAGATTTTAAACCGGCGGGGGTTGTCGCCGCCGCCGCCGCGCTTGTTTGTGTTCCCACCGCGCGGACTCTCGCTGACAACACGCGCCTCGACACACGCCGAACGGGAAGCGGCGATTTCAACTCGTGCGCGTGCATTTAATGACGGGGTAAATATTGACCAATTACCGCTGCCAGGTTAGAGGTAGTTAACCCAGCAGCACTTTGATAGTGACACAGTGCGCGCCGGGAACACCTCCCCGGCAGGAGCCGCCGTGAACGGCACACCGCGGGGGACAAAACGCGGGGACGACTGGGTAGGAGGGATCCTGAAGGCCGACTGGGTACGAGGGACCCTGAAGGCCGCCACAGGCCCGCCATTGGTTCGATCCCCCAGCGCCGAAGGCCTCGCAGGGTGCGGGCGCTTACGTGTCATGGATGCTGCGCCGAGAGACAGGAGAACGCGCGGTGGCCACGCGGGAGAACAAGCAAGTGCTTGATGTCGATTTGTCGCAGCTCGCTTTGTGAGCATTTCTCTCGATTAGCTGTTGTTTCGGGATAGCCGTGTCGCGTTGCATTCGCCCACGTGAGTCTACCTCCCTCGCTCGCTCACACCCGTGACCCCACCTGACCCCCAGCTCGGTGTGGGCCCCGCTCCGCCGCTGTTGACGCCGTCCTCCCGTCCCGCGGTCACAATGGACGCGCGGCGCCTGCTTGTCTCATATCTGTCGCTCATGTCCGTGTGCAATGTAGCTCTTCTCACCTCTGCCTCTGTCTGTCTCATGTCCGTCTGCCGTGTATGTCTAATGTCTGTGTCTCATGTCTGTGCCTCGTGCCCGCGTCTCAGGTCTGTCTCAACATTTGTCTTGCAGCGCCAGTGTGCAATGTCCGGCAGCCCACTATCCCAGCGGGCATCGCGCTCCTAACCCGCGCGCTCGGTCATCTCAATCCGAGCGCCTCCTGCAGGTCTCCCGTGTTGCACCCTCCAACCGAGCCGGCTCGGCACGGCGTCAGAGCGACTCGGCGCCCGCTACACTCCGCCACCTCCGCAGCCGGGCAGCCGAGCCCCGGGTGCCGTGACGCGGAGGGGGTCGGAGGTGTCGGGCCAAGCCACAAGGTCAGGCCGCGCACTGCGCCCCCATTAGCGCTCCGGCGTTTCCAGCATGTGGCCACCAGATGCGCCGGGCCGTCTTGGGCGGCGGGCAGATCTGTCATGTCCCCGCAGCTCCTGCGTCACACTGCTCTCGCCGGGCTGCCCGGCACAGGAGGGACAATGCCTCTCTGTTACACGAGCAGGAGGACGGGGTGGGGGTGCTGCAAGGAGGAGGACGGGGGGAGGGGTTGTGTGGACACAAGCAGTCAGGAAGCCACGGGCAGACAGGCTTACAAGCGGCAACGCTGTCTCTTAAACACCCACTTCCTTCCAGTGGCTCGCGCCGCGGTGGCTGTTGCGCGGGGCTCCCCCCGGCTCGCCCCCGCCTCCCTCCTGGCTCCCCGTGGCTCCCCCCAGTTCCAACCCCCCGGCTCCCTGTCACCCAGAGCCCGCGGCGCTGGCGAGCGGCTCCCACCCGGGCAGAGCGGCTCCCACCCCGGGCCGAGCGCCGCTCCCCGAGCGCCATGAATAGACCGCTCTGTAATAATAAAGCAATTTACCTTCAAATGTCATTTACCCTGAAAAACTACAATTCCATACATTTATTTGGGCCTCCTACCACGAGTCAGACAGAATACGGATTTGAGATATAGAGGGCACATTTGTTTGGCAGCTTTGTAAACGCAGGGAGTGGTTCGTGTTTGCTTTGCTGCTTGTTGTTTTTTTTCTACCGAAAGCGGCTTCGGCCAGAAACCAGACATTTTACTGTTGGCCCCAAAACAAAGCAATGTGAAGCAAGGCATTTCTGCAATGCGGCGCTGGCTTCCTGAATGAATGGCACATAATCTTGGAGAGAAGGTGGGAAACAAAAGGAAACGGCGGCTATTGTTTGGATACAATTGCAGCAATATTAACCCCGAAGGGCACACTCCTTCACGCTTCCCTCCTCCGTAAGGAGCTGTTAAAATCCCCCAGCCCCAGAGCCAAACCGCCACGGATTCAGGGCTATTATTACCCCTCACTCCAAACAACGCTAGCCCGAGTTGAGCCGGGCAAACAAAAGCACATTGTCTCCATCCCCAAGGAAAAACGCAGTTGCCAACGCAACGGGATTTAATCCCTTTCTTTGCAATGTCTTCATCTCTTTACTATGGTAATCCGCAGCTACCTTTCATGCTGGGCTCCTCAAAGCCAGACCCCTCTTCCCGTGCACCTAATTAGCTCCTGTCCACAATAGAGACAACACGATGAGATAATCGAAATTTGCAAAATAATGACGTACCCTACTAAACTATCCGCGGGTTTTTTTTCCCAGCCGTGAGCTCATTTACTGCACTCAGAAAGGGCCCTATTGTCGGGAGGGAGCTCAAATAATGGATTTGTGCTGTTTCAAACACAGTTGGCTATTGTTCCACGCTTGTTCCCACTCTACAACAGCCCCTGTTGTTTAGCAGTCACAACAAACGATTCAGATGCAAAAATGGCAGGGCGGATTAACGCGGGCTCCAGGACAAGTAGCATGTGAAAAAGCAGAGAATAAAACCGTGGTGAAGGAGGCCTGATAGACTGCTGTGCGCGCCAGAGAATGGGCCCGACAATGCCCATGGAAAACATCCATTGTTTACGGAGTAATCTCAGCCACTGTGAGACTGTCACAGTGGTGCGAGCCGCGCGGCTTCCCAGGCCAACTCCGTGAGCTCATGCTCCCGCCAGGGGCACGGCGGGCGGCTCGCCCAAGTGCAGCCTTCGCCGGGCACCGCGGGCACCTATCGTGCCTGCAGGGTCACGGGCACACGGGGCGCGAGGGGGCCAGGGGGGCGAGGTGGCACCCGGACGCCACCCGAGCGGGAGCGCGCTCGCTCTGTGTGCCTGTGTGTGTGTGTGCGTGGAGCTAACGGCCCCTACAGTCTGTTAAGGCTATACCGGGAGTTCTTTGTATTATGTCTTGTGAGGAGCGGTGGCCCAGTGGTTAGCGCTATGCTGGGCTGCAAACCTGGCTATGACCCGAGTTCGAATCCCGCTCACGGACAACACGAGTGACGATTTTCTGAACCGGTCCTGCCCCCCCCTCCTCACCCCCCCAGGTCGACTCAGCCTCGAATGAGTACCTAGTGCGGTGTGCAAATACATCGCCACTAGGGAGACAAAGGCGGCCGGGCGTGTTGTTGGTCACCCACCTCCTCGTGTGCCGTTCCGGCCATAAATCGTGCTCGATAAGAGTACTCGTCCTAACATCCTGTTATGGCCACACGGGGACCTTTGTCTTTGTCACGAGGCGCTGGGTCGCGGGGTCTTCTCTGCCAGTGTATTTCGTGACATAAATCCACGACAACGCTGATTGTTTAGAATTACTCTTAAGAGCTGCGCATTCGAGATATCGTGTCGACCGTTCCTCCTTTCTCCTTCGCGTCGTATCGCCTCCCACGTTAGAGGCATCGTCAGAAGCCTCTTAAGAGCAATTGTCATAAATCAATCCGTGAATATTCATACACCTACAGGGCAATTGTCCATTCATTATTAGCAGCAAACTTAAAATGTCGTCGGTCGCGCCAGGCTGGAGTGGATGTCGGAGACAAACCAGCAGCAAAGTGTAAAGGGGACTCAAGCAGCAACTTACCGCGGCGAGCTCACCCTGCTGCAGGCTCCCTGGTAGAGGCTCCCTGGCGGAGGCTCGCTGTGAAACGTCGCGCGAAGCGTCCGGCGCGGGTCGCTATGCGCGGTGTCGCGGGGATTCGCCCCGGGACCGCGCCGCCATCGAGGAAGCACCCCCTCTGCTGGATCCCGCAAGGAGGGGGATCGACGGGGATCCTGGCGGGGAGCGGGAGGGAGTGAGAGCCGACACAGGGCGTCGCTGCCCACACCGCGTCGCGCTAAGAGGTCATCCACCAAGTCGACCGCTCACCCACTCACTCACCAGGCTCTCCACTCACTCACCAGGCTCTCCACTCAGCACGGACGGAGCGAGCTCAATGTTAAGATCCGCGTCTTCTCTGTAAAAAGCTTCAAACAAGATCTCATCTGTCCGGCTGTGAGCGACCTGCAGGGCAGTCGGCCTCCTCCGCCAGCCCTGCAGGCGGTGCGGGACCTTGTTAGCGAGCGCTTATTAATAATAATAATAATTTTACAGTTATAACGCGCACATACTAATTCAGTGTCGAAGATATTCATTCGACGAGAGAAGGACTCAGAGGCGCGAGGAAAACGCAGAGGCGACGGAGGCAGCCAGGCGGGTTGCTGGCGCCATATTGCCACACACTACTTCCTATATATTATGATTCACTCATGAGTGTGTTTTTTAAGCTGTGAGAGGAAAGCGGATAGCCCGGAGGAAACCCACGCAGAACAGGGGGAGAACACACAAACTCAACACAGAACGGCGCCCAAGGTGGGAATCGAACCGCCTCGGGCAAGACCATTCTCTCTGTGAGACGCGGATGTTACCACTGCGACACCCTGCCGCCCAACGTAGCGCGAGAGGGCGCTGCGACCGCAACCACGCTTGCCCAGCACCTATTTCAGGCCGAGTGAACCTACATCAGTACAGCTGTCTATCTAAGCAGCGGCCTCCTCCTACTCCCAGTGTGAAGCACAACACCGCACTCACTCACCAATCCACTCACTCACCCACCCACCGCTCGCTCACTCACTCACTCACCGCGTGCTCCACTCACTCATCCACTCACCCACTCACTCACCGCGAGCTCCACTCATTCACTCACACACCCACTTAACTTACCGCGAGCTGCACTCATTGCCTCCTCCACCACTCATCCACCGCGTCCAGGTCCCGCGCTCGACGTCTCTCGACCCGGAGCCAATCGCCGCGGAGCGGGGGTTGGTGGACCAGAGCGAGACGGCGCAACACGCAGCGAGCGTCTGACCAATCAGCGCCCACTTGGGGCATTCCGGCTTTCTCCGCCGTCCGGTTCCCTTCGCCGTGCCGAACCCGAGCCCCGTGCCGCACTTCCGTCGTGCTGCACTTCGGTCGTGCTGCAGACACTCTCACGGAGAATCCCGGGCAAGTGGTGTAGTCACACAAGGCCCTGCAACGAGCATAACGAGGCATTCTTCCCGCGGCCAACAGTGCAAAATATCTACAATAACAAGTGTTTGAAATAAACGTTTTAATCGACGCGCAGTGCCCCCCGCAGAGGCCTATTTCGCGCGTTACAGTCGCTAAACATTCACTGAACAGCGACGGAGAATGAACATAATTGACGCTATTATTAAATGCCATTGTGTCTGGGCTGCAGTGATTTTTTTAGGAACAATACATTCCTGCGAAAAACACACACACACCTGTAAAAAATCAGATGCGATTATGTCAACACAAGCCTGTTATTCAGATCCCTTTCTCTCGCAGCTCGGCGTGAAGCTCGCGCACCCCCCACTCCCCTCTAATTACAGCGGGCACCACAACGGGCTCCGCGAGTGGGGTGCGGGGCGGGCACGTTGCCGCCGCGAAGCCGGCGCGAATCTCCCGCCAGATTAGGGGCCCGCATCCGGCACACGGGGCCAAGGTGGCCGTTGTTTGACATGCCACCTTTCCCTGCCGAGCAGAGGTCTGCAGCCTCCCTCACCTCCTCGCTAACATCCAGTTAATCAGTTTCTTTTCACGAGAAACCTCATCTGCATATCAAAGCCAATTAGCACAATACGCTGATTCCAGCAGCGATGGGAAGCATCATTAATTGTAAGGGAGAGTGACATTTCCTGCAGAGTGATTAAAAGCAGGTGCTGCGCAGGTGAGACCCAGCAGGGGCTGCTGGCTCCGGGCTCATCACTATCAAAACAGTAATTAACACCTGAATAGACAAATACAATAAATTATTTGTCCCACCGACACGGATCCTCAACCAGCTGCGGAATCGCGGCGAATGCGGCTCCGAGAGCGGGCCCGCCGCTCGCTCTCAACGGCGGCGGCAGATCTGACTTGTTTTCAATCGGCCTCAATCACGGACGTCGGGCCCCAGCCTGACCCACCTCGGTGTAACCGCCCAAGAAATACCCCCTGCCCAGACGATGCCCGGGGTTAAAGTGGGCTAGCCTGGTTTGTACCCCGGGTATATTCTGGCCTAGTCCAGTTTATATCCCGGGGTATAAAAGAGTATAGTGTGGCCAAGGGGTATATGTTGGGTTGTTACACCGGCCTCTCGGTGTTTTTGAGACCCGGTCTCTCCTCCCAAATGAGACTCCTGTCCCGGTCCATTCATTGTCAGAAACCGTTTAATCCTGTACAAGGTCGCGGTTAGCCGGAGCCTACCCCGGCAGACACAGGGCGCAAGACCGGGCTATACCCATGATGGGACGCCAATCCATCACAGGGCACCAGGAGCACTGTATAGCCCTGCCTTGCGCCCTGTGTCTGCCGGTATAGGCTCCGGCCTCCCGCTACTCTGTACCGGATGAAGGTGGCACTGATAATGATGATGACGTATAACCTGGGCTGATGGTTGGAGTAATTAATGGGGCGCTCGTTCACGATGTAACCCTCTCTCTCTCTCTGTGTCCGTCGACCCCGGCGCGACGCTCACGTGTGGGGCCGCGTGGGAGCCGCGTGCGGGGAGTCGTGGGGAGCCGCTTAAGGAGCCGCGTGTGGAGCCGCGGTGGAGCGTGCCACTAACACGCAGCGTCTCACTCACTCGCTCGCTCGCGGTCCCGGCCGCCAGTCCCCGAGCCCACGCTCACGCTGGATCCCACAAACATATAATCGGGAGCCCAACATCGACATACCCCGATCGGTATAATCGTCCCACAGCACGCCTCTGAACACCGAGCCAGGCAGCGGCGTGCGCTTTAGCGACACACGGTCCGTTTAACTCGATCGATTCGGGAATCCGATTAGGGTGCGAACACCGGCGCAGCCCGGGGTCTAGGGACCCGCATCGCGTTCCGTGCGCCCCGGGTCGGCGTCACCGGCGAGCCGCCCGGCTGCCCCCCTCTCCCGGGAGCTCACTCACACAGCGCTGTTCCATTATGAGCTTCCTAAAGCACACCGTCAGCAGCTTCTGCCGCCATGCGCTCAACGCGTTCCGTAAGCGCCCGACACTGCTGATGATCGTCAACAGCCCGCCGATTCACACCGAGCCAGACAGAGCGAAGGGAACAGCCTTCATCCAGCGCTGTGAGGGCCGGGCAGTATCGCGGCGTCGTGGCCGGCTCGACACACGAGGGCCCGTCTCGCTGCCCGGGGGCCGTGCGCCGCCAGCGTGACGGGGCTCCCAGGCGCGGGGGAAGAGCGGCCACTGGCGGCTGCGGGCGCGCACAGAGACGGGCGCCGCGCGCTCCGAGCCCGGCCGGAGGCGCGACGCCGCGTGGCGCTTCCTGGCGGGGCTGCAGCACGGGAGGGTGAGCGTGAGTGAGTGAGGAGCGTGAGTGACCGAGTATCGGTGAGTTTGCGGGAGTGAGCGTGTGGCCGTGGCGCAGCGCGCTGCCGGTTGGTGGCGGCGGCTCAGTAGCAGCTGCGCTCAGCGCGGAGCATTTAACCCTTCACGTGCCCGGTCCCGCGACCGGAGCCCGCACATCGAGGCCCCGCGAGAAGGCCCAGGACCGGCTCAGAGGTTCTTTATTTAGTTTCAAGATTATTAACAAGGACGGCACGGTGGCGTAACGGTGAGTAGCGCTGCCGCCTCAAAGCAAGAAGGACCTGGGTTCGAATCCCCACTCGGGTGCCTTTCTGTGTGGAGTTTGCATGTTCTCCCCGTGTCCACGTGCGTTTTCGCCAGGCGCTCCGGTTTCCTCCCACGGTCCAAAGACATGATTCTGCATAAGCTAATTGGCCTGACGAAATTGCCACTGTGATGGACTGGCGTCCCATCCTGGGTATAGTACTGCCTTGCGCCCTGTGTCTGCCGGGATAGGCTCCGGTTCACTGCAGCCATGTACAATACTAGTAGAGTACCCGACCTACAGGCGCGCATGTTCCAAGCGTGTAACACGTTCTTCCGACATCTCCTGTTGTTGGCATTTTCTGCTGACGTGACGGCTTTGACCTGGATCGCCTCCTTATGTCCTTTTGGGAATATTGCTGCCGGCTCCCTGGAGTTTCAGAACAGTGATCAATAAGCGGGAAGTAAAGCTGGAATCAGTCATAAAACCCTCGGTGTTGCGCAGATATATTTTGCACGTGTGAATTATTCAAACCCGGTGCCCTCAAAGCGGACATCCATGCACAGAAAGATACATACACACACTCTGCTCCATTACATACTGAGACGCGGTCAACCAATTGGGAATTGAGATGTGCATGAAGCTGCTGCTGCTACTGCTGCCACGGTCGGGTTGCGTGGGTCAAGGGGTCACGGCGCACGGCGGCCGTGACCCCGTGACCCCGTCCCGTTCACGTGCGCGTCTCGTCACCACGGGTGGAATCGGAAACGAGTCACTCTGGGAACGCACCCGGGTCCGCGTCCCCTTTAAAGCGGGGCTCTAGGGCAGGAGTGTCCAACCTTTAGCACCTCAAGACTCACTTGGCCCAGTTGGGTCTGGTCTCCGCTGACCACTAGGTGGCGCTCGCGGCCCAGGGGTCTAGGGGTCTTTCCCCAGAACATGTTGAGTTCATTACAGCGCAGTTCCTGCATTTTTCTGTGACTTCTGAGATGTAAAATAACCATCCAAATGTTATACCACGAAAGCCGCATAGGGACGGGGGGCAGAAGCGCTTCTGTATTAGTGACGCTTCCTATTCACACGCGCTTCAAGTGCGCGAATTTATCACAACATAGCTCAACTTTCTAATCCTCACATTTTGCTTGAAAACATGTCTGAGTGAGAATTACTCTACACAGCTGTTCTTTCGGGACAGCCGTGTCGAGTGTTCCTCCTCTCTCCGCGACGTTTCGACTCCCACCGTCGAGAGCTGCTCTTTCGGGATAGCCGTGTCGACGCCTGACGATGCCTCCAACGTGGGAAACAAAACGTCGCGAGGGAGAGAGGGAGACCGCTCGACGCGGCTATCCCGAAAGAACAGCTCTGAAGAGCAACCATCAATAATTATACCGTTTACAACGCGCGAAAATTCCACGCACAGGCGAGCCACAGAAACGGCACAAATCACACACTTAGCTTAAGAAATTATAATAATGTGAAACTGCAAGCGCGCGCGCGCGAGAGAGAGAGAGAGCGAGCAAGAGAAGCTAACGAGACGTGGGATGGAAGCAGCGCGCATCTTCGGCGCTCCGCTACAAATCACTGGGCTGCCCGCGAGCGGCAGATTCGCGGCCGGAGCGAGAACACAGGAGCGTCCAGAGCGGCGCCCGCGGGGTTTCTGCGCACGCCGCGCTCCTGCCCAGATGCGTGAGTCACCGCCGGAACCCACCCCGACTTTATAACAAACGCATCACCTTGAGACACGCGCGCGATTACTTTCATTCAGCTTGGTGCGAATGGCGCGGCGCGGTCTCGCCGCGTGTTTGACGCGCGACCTGTCAGATTACACACCCGCGCAATCACCATCATTACCCTCGATACAACTTCACGTGTTTTTTGATGCTTTAACTTGACTCTTTCGCACGTCATTTTGTCCGACACAACTTTCGTTGCGGAAACGTTGTTCGATTTTAATGCCGATGTGTCGTGTTGCGCTGTCCCCGGATTCCCAACACGATGGGTTTTGCGCTCGTTTCTATTTGTATCATTGTTGAACTTCGTTTTTCGTCGAATAATATAATTTACCGATGTAGGTTTTCACGGCCAGCTGTGTGAGAATTGCTCTCCATAGCTGCTCTTTTGGGATAGCCGTGTCCGCGTTTCTTCTCTCTCCTTCGCGATGTTTGGTCCCCCACGTTGAAGGTATGATCAGGCGTTTCCGAAACGACTAATGACCTAATTGATTCCTCATTATGGTGACGTAGCTCACTCTCGAGAAGATACATTGACCCGCTTTCCTGACTCCCCACTCGCTCAACAACGCGCGGCCCACCTCCTCCTCCACCTCCTCCACCACCACCACCTCCTTCTCCGCCCGTGGCTGACAGGCCCCGTCACGCGAGCACCACTCCCGGACATCACGTGGCTAACGCGTCGCATCATCCGCCGTGTTGTGATGCCGCGTCACGCGCTCCCATCCATCCACCCATTGCCAGAAAGCGTACAGGGTCGCGCTGAGCCGGAGCCCATCCCGGCAGACACAGGGCGCAAAGTCCACACAGAAAGGCACCCGAGTCGGGATTCGAACCCGGGGCCTTCTTGGTGTGAGGCGGCAGCGCTACTCACGACGCCACCGCGCCGCCTGCTCCCCTTTATTGTTTCTGCAAAGCTGGCCGGAGAGGAGGCGGCTCGCCTCACTTGACGCCGCGTGCCATCGTGGCGCCTTCGACAAAGGCCCATTCCGCAAACCCTTTGTGCCGCACTAATGTGTAACTATACACCGTTAATGAGACGGTGGGTTGTGATACGGGTCCTCTGCAGATAGGCGGGGGAGGAGGGGGAAGGCAGCCACGCGGTAAGCCGGCGCCAACATTTTAGCAGACACTGCGTCCTCTGTGTATTAAGATGCTAATGTTTACACGCCGCACTAGGTACTCATTAGAGGCTGAGTCGCCCTAGGAAGAGGCCCAGGACCGGTTCGGAAAATCATCACAGGTGGTGGCCGTGAGCGAGATTCGAACTCGGGTCCCAGCCAGGTTTGTCATCAATGCGCATGTTTGTTGTGTCGCAGGAGTCCGGTAAAGTGCTTGCGAGCTCACTGGGTATTTGTTTCTGCTGTAACAATAAACATCTATCTATCTATGTTGTATCCCAGCGCGCTAACCACCGAGCCGCCGCTGGTGGTCCGGTTGCACACTCACACAGGACGCGGTAAGGCACCGGGACGAGCAGCGGGACCCGCGACCCGACGCGCTCACCCGGCGTGCATTCCGCCGCCGACCACCCCGACACGCACCACAGGCCCCTGGTCAGCGCGGCCAGCAAGGCGGCGCCGCGGAATTCTTACAAACGGCAATTTGTAGTTTCAATACGGCACTACAATGGCCAGGAGTGCTGGTTTTGATTTCTGTTCAATGAATTGTTAATCATTGCCTGAAAGTGGGTCACGGCAGCGCGCTCCCAGCTAGCGCCGGGCGGGCGGGCGGGGGCGCCGCCTCCACCCGGCAGCCTCATCCTCACTGTGGGCGGCCCGGGTCTCTCAGTGCCACACAGCCTGCACTATTCACCCCGTATAGAGTAAGGGTCTGTGTGCTGCACTATTCACTCCATATAGCGTAAGGGGCATAAGTGCTGCACTCGGGCTCTGAGTGCTGCGATATTCACTCAGCATAGAGAGCGATCTCTGAATACTGCACTATCCACTCCGCACGGGAGCCGAGTCTCTTGCTGCTGCACCCTATTCACTCTGCACAGCTAGGCGTCTCGGAGTGCTGCACCATTCACCGTGTGTGTGTGGGGGGGGCCGGCAGGTGCCCCCCGCCCCCCGCGCGGGCAGCTGGACGTGACTCATCTCTGCTGCTCCACTTTGATGCTCGGCAGCTGACTCTCGCTCTGCGGCAGCGGCGGCGGCGGAGGCACCTGCAGCCGCGCACCCTCCAGCCCTCATTATTCCTTCAAATAAATACACCCCACACGAAATGTCAAACGTATCATGCGGGGTTTTGTACGGAGATACGGGATGAAATGCGAGCTCGCAGACGAGTTATTTACTTACAATCGGAGCCGGGGTTTACCTTGAGCGCCGCTCTGCCACCTCCTGTCTGCGCCGAGTGTGGCTCTGCGCCCGGGATCAGCGGTGGCGGCGTCCGCGCACGGACGAACGCGGCGCGTGAGTTCGCGCCCCGGTGCGGGCGAGCTTCTCGCTGCCCGCCGTCTCCTCCCGCTGCTGCGTCAGCGCCGCCGCGACACTCGCGTCGTGATCTCACGAGCGGCCCCAAGGGCACGGGACCGCGCCCCGCTACGGCTGGGCGTGCCCCCGGGGCCTCGTGGTGATTGATTCCAAGAGCCACGTGGACTGGGGGCGGTCCGGATGTCTTGCAAACCGGTAACCGCGTTGTACGAGATTTTAAGCGATTCTTCTAGGGTTGCCACCTGTCCGGATTGTCCCCGGACAGGAGTCGGTGTCCGTGTCCAGCGATGGAGGCCCTTGGGTGAGGTCGGGCGTCGGGGTCGGTAGCCACCCCGCTCCGCCGTGACCACGTGCCCGGCTCGCGGGGCTCCCCGTCCCGTGGCGAACCGTCAACCCGGGGCTCTTCTCAATAGCAGAGCATGCCACCGCGGAGTCGTGGGGTGCTGAATGTGCTCCTAATTGCGTTTGTGCTAATTGCGCATTATTCCACATTAGACAGAATCAACTGAACGCACCTTGTTAGGACGTGAAGCCGCGTGTGCGGCGTGTGCGTGTTGTGTGTATTTACTCACCCAGGGTGCTGCAGCGAGTGCGCCGCGCCACGCAATGTGAATCATGTCTGTGTGCGGTCACTGTGAGCGCGCCGTGCAGCAGTGGTGTGCAGCAGTAGCGCGCGGCACACGCCTACGGTCTCCCGCACTCTCGCCCCGTCCACACAGCCACACTCACCCTCAACGCGCCCGTCAACAACAGCCTTCAAGGCTCGATGTATTATAATTGCTCTCCGTAGCTGATTTTTCGGGATAGCCGTGTCGCCTGTTCCTTCTCTCTCCTTTGCGACGTTTGGCTTCCCACGTTGAAGGCATCATCGTCAGGCGTCCTGAATGTCAGATGATGCCTCCAATGTGGGAGGCGAAACGTCGCGAAGGAGAGAGGAGGAACACTCCACACGGCTATCCCGAAAGAGCAGGCAAGGAGAGCAATTCTCACTCAGATATGTTTTGAAGACAAACTTGTTGCGTGTAGAAATAGAAGGCCTTGGGCACCTTTCTGCTTGGAGTTTGTGTTCTCCTCCTGTTCTGCGTGGGTTTCCTCCGGTTTCCTCGCACAACTAAAAAAAAAAACACGAATTAATTAGTTGGCCGATAACATAATATATAAGAATCAGTGTGTGGCAATATGTTGGCGCCGGCAAACCGCCTGGCTGCCTCCTCCGCCTCTCTGCGCTATGCTGGCGCCTCTGAGTCGTTCTACCTTCGGAATACCTTCGACATTGAATGAAATATGTGCCACGCGTAAGACATTTAAAATTATTATTATTATTATCTCGTGGCGGCACGGTGGCATAGTGGGTAGCGCTGCCGCCTCACAGCAAGAACTGCCTGGGTTCGAATCTCGGCTCAGGGGCCTTACTGTGTGGAGTTTGCATGCTCTCCCCGTGTCCGCGTGGGTTTTCGGCGGGCACTCCAGTTTTCTCCCACCGTCCAAAGACATGTTGCCAGGTTAATTGGCCTACTGAGTAAAATTGCCCCAGGTGCCCTGCGATGGACTGGCGTCCCATACTGGGTATACCCCTGCCTTGCGCCCTGTGTCTGCCGGCATAGGCTCCGGCTCACCGCGACCCTGTACACTGTACAGGATTAAGCGGTTTCTGAAAATGGATAGATGGATTATTATTATTATTATCTCGTGATAAAATCGTGACTTTGAGGCGCGCGTGTGAGTTGGAACCGTGACACACACTGCCGCCTCCACCCAGCGCGCGCCGCGAGCAGCCAGCGGCGCGCGCGACGCCGCGACGCAGGCAGGCGCTCAAACCCCGGGGTAGCAGAATTCACAAACACGAGCAACTCTCTAATTGATTCTGATTAAAATGCCTTCACTCTGCCTTTAATTTGAGCCGTGTCTTCGCGTATGTGTTAATTCATTCATTAATTCTTTGTCAAAAACCGCTTAATCCTGTACAGGGTTGCGGTGAGCCTATCCCGGTAGACGCAGGGCGCAAGGCAGGGCTATACCTAGGCTGGGACGCTAGTCCCATCACCGGGCACCGGGGGCGATTTCGCCAGGATGCCAATTAACCTATGCAGCAGCGTGTCTTTGGACTGCGGGAGGAAACCGGAGTGCCCGGCGAAAACCCACGCGGACAGGGGGAGAAAACACGCAAACTCCACACAGAAAGGCCCCCGAGCCGGGATCGGAACCCGAGGACATCTTGCTGTGAGGCGGCAGCGCTACTCACCGCGCCACCGTGCTGCCCACGCACCCGTACCATCAACCATATTGAGCCACTCTCCCACCTTGATCCATGAAGCAATGCAGGTGGAAGCAGTCACATCCCCAGGAAAACGAAAGCAACGCGAGACGTCAAAAGAAGGTGTTACAATATTGGAAAACGTGATCGCCCGTAGGACGGGTACTCTGCTGGTAATTCTAATTAAGAGGCACGTCCGGCGAGCAGGAGCGAGGCGGGGAACCCCGCGCAGGAGGCGGCTCGGCAGACGCAGCAGCGAGACCCAACGCTCCGACGTCGAGCCTCAGGCCGTCTTGATCGAAGTCAAGCGATGTACGCGCATATATACCGCATTGTATATACACACAATAGGATGCAATTTCAAATGATGCGTAGCGTCCAGTTGCTACGGCAACTGAAGGCTCTTGAGGAAGCAACGGGACATTGCACCGAACCCTCGTTCCCCCAAACAGACGGAATGCGGGTGGAATTAACCCGCTTGCTGTACTGTCACATCAGCAACATCGCGTGTTTGTTGTGTCAATGCAGGAATCTCGTAAAGAGCTTGCATGCTCGATACCACTGCGCAGGGTGGCGCAGTGGTAACATCTGCGCCTCACAGAAAGAATGGTCTTGCCCGAGGCGCCTTTCTGTGTGGCGTTTGTGTTTTCCCCCACTGTTCTGCTTGGTTTTCCTCCGGGCTCTCCGGTTTCCTCCCACAACTTAAACAAAATATAAATTAATTAATTAATTGACCCATAACATCCTAATATGTAGGAAGCAGTGTGTGGCAATATGGCGCCAGCAAACCGCCTGGCTGCCTCCTCCGGCCTCTCTGCGCTTTCCTCGCGCCTCTGAATTATTCTTGCGTCGAATGAGTACCTTCAATAGTGAATGGATACGTGCGCGCTATAAATGTAAAATAATAATTATTATTATTAATAAACATCTATCTATCTATCAATCAGGCGGCGCTATTCTCAGTTCTGGGTAAGTGATGGAAAGTCCACATTCCTATGAATGAAAATGACAGAATGAATGACGCAGACCATCTGCTCAAGGCAGGAGTCACGGTCGACTTCCCACAACGCAGGCGGCACCTTATCCACCAGTGAGTGACGTGACGGTGACGGTGGTGACGGTGGTGACGGTGATGACGATGACGCGAATCACCCCTGTATGCTGATTGGTCCCTGTCGCACGAGCGTCAGTTTAATCTCGACGCCGTCTGTCCAGGAGGCGCCTCTGTGACCCACCAGGGCCTGCAACAAAACTCGATACGGGCCACCCTCCCAGCATTCCATCCACTCATCCTTATCAGCTCGATGATGGCACAACGTGTGGACGGCACAGGCCCCGATAAATCGCCACATTACCCCGGTCCCCACAGTCTGTCAGCCAGGGTTCAGTCCCCGTCACCGGGCTGCCCTCCTCCTCCCCTTCGCCCGCCTCCCGACTGGGCGTCGCAGGGGGCTTCGCGACGATGAGAAATGTCCTTGTGGACAAACACAAACCCTGTCCCGTGTTGGTGACATCTGCCCGTTAACACTGCTCCCTGGTGGGTGGGTGGGTGGGTGGGTGACTGGGTGGGTGAGTGAGTGTCTGGGTGGGTGAGTGATTGAGTGCGTGGGCGGGTTTATTGAGCGGTTTCTGATAATAGATGGATGGGTGGATATGTAAGTGGTGTTTTCCAAACATCCCCTGGCTGATTATCTCCTAATTATTAAATAGGGATCACACACAGCAGCAGCATCGCCCCCTGCTGCGGGTTTCTGGCAGGACCCTCCTCAACAAGAGTCTCGAGACTCAGGGAGGCTCTGCTGGGTAAACACGCGAAATATCTCTGTAGCATAATCATCAGTCCCCGCTTAATCCTGGTTCAGGCTTGTGGGGGGTCGGAGCCTATCCCGGCAGACACAGGGCGCAAGGCAGGGCTATACCGGCAATGGGAAGTCAGATCATCGCAGGGCACTGGGGACAATTTAGTCAGCAGGCCAATGAATCTAGTCAGCAGCATGTCTGTGGAATGTGGGAGGAAAGCGGAGTAACCCCTGGCGAAAACCCACGACGTGGGGAGAACATGCAAACTCCACAAACAAAGGAACCTGAGCAGGGAATCGACCCCAGGCCCTCATTGGCTGTGAGACGTCAGCCATTTGCATCCACTGCGGGTATTTTTAATCCATTACAAGTTGACATTGAGCCAGTACCCCGCGCCTGACACCGGTACACACGATAGCTTGACGCGCCGCAGTGCGGATCGCCAGTGCGAAAGCTCACAGATGGTTTTCACCCATTTGCTGAAGTATCGTCGGTTTCCTCCAGTGTTGAGGGCGACACGTGACCAGGTTGCAAGTTCAGTCTCCGCGGTTCGTTCCGTTGCGGGTATTTGGCCGATAAGATCGTCGTGCATAGGACGCAGTGTGTGGCTAATGCTGGAGCCCACAAACCGCATGGCTGCTGCCCCCCGTCCCCCCTCTGCGGTTTCCTCGCACCCCTCAGTCGTTCTCCGTTGTAACAGATACCTTCGAATGAATACTGTGTCACGCGTTCTACATTCTATTTACTATTCGATTGTCTCGTTCACCAGCAAAACATCATCGGAGCTCGCCGCTGGAGCGAGTTGCTCGCAATGGGAAGCGTGACGGGGGATGACTCGGCCCATCGTCCATCCGGGGTGGGTTCAATTCTAAAATCAGTCCCACTTTGTGGGGAAGTCAACAGTGGCTGACCCCAGTACAAACTCACCCCGTCCATATGAACGCGGAATATCCACCGCTGGCTCTCCAGGGCTGTAAACAGGAGCTGCGCACCAACGGCGCAATGCTCATTCGAGGAGGAACTCCCTTCGACTCGGCTATCTAGGAGAGCGACCGGGTGCCGTGTCCTGTCAGTGGGCCGCCAGCCCTCGCCAGGGCGCGAACCGTGACGGCGCGGTCTGCGGCGCAGCCTCAACGCCCCCCCTCCCCCTCGGGCCGGGCGGCCGGGACTCGATGTCTCTAGCCGCCGCCATCCTTCGCAGAAGTAAACATTGCGCGCGCGCTCCTGCAAAGTGAGCGGAACGTTTGATTTCACGACGTGTAATTTGCATCTGTTTCCTTGTAGGCGACTCAAGGTTTTTGTTTGTTTACCGGTGAGACCGCCGCGGCGCGAGCCTCCTCTCCCCACCGGCCCCTCGCGGGTGCACGGGGACGCCTCGCACGGGGACCCCTCGTACGCGGCGCATCAGCCTCGCAACGCCTTTGATTCCTCCTGCTCCTCCACAACAAGATAGTACACTCCGCGTTTCTCAATCCCATCCCTGGGGCGGCGTGTTATGTAGCAGCTCTCCTGTCGACCTGCAGCCCCGGCACTTGTGGCCCGCAACGCGGCGCGCCGCACGCCCGCCCAGACGGCGCAGCGCCCGTTACCAGATTAACACTTTTGCCTCTTCCCAGATTAAAGCCCTTTTTATCTCTCGCACTTGAGATGCTTCATCCAAGCATACCCAACGCAGTACCCAATCAGAGCGTAAGAAAATTACAACTTGTCACAAAGAATTAATTTTCTCATCTTTCAGGAAGATAAACAGAAATTACCATGTTAGGACGGTCCTCTCTGGGGAAGCGTATGAAATTTAATTTGATACGGTTCCTGCACAACAAATTAAAATCATAAATAAGTATATGAGAATATGGTGCAAAACATATGCTGGCAGTCTGGGCTCCGACAAACCACCCGCTGTGTACTAATGTATCTTCCCTGGGCAGGGCATCTAGCATCAACTTAACCTTTTCTCTGTTGCGGCTTGTTTTAATAATTTCATTGCATTTCCACTTGGCCCGGCGTGTTTACCTCCCCGTGCCCCCCCGCGGCGAGCGTCCCTCCGGCGGCCCCGTGCCCCGCTCCCAGCGCCCGCCGATGATCCCGCGACGCCCTGGACCCTGGTCAGCCTCTAGGATTATAGGAACCGTGCGGCAGGGTGGCGCAGTGCTAACATCCGCGCCTCACAGAAAAGAATGGTCTTGCCCGAGGCGGTTCGATTCCCGCCTTGGGTGCCTTTCTGTGTGGAGTTTCTGTGTTCTCCCCCTGTTCTGCGTGGGTTTCCTCCGGGTTCTCCGGTTTCGTCCCACAACTTAAAAAAAACACTCATTAATTAGTTGGCTGATAACATTATAATATATAGGAAGCAGTGTGTGGCAATATGGCGCCGGCAAACCGCCTGGCTGCCTCCTCCGCCTCTCTGTGCTTTCCTCGCGCCTCTGAGTCGTTCTCTGGTCGAATGAATACCTTTGACATTTAATGCATATATGCGCGTTATGAATGTAAAATTACAAAGTTATAAATAAAAAAAAGTTCCTGAAAGTCCCGGCATGTCGCGCGTGTTTGGCGCTGTGGGCCGGAGTGCCGAGTGACGCCCTATACCGGCACATTTCCACCGCTGCGCCACGTGTGCGTGCGCGCTTGGAGTCTGTGACCGGTGCTCAACTTATTTTTTACTCAAGATTGTACGACAACTTGGCAGCAAGGTGGCCCAGTGAATAGTGCTGCCGCTTCACAGCAAGAAGGTTCCGGGTTCGAGTCTCGTCTCCGACTTTCTGTGTGGAGTTTGCGTGGTGTATGCGTGGAGTTTGCGTGTTCCCTCCCCGTGTCTGCGTGCATTATCGCCGGATACTCCCGTTTCCTCCGACAGTCCAAAGACACGCTGACGAAATCGCCCCCAGTGCCCTGTGATCGACTAGCGTCCCATCCTGGGTACAGTCCTGTCTTGCGCCCTGTGTCTGCCGGGATAGGTTTCGGCTCCCCGTGACTGCGCAATAAGAAGTGGGTAGTGATAATGAATGGATGAAAGTTGCGCGCCGACTTTCATACTGCAGTGTCCTTCGTACACCAGGGCAAGTAGTCCTTCGTTAGCAAACACACAGGCTTTGATTTATTTGGCCAACATCTATAAACAGGATCAACGGCTGACTTTGGGCCACTGTATTGTACGTCTGTCCATCCATCCATTGTCAGAAACCGATTAATCCTGTACAGGGTCGCGGTGAGCCGGAGCCTCTCCTGACAGACAGAGGGCGAAAGGCAGGGCTTTACCCAGGACGAGACGCTAGTCCATCACAGGGCACCGGGGGAAATTTAGTCCGCAGTCCAATTACCCTATGCAGCAGCAGTAAGTCTTTGCACCGTTTGAGGAAATCGGAGTGCCCGTCGAAAAACCACGAGGTCACGGGGAGAACATGCAAACTCCACACAGAAAGGCACCCGAACCGGGAATCGAACCCGGGGTATTCTGGCTGTGAGGCAGCGGCGCTACTCACCGCGCCACCGTTGCCAGAGAGTGCGAGACAGAGTTTTCAGAACAACATCCGTCGTTCACCACTAAATGGCTGTAACGTCACCACAGCACTTGTGCCAGGCAATATGCACTTAGAGGCCACGTGAAGTGGTGGAGGCCTACCGACAGGGTGGTCACAGGTGTCATGGGCTGCCTGACCAAGATGACTCGCAGATGCACCACCTACGTTCCCTACTTTGCCAACTCGCTGCGTTTCAGCCGCCCGGCGCTCCGCTCGTTGTTGTGAGCGTCCCTTCTCTGCCCTCCGCAGTTGTTGCAGGGCGACTGTCTCCAACTGTCATGTACCCTCAAGGTGCACCAAACCTGACACTGCTCAGTAGCGTCTTTCACGAGCCTCCTCCATAGCGGTCGATGTTGACGCCGCAAGTACCAGTGTTCAGCAAATCCACTCAGCTTCATGTCCTCCTGTGCCACATCAGCCCATGTCTTCTCTCGCCCGTGCTGCGCCCGTTTAGCCCCCCCTCTATCCGGTCAAACAGCAGCTGCTTGGGCATGCGGTGGCTGGGCATGCGGGCTACATGACCCAGCCAACGCAGCCTCGCCTGCCGGAGGAGCTCACCGATGGTCAGAGCAATACATTAACAACAACATCAAACACCATGCTGGTTGCTCTTCAGAGCTGTTCTTTCGGGATAGCCGTGTCGAGAGATGGGGATTGCTTGGAACGCCTGATGATGCTTGCCAAAGTGGGAGGCGAAACGTCGCGAGGGAAAGAAGGAGATCGCTCGATACGGCTATCCCGAAAGAGCAGCTCTGAAGAGCAACCATCAGGCATCCAGCCGTGCAGTGCTGCTTGTTGCTGGCCGCTTGACTTTCTGGGCCAGTGGCGTGCCTGTGCCCAGCAATTGTGTATAATAATAATAATAATAGCGTTTTATATAGCGCCTTTCACCCGAGGGTCACAAAGCGCTGCACAAGGGCCACGAAGAGAAAACAAACACAACGTGGGTCACAAACAAGCGACACGTTTCAAACCGCATCGCAATACAAACGTGTCAGCTATTGCCGGGCCACCCCGTGGCGTAGTTTTGTCGTGTCGCAACAATCCCGTAACGAGCTTGCAAGCTCACTGGGTATTGTTTCTGCTCTAATAATAAACCACTATCTATCTATCTGTACAAACGCGGCGGGCGTCAGGGGCCGGCCTGGCAAGCCACTTAGTCGGGCCGGCTGGCTTGGAGCGCGGGGGGGTGGGCCCGGTGCGACGCGCGCCGAGCCGCCACGCGGGATGTCCCGGTGTGCGTCTCTCGTCGCTGCTCCTCAGTCCCGGCCACCCTGCTCCCCCCCGCCCCCACGACCGCATGATCAGTGAGGACAGGCAGCTGAGCAGACGGACTCCATTAACCACTCAAGCCGTCGCTGGCTGTCGCGCCGCGCCGCCTCACGGGCTGTCAGCGCGGCCGCTGACGGGCCGTCGTCTGCCCCCTTCATCCTCCAGAGCTCTTAAGCGCGCATTTTAATAAAGCAACTCTTTCGATTATGTCCGTACAACTGGGCTTCGCGGGGTCGTTTTGTTTTGCTTTGTTTACGAAAAAAGGTCTGTTGTCGTACGTGCGTTTCTTGCGAAAGCGGATGTGGTTGCCATCCATACCATTCATTGTCAGAAAGGGGGTCAAGGTAGAAGCGTTCACGTCGCGATCCCTGTCAGGTAATACTTGGTATTGCCTGCGAATTCTACCAAACACTTCGAGGCCGAGCTGAAAGACAACGATGTCCAGAGGCTGACCATCGTGCTTCGAAGAATCGCAAAGAAGATTGTCAGAAACCGCCCAATCCCGTACAGGGTCACGGTGAGCCGGAGCCCATCCCGGCAGACACAGGGCGCAAGGCAGGGCTACACCTAGTAAAGAGCTTGCAAGCTCACTGGGTATTTTTATGCTGTAATAATAAACATCCATCTAATAATAGTAAACATCTATCGGGGACAATTTAGTCTGCAGGTCAATTAACCCATGCAACAGCATGTCGCTGGATTGTGGGAGGAAACCGGAGTGCCCGGTGAACGGTTTTTTTAAGTGTACAAACTTAATAGATGTTTGTACCGATGTAGATTTTCATGGCTGGATTCGCGATAGTTGGTCTTCAAAGATGTTTCGGGATAGCCGTATCAAGCGCTCCGACTTGCGGATGTTATCACTGCGCCACCCCGCAGTTTACATATTCCTATGCACCACGAGAGCTAGGGGAATGGACTCCGAGATACACAGACGATGTGTCAAAACAAAACGACAAACGCTCTACGTATTTGCTCCACCGCTCGCGTCTGCTCCCTTTGTGAAGCCCGTCACCACCGCACGGAGCCCAGGACCAACAGGATCGAGACGGGGCACCCCTCCACTACCACCCCCCGCTCCCCTCCCAGCACAGCGCGGGACACACAGAGTGGATGCACTCACACACCCCGCGACTCCTCGATCACTCGAGAGCACCGGAGCCTCACACGGGGCGAGTTGCGAACGCGCGCACGCAGCTCAGCCGGAGAGGCAATGTCGGATTTGACAATGTCGGATTTGTCACATCGCATGTCACCACCACAACCCCCCACTCTCCCCGTTAACCCAGCTTTGTAAACACCGAGGATTGTGCTCCATCTGCGCGGGATGCCATGCGATGCCAACGTTGTTGAGGATGGCCCGACGGTCCACGTTCAACCGGGTCGGATTGCCAGATTAACGATAATACGTGAGATTTATAACGCGCACATATTCATTCAGTGTCGAAGGTATTCATTCCAAGGGAGAACAACCCCCGAGACGTAGCGAGGAAACCGCAGAGAGGCAGAGGAGCCAGCCAGGCGGTTTGCCGGCGCCATATTGCCACACACGGCGTCCTATATATTATGATGCTATCGTAGACTTAATTAGGTTTGTTTCAAGGTTGTGGGAGGAAACTGGAGAACCCGGAGGAAACCCACGCAGAACAGGGGGAGAACACACAAACTAAACGCAGAAAACCCACGAGGTGGGAATCGAGGCGCAGATGTTAGCGCTGCGCCACCGCGCCGCCCAATGCAATGACTCTCTGCGGAATCACTCACTCCACCCCAGCATCGTGTCCAGTTCTCGATGAGATTCGGACCGGTGTTCCTCTAGGCACCACATCTACACGATGGTGACTGCGGTCTCCCACAGATGTCGCCTCTCTGAGGCACAAATAATTTCGAGCGGCACGGTGCTGCTGTGAGTAGCGCTGCCGCCTCACAGCACGAAGGGCCCGGGTTCAAATCTCGGGTCGGGTGCCTTTCTGTGTGTAGTTTGCATGTTCTCCGGTTTCCTCCCACAGTCCAAAGACATGCTGCTGCATAGGTTAATTGGCCTGCGGAATAAATTGCCGGGATAGACTTTAGCTCACCGCGAGCCTGTACAGGATTAAGTGGTTTCTGACAATGGATGGATGAAAGTTTGCAATAATGTACAGTGGAAATTAAACGTGGAGTATTTTAACTAACTCAAACATACCAAGCATACACGACGCGTCTCAATATTACTTGTACTTTGCTCAGTCATCTGCATCAGCGATGGTTTATCGCCATTTCCATGGCAACCACATTTCTGTTACATTAAAGCTCCGGTGAATAAAACGACAACGCAAGGAAGCACATGCCTCGGGTCATTACACGTGATCCTGTACATGCGCGAGCACCGAGTCTGAGCTCATGAATCCAAACACGTGTGCTCTCTCGCCCGAGTGGCAATGGGCTGCGTCAGAGGAGGACGCTGATTGACACAGCTCAGCAGAAGGACGCTGCTGCTGTGGCAGACTCAATCTGGCCACCAGTGCCCCGTCAAACTCAAGATGTCCATCGTGAACCAACATGTAACACGATGATCCGTGATTAATACCGAATAACAGGATGTCTAAATAGCTTTGGCTTCGCGGGGCCTGCGCCTGCCAACGCCATAGGAACACATTGATAGCAGTGGGAGTTAGTTGTAATCCGCGATCCCGTCATGCAATACTTTAATGCGTGATTGGCAGCATGGCAGAGTTTATTTGTCAGCGGCCACACTTGCAATGCGTACGTGACAGCTGGCAGCTCGCGTCAAACGGCGGCCGACTGACTTCTGATTCGGGGAAGCTATTGGCAGGAGGCAGCTGCGAGTCCTGATGGTTGTTGACCATCAGCTGCGAGTCCTGATGGTCAACAACGCTGACCACCACGCCGGATGTACACGAGTTGGCAGGGTTCAAGCCACGCAGACTTCCGAACGCCCCTCCAGGGCAATTGGCAAGTGGATTCGCTTGTTGTAATACGCACGTTAAAGACCCGCTGACCTTGTCCAAAAGACAGGAGGTTATTCGCGCCATTGTCCAAGCCCAATGCCTTTATTTTTACTTGTATTAAATTACGCGCGGAAAACAAACTGTTATATATCTCGCTCCACGCAGACAACACCCAGGCGTCCCTTGAAAGGAAATGTCAGTGGGCTCCCACCTACTTATATAGCGGACATCAATCAAATATTAGTTTTCTTTAAGTATTACAAATGCCCCAAATCGCCACCTGCTGTGATTGTTTTCCGTTCCGCGGCCACGTGGTGAGAACGCCGGACACGCGGCACGCACACCGACTGCACGGCAGCGTCACGTCCTGTGTGTTCACACTGTACACGGAGTCTATCGCGATTACCCAGCTTCAAAAGCGTTGTCAGAAAGCGCTTAATCCTGTACGGGGTTGTTGTGAGCCGGAACCTATCCCGGCAGACACAGGGCGCAAGGCACGGCTAGACCCAGGATAGGACGCCAGTCAACCACAGGGCACCGGGGCGAATTTCGTCAGCAGGCCAATTAACCTATCCAGCAGCGTGTCTTTGTACTTTGGGAGGAAACCAGATTGGCCGGCGAAAACCCCGCGCGGACACGGGGAGAACATGCAAACTCCACACAGAAAGGCCCCCGAGTCGGGATTCGAATCCGGGACCTTTATTGCTGTGAGGGGGCAGCCCGATTCACTGCTACGCCACCGTGTGCGGGCCTTGAGTCAGGACTGGTCTAAGCGGTGTCCGCACGAATACAAAACAAACACACAAAGCACTCCCTCAGCTTCACATATTAGATCACACACACGCAGCCAAGAAAGTTACTATTAATAATGTAAAATCACGAAAATTACCAGATTTTCACAGGTGCGTTCGACTTTGTTCTTCACTGAAGGCGTGACGGTGATAATTACATCGGTGCGAAGAGGTCGGTGTGGCGACGCCGCGGCCGCCTCGATCGTACCTCGTGTCACGTGCCCTCGTCTCTCAATCAAGAGATAAAGGCGCAGCGCTGCAAGTGCTCGCTCACTCCATCGCTGGCGGAACGTGTTGCACCAGAGCAGTGGTTCCCAAAATACGCGGCGCTGCGGGGTGCCGCAGCTAACTCACAGGGGCGCCACAGCGGGAGATTCCAATTTTTGTTTATATATGCCAGATATTGTCTGACGTTGGGACGCCGTGGAAAAAATCCTGACACACTCAGGGCATCGTGAACCGAGAACGTTTGGGAACCACTGCACTAGGGGGAGCGCTAGAGCCGGGCTTCTCAACCGTTTGCGCCTCGAGGCCCACTGGGGGTCTGGGCTCCACGGACCACTAGGTGGCGCTCGCGGCCCACTGATGGGTCGCGACCCACCGATTGATAACGGCGCGTCTAGAGGGGAGTTGATCCACTCTCCCACGCTGACCGCACGTCTGTGAAGAGGCGCGTGTACCCACACTTTACCACACCACTCCCTGTGGACTCGGCCTGTATTGCTATCCACCGTGGCAACTCCTTCCGTCCCCAATTAAACGTGTAACCCGACGTTACCTTGTTACCCAAGAGGCATTGCTGTGCGTGCCGCAAAGCGGTAACCGGTTTTTAGACGTCCTCCTAATACGGTTACCAGTAACTGCAGAACATTCATATGTTATTATTATTGTTTACCTTATAAACTCCCTCCGGGCGATCTTGTTCCAAGCGTGTAACACGTTCTTCTGACGTCATGATGAAGACAAGCGCGCTTAAGAAGCTAAAAAAAGACAAAAACCCTGGTGTTGTGCAGATATACATCGCGCGTATGAAGGATGTGAACCCGGTACCGCGAGTGGGGGCACACACATACATGTATACAAATACTTGCTCCATTATATACAAAGGGGATCCCATATACATTGCACCGTAGGGAGCACATAGGGAGCAAACCAAGCATGAACATTTTGAAAAGTGACTTTACCCACTGAATTTGTCGGATACGTTGATAGACAGATAGACGTTTAGATAGATGTTTATTATTACAGCAGAACATACCCAGCGAGCTTGCAAGCTCTGGAATCGGGATTCCCGCGCTACAGTTAACGTGCGAATAAATCAACAATGTTGCCCACCATTCTCACGCGTCTGCATTCCGTCAAGAACATGACAGCGAGGCCTGATTAGGATGTCAACTGCTATTTCAGAACAAACATCTCCTATTCATCCATCCATTGTCAGACACCGCTTAATCCTGTTCAGGGTTGCGGTAAGCCGGAGCCTATCCCGGCAAAACCAGGGCGCAAGGCGGGGCTATACCCAGGATGCGACGCAAGTCCATCACAGGGCAGCGGGAGTAATTCAGTCCGCAGGCCAATTAACCTATGCAGCAGCACGTCTTCGAACTGTGGGAGGAAACCGGAGTGCCCGGCGAAAACCCACGCGGACACGGGGAGAGAGAGAGAACATACAAACTCCGCACAGAAAGGCACCCGAGCCGGGATTCGAACCCGTGGGCCTTAACTTGCTGTGAGGCGGCTGCGAGAAGTTCCCCGGGTTACGGTTGCATTTTGTATGGGCCACCGTGCGGGTAACGGGATGCGCGCTGTGGGAGCGAGGCTCGTGCGGCGCGGCTCGGGAGCCGCTAGGCGCGGCTCACAGGTGGGCGCCACCGGGGCTGGTCGCGTCACAACATCTGAAGGGAAGTCGGCTGGCAGCACGCTGTGAGCCACTGTGCTCTAATTGAAATAACCTTTGATGAAATGCGATTTTATGCCCTCCACCAGCCACATTATGGTGCTGATTATATTAGTCACAGTCTCATTTCCACATTTTGCATTATACCGCCCTGCGTATATATACACACACACACGCGCAGATACACTTATATATATACAGTATACACAGTTCGCGCGCTAATTCAGTCACTCGCTCGTTGGAGGTCAGTCGCTTCCCCGTCACTCGGGTTTCGCTGCTGCTAGCTTGGTGATGATGATGATGGTCGCCGTGAACTTCACTCCTCCCGCGTGGAGGACTCGGTCTCACAGACACCGACTGCTCCGTCTCCTCACTCGCCACACGTCGCGACAGTCTGCTCAGCTACCCACTCACACGCCCGCTCACTCACCCACTCACTTACCCACTCACACGCTCACTCACACACTCACGCATTCACCTACACGCTCGACCACCCACTCACACAAGACAAAAGACAAAGATCCCCGTATAGCTTTAACAGACCGTAGGGTCAAGTGCCGTTAGCGAGCACCTATGAAAGTCAATACGGCACATGAAGGGTGGGTGACCAGCACCACGCCCGGCCGCCTTTGTATCCCTAGAGGCAATGTTGACACACCGCACTAGGTACTCAGCCTCAAATGAGTACCTAGTGCGGTGTGTCAACATTGCCACTCGGGAGACAAAGGCGCTCACTCACACACTCACCCACACGCTCATTCACACGCCCCCTCACCCGCTCACACGCCCATCCTGGGTATAGCCCTGCCTTGCGCCCTATGTCTGCCGGGATAGGCTCCGGTTCACCGCAAACCTGATAATGAATGAATGCATTAATGAAGTCACGCGTCGTTAGGGGAGAATCCAAGTAAGAATGAATCCGCGGACATTCCGCCCGTTTCGTGTATCAGGGCATCAACACAAACAGCCGTTCTCTAACGAAATCACGCACTCCCAGAATGGCGTGTTGCTGATGGGGTTTCTAAAAGCATACTTTACATTTATTTTAGAACCGTATTTATTTTTTATCTATACAAAGTCATCAAAAAGAGGCTCGAGTTTGAAGTTCCTGTTTTCATTGAAGCACTTCACTTCCAGTGGTGTTACCGGACACGTATAAACTCGAGGATTCATTACCGGTTTGTACATATCACAACACAAAATAAACAGCGAGCTTGCCAGCTCTGTAAGCGTGATTTCCGCCACACGACAAACGTACGAATCCACACGTTGCGTCTTTGGACCACTGATCGACACGCAGCGTAGAGGCGGCACAGGTGTGTGTTACTAGTTCAACGTCTCCAACTCTTGGCGAATCAAGTAATCAATCACCTATCTGTAGGGCGACTTATACCGCACCCTGTATTTCCAGCAACGGGCACTCGGCACGCGAGAGGGAGCCGCGCGCGTGGGAAGGAGAGAGCGCGGGTAGTGGAGTCGCTCGCGTGTCGCCCCGTCCCGCGCTGTCGCCGCCGCTGCCGAGCGGCGCCGCGGCGGAAGACCGCGTTCTCAGCGCCGGAGTCGCAAGTTGCGCATTTGCCACGAAGGCGCGCCCTACCTTCTCACGCCTTCCCGACTCGGCACTTTGATCCTCGTACCTTTGATCTTTTTTTAACCATTTCAAATATCCGCTCGCATTGAAAATTGCGGATGCGCGGATTGAGCTAGCGGTGATGGAGCAATGCGCCCGTCGAAGTTCGCGTCGACACACGGCAGCGCCACGCATCGCACAGCGCCCGGACACGCAGAGATACGGCACCACACGCGTAGACCCCACACTCGCGTACGGTTAGCCAGCGCACCTGACCGCCTTTGTCTCCCCAGCGCGGATACTCACACTGCCGCAATGGCTGCTTGCGTACACGACGCGTGTTGCAATGGGTGGAAGGTGTCTGGAGAGCGGTGGCTCAGTGTTTAGCGCTATGCTGGGCGACAAACCTGGCTACGACCCGAGTTCGAATCTCGCTCACGGCCAACACCAGTGACGATTTTCTGAACCGGTGCTGGGCCTCCCCTAGATCGACTCAGCCTCAAATTGGTAGCTAGTGCGGTGTGTAAACATTGCCACTAGGGAGACAAAGGCGGCCGGGCGTGATGCTGGTCACACACCTCCTCGTGTGCCGTGTCGACCTTCATAGTTGCTACTCGCTAACGGCACTTGACCCTACAGTATGTTAAGGCTATACGAGGGATCTTTGTCTTTGGAGGTGTCTGTAGAGTCATTGAATGGGCTCACGAACTAACCAAACGCGTTGTTTATAGCCAAAGACACGACGGAGTTTTGCTTACACAGTGCTTGTTCTTCGTCCCGTGGGCTGTCGTCGTCTCGCTGACGGGAGGCTGCTCACAGGGACGCGTTGCGATCAAACACCAATTGCCTCCGTGGTGACCCGGTGTGAAATTAACCCCAGGGTCACTGATATTGTGGTGAGCGAGCGGAACGCCTCTCGCCGCACACGCGAACACACAAGACAAAGATCCCCCGTATAGCCTTAACAGACTCTAGGGTCAAGTGCCGTTAGCGAGCGCCTATGAAGGCCGACACGGCACACGAGGGGGTGGGTGGCCAGCACCACGCCCGGGCGCCTTTTTCTCCCTATTGCCAATGTTTACACACCGCACCAGGTACTCATTTTAGGCTGAGTCGACCTAGTGGAGGCCCATGACCGGTTCAGAAAATCTTCACCGGCGTTGGCCGTGAGCGGGATTCGAACTCGGGTCGTAGCCAGGTTTGTAGCCCAGCGCGCTGACCACTGAGCCACCGCTCCCCATACGCGAACACACGGGCGTACACGCTACTCCGCACAACAACCAACTGCTCGCCTCTCCACTTACACGGCGCGCCGCATCGCACGCTCCGCACGGTCTCCACCGACACTCGGGAGGTAACGACAGATGTATAAACCATCGCTTGTACGGGTGCGTTTGCGACGGGCGAGCCGCGTTACAACACAGTGCGGCGGCAACTTGCTGGTATCGCGAAGATCGAATTGACTCGGGGCACAGTCAGGGAAGTGACACGAGGAAAAATCGTAAGTGGCAAAATCCCGCGACGCTGTCGCGAGGAGGAGCGTGGAGGCTCGGGATTGACGGGGCCCGGCGAGTGGTGGGGAGCGGGGGTGTGGACGGCTGCCAGCATCTGCCCGGCGCGGTGCGGCTGTGGAGCAGGCCAGGCAGCGTGGCGCAGTGACTCTGCCGCCGTCTAGCTAATCAGCGCGTCCTCCTCGGCTGCTTTCAGACAAGTCAGCGGCAGCATCAGCGGCAAGCAGCCCATCCCGATGCAGCCGCTCTCCACAGATCACAGGGAATAAAAGGCAGGTTCACGCGCGGCGCTGATCACCTTATTTTAATACGCGCACGCTAAAAATCAAATCCACAAATTTAATTGCTTTTACAAGCAAAGCCCTGGTGTCTTTGATATGGAAATAGTGCGGCACCTCTGACCAGGTGCCCCCCCCTCTTGCACCACCCGGCGCAATTCAATCGCAGCGTGCGCAGTGGATGGCAAACGACGACTCCTCCACACCTGACGCTGAGAGAGGCTGTCCTCCTCGCCAGGCAACACCGCGGCGGCCGAGCTCTCCATTGTCCACGGAAGAGAGCGGCGGAAGCGGGCGGGAGGCGGTGGTCTGCGTGGAGTGTCTTTGTCCCCCGCTGCATTAAGCCTCGCCGGGGCCTAATCCGCCGGAGAAGGAGGAGAGAGGGAGAAAAAACAAAATAAAGGCTGTCATGTACAGTAACGGCTCCTTTGTCAGGCGCACGCACCTCGGCCTGACCGCGGAGGTTTAATTATTAATCAGGCGCGTGAACAGCCATTAGGGAGCGGCGCCTTCCCGCGAGCGGCCCTTTGAGCAATTAGGCGCAGACAGGAGCGGGCGGCGAGAGGACCTTCATTAGCTAAACCTTTTCTGGCCAAATCTGAATTACAAACACGCCACGTGGGGTGTGTTTTTTTCATCCTCGTACACAATAAGTCACCTTTTAGACAAACATCTGATCTCAAAAAGCCGAGAATAAATTACAGTGAAGTTAATTCTCTCTCTCTCTCACCTTTTATGTTTATGTAAAAAAAATTACATGGAAAATTATGATGTCGGTTTGAACTTTTAATTCAAAAACAACAATGATGACCGTTTTTAACATAAAATATTTTAACTCCCACAAATGTAGTATTGATCCCGGATACACGTTTCATCGCCCTTCGTTGCATGTTTTAATATTGGGCGGTCATTTAAAAACGATATAGCATTCACTATGTATATATACACACGCACGTAACATGTGAGCAATTGGCAAGCGGGTTCCTACTTCACGACTCGATTAAGTTCGCGTCGTGGGTCTTACGCGTGTCTTAGGAATTGTCTTTCAGTTTGTATTTCAGCTAAGTAGCTCTTTTTAACAGTTGTCCAGCGAGAAGGGCTAAGCAAGTTAGTAGATAACTTGGGCTACACGCGTGAATGGACGCCAGTCCATCAAAGCGCATAGGGGGCAATTTAGTCAGGCCAATTAACCTAGGCAGCATGTACTTGGACTGTGGAAGGAAACCGGAGTACCCGGCGAAACCCCACACAGACACGGGGAGAACACGCAAACTCCACACAGAAAGGCGGCAGCGCTACTCACCGCGCCACCGTGTCGCCCTTAAATACAAGATATTTAATACTATTTATAACGCGTGGCACACATTAATTCAATTTCGAAGTTATTCATTCGAAGAGGCGCGAGGAAATCGCAGAGAGGCGGTGAGGGCAGACGGCAGCCACGCGGTTAGCCGGAGAACCCGGAGGAAACCCACGCAGAACAGGGTGAGAAACACACAAACTCCTCACAGAAAGGCGCACGAGGCGGGATTCGAACAGCCTGGGGCAGGACTTACATTCTGTGAGGCGTTGGTGTTACCACCGCGGCCCCCTGCCGCCCAAGTCCACCAGACTTTTCCCTTTGATATCGTGCTCTACTGTACGTCGTTCTGTGGAATAAATACTAATAATTACAATGAAGAACGCGCCGCGCATATTTGTTCAATGTCGACAAGAGAGAGAGAACGGCTCAGAGGCGTGAGGAAACCGTGACCCTCGGGTGAAAGGCGCTATATAAATTGAAATTATTATTATTATTATTATAGAGACTGAGACACCGAGACTCAGGAACTGAGGGGTTTAGGGGTCGAGGGACTGTCCGCGAGCCGCACTCGGCTCAGAGCGCGACGGTTTTTCTGCGCGGAAGCGCTGCTTAAAACTTCACTGAACGAAGCGAACTCCAGTCAGCTCCATTCTCTCTCTCTCGTCTAACGAG
>JAZEWU010000011.1:4008234-4019819 GCA_036362915.1 Geotria australis | reverse complement strand
GTCCTGACGTCCGTAACCTATCACATTCCCGCACCCTCCTCTCGCCCCACCACACTCCGCCTTCTCTAGCCCCACCACTGTCCCCTCCCTCCTTTCTCGCCCCCTAACAACGCCATCGTTTTTTAGCCGCTACATCCCACGCGCCTCCACGCGTGGGCCGGAGCTCCTGTGTTGGTCGTATTTACTTGGCTTTGATTTGTTATACAATTTGACAGTTTTCATCTGTATATTCGAAGCAGCCTTAAGCATTTGTTTTGTTCCTTTGGCTTTTATTGTTTTTCATTGTTGACATGCCGTTCTCTCCGCAGCCCTGTGCAGCGCTTTGCGACCCTCGGGGGAAAGCAGGCGCGTTGCAGCCGCGGGTGTTGCGGGTGTTGCGACACCCGCACTTTCACGGAAACATGATTCCATCCCCCCACTTTTTCCTGCAACACCCGCGGCTGCAACGCGCCTGGACCGTGAAAGGCGCTCTATAAATGCTATTATTACTATTATTAATGACTGGCACAGAGATGCCTTCTGCGTTCCGAGAATGGTTTGGTATTCTCCTCTGAGCTCGGAGGATAAGGGACATTATGGGACGTTTCATAGTGAGTGACAAGTGATTGGGTTGTGGGTTCGGGCAGCACACTGGAAGGGATACTGGCCAGCGGGCAAGACGAATGATCGAGTGGCAGCCAAAGGAGGGAAATATGCACGAGAGAATGTCACCACGGGTTTAGGGATACGTTCCAGCAATCCGGATGTGTGGTACGTGCCGTGTACGTGCCATGAACGGGGCAAGGAGAGGGGGGCGCGGAGATTCAAACAGTAGGTCATGTGTTCTATGCCACTGCAGGGTATGCTGTATGTACATGTGTGTAAGCGGCCGATACATTCTGCCGAGTGTGAACAGACCGAAGTATCCCATCACATCCCATCGTTAACTCCGGACACAGTTAAGTTGTCCAGGGTGAAGAGTACAAAACATGTGCATCTTGTATTGCCTACACACACTCCACGTCACGTAACTCTTTATACATTTTAAATGTGTTGTTATTACGTTGATGTTTATATACACTGTGCAGTTATGGGGGTCAAGGTAGAAGCGTTCACGTCGCGATCCCTGTCAGGTAATACTTGGTGTTGCCTGCGAATTCTACCAAACACTTCGAAGCCGAGCTGAAAGACAACGATGTCCAGAAGCTGACCATCGTGCTTCGAAGAATCGCAAAGAAGAAGATTCGACAAGCTAGATTGTATGCGTTAATATCACGCCTGCCAAGTTGACAACTTGATCCAAATCATGATTTGGGGCCAATCACTGCCATCATTTTCCCTATGATATATCCATTCGACAGTAAGCAACCGGGAATCCAACTCATCAGCCATGCCTGCAAAGATACAAGATAGCATCATATCAATATGCACAACAGCAGCAGTTGCCAATCAGCTGAGCCAAGAGACTGGTAGATGCACTCTCTCCCACCTCTTGTGAAGGTCTATTCCCTCACCGCATCTACAGCAGACGAATACACACCATGGGGTAACAGCTCAGCTACGCAGTTCTACATTTTCCGATACCACATCCTGCAACGCCCCGTCCAACCCATCTCATCCCATAAATATTTCTCCTGGCCCTCCTCTCGTTGAAGAAAAATTCACTCGGGCTTCTGGGGGCTGGATATGCAAAACAGAGGAGACCACAGATGATATTTTGTCCAGATTCTAGTCTCTGCGATCCACAGGTATTATCTACCCTGGTCGCCCCAGGTTCACATTGCAAATAGTGTCAACAGTTGTATTTGACTTGGGTGTTTTGTTAAATATCAAATATACGTTTGTACTGATGTAGGTTTTTCATGGCTCGATTCATGATGGGTGCTCTTCAGAGCTGTTCTTTCGGGATCGCCGTGTCGAGCGATATCCCTCTCTCCCTCGTGACGTTTCGCCTCCCACGTTGGCAGCATCCTCAAGCGTTCTGAGTTCCCGAAGTCAGTGATAGTGAGCCGCAGTGTGGTGAGTGGGTGAGTGGGAGATCACTTCCAACGTGGGAGGCAAAACGTCGCGAGGGAGTGAGGGAGATCACTCGACACGGCTATGAAGAGTAACCATCATCAAATTTACATTGATCAAGACCCACCTGCAGGCCATGTGCCACACAGCCATGAGTCCTCTCAGTCAGACCAACAGTTCTCACCGCTTCCTGGACAAACTGGTCTGGCCTCCGTACAAAAAAACCAGGCTTCAGCCACTTTGTCATTTCTGTCAATACGAATAAAGGCAACACGCTCTGTGGAAAAAAACAGCCATTAGAACACATTGTGCCTGGCATTTCGCACGCATTGGCAAGCTACCATCATATGGCATCCGCTCTGATCTGCAAGTCTGAGTTCCTACATTTCTCATAGTTAAATATACACGGTAGCTAATAGTAGCCAATCTGATAACTGGACCATTGCCTGGGTTTCACAATTATCTGATGTGTTTTCTTCTTATTAACCAGTGATTCTACTCACACTGTGATCCGCTTCTCTTCAATCCTAGTGTGACGGACATTTTAGACTTTTCAGTAAAAAGCAGATATTTTCATTTGAGCGTAAATGTTTACAATATCCGGCTTCTATTATAAAGTCACAGTGATAATTTGCTCAAAACGAGCACTAAGGCGGTGCTCATCTCCAGTTTACAGCCTGCAGCCAGTGGTGGAAATTCCACATTCTTATGGTGGTGGGCGAGTCTACCCATAACACAGCCCACTGCTGACTTCTCTCACAGAGTGGTACTTTTCACGAATCCCAGAGGCTGATGGGCTGAGGAAACTCCCGACGAGGATGTGAACTCACAGCCTTCACATTCTGAGCAGTTCACGCTGTCACTGAGCCACCATGCCAGTTTTCATCAATATTTAGTAGTAGATTCAAAATATCCTATTTTTTGGAAGCTTTACTTGCTTAAGATCAGCACTACGCACCGATCAAACTGGACCTACGGTAAATTTAACACGAAGGCTTTTGTGACCAATGTTATCCATAGTATATCCCTTTTATGGGTTAGGTCACATACAAAATAAGTGTCATAAACCCGTCTCTCCCCTATACAGCCAATTATTAAAGTTTTGTCACGTGAACAAAACGTGCCAATTCTTTACTACTTCAGCACACCAGTATGTTGGAGAGTGAACCCACAACATTTACAATTAAGATACGACGTTTCGATGACCTGCGGTGCCTGGGCCTTCGGGCCATATATTTAATTTTATCACAGGCAGAGGAGGGTCGCCACGCGCGTTCCACAAAAACAGCCGGGACCCCCACGCACACACCAAGCGAGAGAAACTGTCAACGAGTGCGCACCTCAACTGCACACACACAACACTGGCCAGAGAGCCGGCACCCCTCGTCAAACGGGTGGGGGGAAGCGCTCTCGGCCTGGTCTGAATGTGTTCTAAAGATATTGTAGTTGCTAAGGACCGTGATCGGGGCAAAGTCCACCAGATGGCAGCATCAACATGTTTGACAGACAGACGAAGCGTTGATATAGATAACACGTTTGCACTTCATGACTCACTACTACTTTGAGCAGAGTTCACTGTGAGAGGTGCTGGAGAAATAACGAACGAGAGTCGGGATACGGCCATGGTTACCTGCACAATGATTCCGCTGTCCTTATATTCTGCATGCAGTCCTCTTGAAAAATAATCAATAAAAATCTAAAGCGAGAAAATGCAATAGAACATTACAGGATAGCTCGGTGGTATTATTGGTTGGCGATATT
The DNA here is from genome assembly GCA_036362915.1 of Geotria australis. NCBI lineage: Eukaryota > Metazoa > Chordata > Hyperoartia > Petromyzontiformes > Geotriidae > Geotria > Geotria australis. Next base: position 4,016,063 of record JAZEWU010000011.1, on the reverse strand, counting down.
TTACTAACATTAAATTGGCCTGCGGACTAAATTGCCCCCAGTGCCCTGTGATTGACTGGCGTCCTATCCTGTGTACAGCCCTGCCATGCGCCCTGCGTCTGCTTGGATAGGCTCTGGATGGATGCTTCACTTCATTGCCGGGCTGTTTTGTATTTTCCGATTTTGGTGACTCAGGCCAGTATAGTAAATGAGACGCTCCCTTGTCTCTTGAGTGTTCACCTGATTAAACAAAATACACTTGAAACTACCCAGCACAGCCTCATTGAGTCTCAAGACATGCTGATATGTGCCATCCCAACTGAATAATTTGCAGGTCGTTTTTTTCAACAATGGATTGTTATGTCCAATGCCAATGTCCGATCGCAACGTTTGCTGTTTGTTATTTTATAATCACAGGGTACCCATGCAGAACACGAACAGAGCATGGTCAATTATCCGCGCCGGTTTCTGGCTGTATTCCAGCTTGCCTGTGGTTTCCTGCCCTAACGAGCCGATGGACCGAATGGCCCATTCTCGTTAGTAACATTTCTAATGTTCTAGTGTACAAACTCCAGACAGAAAGGCGCTCAAGTCAGAAGTCGAACCCAGCGCCTGCTCCCCGTGAGACAAGTGATATTATTGCGCCGCACTGTTACATTATATATCAAGACGATGATCAAGAATGTTGCATAGGACCTTTGGACCTGTTTTGAAGACCTATATAAAGTATATGATTTTGTTTGGAGACAATACAAGTTACAGAGGTTTAGGTGCGCGGATGATGTCGTACAGATGCTCCTCGCGTTAGCGCGAAGTCGCACAAACAAGGACCCACAAATGTCGGGGTTCTGCTGTAAATTATACAGGCTTGGTTTATGTTACTTTGTAAAAGCCGGACTTTAAGCTAGCCAGATAAGGGCTCCTGCATTATTCCGCAGCTTCCATTTAAGCTGTTGCTCCTAGCATCACAACACCCAAAGGCACCTTTCCATTTACACAAAATATGTAAGTCACAAACACACTAAAACAGGTTTTATTTACAAGAAAATTCACAGAACCATATAAGAGTTAATGATATCTTATAATTCCGTGTGTCAAAGTGGTTACCTTGGAAGATGTGTACATCGTTAAAAATGGAAACGGGTGTGCTGCTGAAGCAGACGAGATGTTAATGATCACACCTTTCTTCCTGAAATATATAAGAACAAATAAAACCGGAACAAAATTGTAAGTTTGGAAGCAGGGGTTGCAGCAACGAGGAGTGATGATACAGTAAAGGCTCTCCAGTCCGAACATCTGCATCCATTGTCAGAAACCTCCTAATCCTGTACAGGGTCGCGGTGAGCCAGAGTCTATCCCGGCAGACACAGGGCGCAAGGCAGGGCTATATCCAGGATCGGACGCCAGTTCATCACAGGGTACCGGGGGCAATTTAATCCGCAGGCCAATTAACCTATGCAGCAGCATGCCTTTGGATTGTGGAAGGAAACCAGAGTTCCTGGCAAAAACCCATGCAGACACGGGGAGAACGTGCTCAGTCATAGGGAGCACATTGCGCCGTATGACTGAGCACGTGCTGTGGGCTGCAAGAGAATGAGACAGTGCTGGAGCATACGGCAGATCAGACACGATGACACACCGTGTTGTGTCAATGCAGGAATCCCCGTAAAGAGCTGGCAAGCTCACTGGGTATTTTTCTGCTGTAATAATAAACATATATCTATCTATCTATGATACACATAAATCGATTCTGAATCAGAATAGAGGCGATTCACGGTCCCTACTTCCTTACACGGGCACTATATATATGGCCACAGACCCACCCCCCACCCCCAATTCAAGTTAGGCTACGCCTTTCACTACCATGGTCTTAATTGTCTGCATGCCTAATTTTACGTAATATAGCTAGCGCACATCCCGATGATGTAATCGGCATGTGTATCCAACAAACATTTGTGAATGATTATTACTACAGTAAATGAACAGAGGCAATGGCAAATAGCCAGGACGTGCAGGGGGCCTGACCGTCGAAAGTAATATTTATCAGATACACAATGCGGTCCAAGCCAGCATAGATGTGGAATAGCAGGCATCCTTGGAGCAAAACATTTAATTGTCACACTAATTCATGAAGTTACTTTTTTAATGAAGTTGATTCATGAAGTTATATTATATTATTATAATACCATGGTACAAACACAAATATTTAACAGACATTGAACTTTCTAAAGCTGCCATTCAAAGAATATCGTTTTATTGTTGTCTGCTCCCACAGGTTTCTATCAAGGGACTTATCTGTACTGAATCTACATTAGAGACCATAATGAAGACCAAAGACAGAAACACATTTACCTTTCCACCATTTTCGGCAGCACAATACTTGTCATCTGAAACACAAATAAACGTGTTGTAAATACTGCTGTTAGTATTGACCCATCCATTCATCCATAGTCAGAAACCGCTTAATCCTGTATAGGTTCGTGGTGATCTGTTTAGCAACATCTTATAGCATATCGTGTCCAGTACAATTCAAACACTACAGTTGATCGCAATGGCAATAGAGCACTCACCATTGTCAGAGACAGAATATTACAGTTGAGTAGTTTTACAATCATCTGAAAGATAGCAACAAGTAAATTAGTAACTGCATTCACATCAAATGCAATTTTGAATCAATGGTTTGTGTGCATTAGCGTTCATATTCGCGTGTCGAATTACGATGACGTGACATTTACCTATCGCTGCTTCATGAGCAGCAATGTCTCCATAAATCTCTAACCCTTCCAAATATGACTTTCAGACAAGCAGTGCTCTTGATGGAGAATCCTCGCTGACGATTCTCTCCAGCCACTCACGCACCAACGGTAGCTATTTTAACGCTGCTGCTGCCAGCCTGTGGTGACTGTAACTGGATACATCACGGTTTGTAAATTTAACACGAAGGCTTTCGTGAGCAATGTTATCCATAGTATAGCTCTTTTTATGGGTGAGGTAACGTGATTGCAAAACTCACTGGGTATTTTCTGCTGTGATAATAAACATCTATCATAGGTTGGCACCCCCAAATCCCACCCCACCCCCCCCCTATACATATAGAGAGCCTGAGAAGCCAGTGATGGTTCTCGCCAGAACCTTTGTTCCTGATGAAGCTGATTGCAACTATCGGCGGAACGTCGTACCCTCATTGTAAATGTTGTGGGTTCGCTCTCCAACACACCGGTGTGCCGAAGTAGTAAAGAATTGGCACGTTTTGTTCACGTGACAAACCTTACTAATCGGCTGTGCTGGGTGAAGGTGCGTTTACGACACTTCGTGATTTATTTGCTTTATCTAGAGCTACAATACCTACACTCATTAGGGTTGAGGATTAAAAGTTTTAACGGTGAGCAAACAACACGAATTTATAGTCAACAAAAACGCCTCATGATGCTTCCAACGTGGGGGACGAAACGTCGCGAGGGAGAGAGCGAGTTCGCTCGACACGGCTATCCCGAAAGAACAGCTCTGCAGAGCAACCATCATGAATCGAGCCGTGAAAACCTACATCAGTACAAAAATAACATCATCAACAGTGCACACACATACCTTGTCGATTTCATGTACGTCGAGGAATTTAGCTGCATAGTCATGAAATTTCATTCCAACATTGTTCACTGCAAATTAAAAAAAAACTGCTTTTACAGAAGGCACACATCAATGTCTAAACAATATAATAGTTATGTCAAATCATAATTTATTCACGCAACCATTTGCAACGTCACTCAGTCACTAGTAAACTTATTAATCAGCGGTGCTGCATTGGCAGTGGTTTAAATGCACAATTAACAACAACAAAGCTGAACATGTCAAAACACTGTGGCTTTAATGTGAAATTATGTATAATAGGTGATGTTTGGGAAAAGGTACATAGAGAGCCCAAACAGATAGGTAATAAGAATAAACATACCGGTTTGGACTCAAACTTGACCAACTACACCGTCAAAAGGAACCACTGCACCCAATTAGTCCGGCAGAAAAAATACCGCGATTTCTGAAATACCTTAGCAATTCGAAAGATAATCCCAGCGTTTTATGGAAATCCATAAAATGTCTGAATATCGATTAACGCTGAGGATTTTGCTCAATGCCAGTTTCCTTTCTAATCCAGCTGCAATTTTAAATAGGTTTAATTATACACTTGGCATCTGCAGGCAACATCTTCACCACTAACATTCTGCCTTGTGTCATGACTATTCACCTGGCACTTGACCTGCCCTCTTAAGACCCTCCTAATCAGCAATGAAGAACGCATTTGTGGAATGATTTACTCATAGCACATTACGCATTTGACACTGATGTGAGATACAAATACCACGTGGTAGGATTTAAGAATGATATTTTTGTGTTTTATAACATTAATAACTGATATCTGTAAAGAAATAAACTTACCTAGAACCCCAATGGTGAGGTTTTCAATTTCACTGGAAATTTTGGGATAAATCTCCTCTCCTTTTGTGAAGTCTGTAACGATTACTTTGGTTTTCACACCAAACTGTGTTTCTTAGACGTGCAAAAGAAATGTAAAAACACAACATACGATACTTTAATATGCTCTCCCAATATGCACATTTTCATGGATCTAAGAATTACTGAAATGTGTGTGATATTGTTTTAAAAGTCAGTACTTTTTGTTATTAAAGAAAACATATATACAAACCAATCTCTTCTGCCACCTTCACCAGCTTGTGGTGGGTCCTGCTGATGAGCACCACACTCAACCCTTGTCTTGCCAACTACAGAAGGAACAGCATGGCTTAAGTGTCAGTGACGTTTTGGAATTTAACTAGTTTCGGTCAATGTGACGACAAATGTAATATAGTGATGTAGGTTTTCACGGCTCAATTCATGATGGTTGTTGCTCTTCGGAGCTGTTCTTTCGGGAAAGCCGTGTCGAGCGCTCTCCCTCTCTCCCCCACGACGTTTCGCCTCCCACGTTGGAAGCATCATCAGGCCTGATGACACAGCTATCCAGAAAGAACTGCCTTGAAGAGCAACCATCAACAAATGTAATAGTCAATCACTGCCAGACTGACTGGCCTCACAATCAAAATGAGCGGTTTCTCAGTGGCCAGAGTGCTGAACCCACAAACGGAAAACGTGTGGGTTAAAATCCCAGACATCGATAATCTCAGCAGATCATCTCTCTATGGTGGATTAAATCAAGGTCGCTGTGTGTGAAGTGACCACGAGTGCCCTATGCAGATGAAAAAAAAATGCTGGCTGAAGGCCCAACAAAGTCCGTTTTGGCCGTGACGCAATCCAAAGAGCATATTAACGTAAAACAACTATTGACGGATACTCTTCAGAGCTGTTCTTTCGGGATAGCCGTGTCGAGCGATCTCTCTCTCTCCCTCGCGACGTTTCGCCTCCGACGGCAAAACGTCGTGTTGGACGCATTGATGCCTCCCACGTTGAAAGCATAAATGCTTACAACGAAACGACGTCGCAACGGAGAGAGGGAGATCGCTCAGTGACACGGCTATCCCGAAAGAACATCTCTGAAGAGCAACCACCAGTTTGAGTTGCTACAATAAGGCGCCCAGGTTCATTGGAACTGCTCCTCCTCTGCAGGCAGACAGGACACAACGAGATCTAACATTGAGATTCTATGGAGATATTTCGGCCAAAATTGCGTGGTGGGGACTTCATGAGGTTTCCACCCATTCAGCATGGCCCGGCGGGCAGCATAGCAACATATGCGACACAACACGCGCTGGTGTGAGCTGTGAAGAAGTGTGACTAAAGCCAACCGTCAAGTCGCTTTACCTACACTAGCAGGGTACCCGCTCCGCGGGCGATCTTGTTCCAAGCGTGCAACACATTCTCTGGCGTCCGAATAAAGACGTAGGAGGGTTGACGCTCGTGGTAAAGTGTGACTATAAAGCTAAAATTGTGTTAGACTTTTAAAATAGTAATTAGTAAGTGGGGAAGTAAAGTTGAAACACAACATCAAAATCTCAGTGTTGTGCAGATTCAATGTGCGCCTATCAAGAATTCGCACCCTCAGTACGGACATGCGATACATACTTACATCCCAACACTTGCTGCATTGAAACAAGGTTGTTGGCGGAGTTGCCACCTGTCTGGTTTTGACCCGCACCGTCTGAGAGTTGGCATCTGTATTCGGGTGCCAGGAGGAGATTTGTACCCAGATCTGCTATCATTATTGCACTGAACTTTATCACTGTTGACTTCACATTTTTGGTAATCGATCTGGGCTCACGAACAAATATGTCTGGCTTTGGTCTGTGGCAATGATTGTGACGCCGTACAACAGTAGTGTCGCCAAGATCGTATTATTTAAGTGGCAATGCAGAACGCTTTATGGCAGCATGGTGGCACGGTGAACAGCGCTGCCTCCTCGCAGCTAGAAGCGCCCGGGCTCAAATCCCGGCTCGGGCGTCTTTCTGTTTGGAGTTTGCACGTTCTCCCCGTGTCTGCGTGGGTTTTCACCGGGCAACCGGGTTTCCTCACAGAGTCCAGAGACATGCTGCTGCATAGGTTAATTGGCCTACGGACTAAATTGCCCTGTGATGGACTGGCGTCCTATCCTGGGTATAGCCCTGCCATGCAGCCTGTGTCTGCCAGGATAGGCTCCAGCTCTCCGCCATCTTGTACAGGATTAAGCGATTTCTGACAATAGATGGACGGATGGCAGCACCCTTTAAACATGTCAAATGATTAAAATGCGTTATAAATATATGTACAGTACTCACTTCAATCGCATAAGCCTTCCCAATTCCATCGGAGGCACCGGTAACAACTGCAAAATGTAAAGAAAAAGAATCGTGAAACATTTTCAGGTGTTTGTGTTCGTCTGCAGTCAAACCGAACGCTCATCTCTGATGAAAGCAGAACCGACAACGCAAATCGGGTAACTGTGATACGGGAAGATGGCGGCATATTGCACGCTATAAAAACAACAAGGATCGTATCGTTCGTCCATTCCCATAACGAACACAAACATATCCTGTTTCCTGACAACACATTTGTGAAATGCGCCTCACAGCAAGAGGGACATGGGTTTCAATCGCTGCTCTGGTGTCATTCTGTGTCGAGTTCACTTAATGTGCGCCTGTCCACATGGTTTATCGCCCGATACTCTGGTTTCTTCCCACAGTCCGGACATGCTCTATAGGTTAATTGGGCTAAGCTGCCCCAGATGCCCTTTGATCAACTGGCATCTCATCCTGGCTGCCCTGCGCCCTGTGTTTGTCAGGATAGGCTCTGGCAACCCTCTACAGAATGAAGAAGCTAGCGATAATGAATTAATAATATTTGTCAAATCATCATCATTGTCAGAAACCGCTTAATCCTGTATAGGGTTGCGGTGAGCCGGAGCCTATCCCGACAGACACAGGGCACAAGGCAGGGATATACCGATGATAGGACGCCAGTCCATCACAGGACACCGGGGGGCAATTTAGTCCGCAGGCTAATTAACCTTTGCAGCAGCATGTCTTTGGACTGTGGGAGGAAACCGGAGTGCCCGCCGAAAACCCACGCAGACACGAGGAGAACATGCAAACTCCACACAGAAAGGCACCCGAGCCGGGATTCGAACCAGGGCCTTCTTGCTGTGAGGCGGCAGCGTTACTCACCTTGCCACCGTGCCCCCAAATAACAAACATAATTAATATATTTTTGTTAATTATAGAAAATAGCGACATCACACGTCAAACAATCCTTTCCTGCAACAAGGCTTAAAGTCCTGAATCTTCTTCTTTGCGATTCTTCGAAGCACGATGGCTAGCTTCTGGACATGGTCGTCTTTCAGCTTGGCTTCGAAGTTTTTGGTAGAATTCGCAGGC
>JAZEWU010000011.1:3993152-4007818 GCA_036362915.1 Geotria australis | reverse complement strand
ACCTTGCGGAGTTCAATGAAAATGCAAGGGGCTGTGTAAGAAAATGGGAAACTGTAATTTAACATCGCGCTTCGAAGAATCGCAAAGAAGAAGTTTGTGCCAGGTGTTCATTGGGCCACTAAATCGCGGAAACGTGAGATGTGGTGAAGGCTGGCGAAGACCTTAATCCAGTAGTGGATCAATGACGGTTAATGATGATTATGAACACTCTCCCTAATAAGGTCATGCTCGTATTTACTGCCAGTTCTTTTTTTATGTTTTGCGTTTTTCGCTAAACCCCCAGATGTACTGTAAAGATTGTTCATCAAATAATACAAGTTCGGCTTTAAGGGAAATAATTTTCGTCCGGTAGGACTCTGACTAAAAAAATACAAGAAGGAGAGTATTCATACTGGATTTCAGGGTAAGTTTATAGGGGGGTTTTAGCCAAAAATACCACACGCTAGCCAGTTCAAGTAAATGATGATCTGCAATGCACATGTTTACCTTTGAACGAAATGCAGTCAGTGACATTTGGGATTGCAGTAATGCCAGCCTAGAGCTTGGCTGCTCCTCACAAATGAATCTACAAGTATCCCCATGCTGTGTGCACAGAGCGAGCCAGTGGACGATATTTTGTTCATACTTCACTTGCACACACATTGAGGCCCATTTGCTCGTCATTGGCTTTTACGGGGGGTGGCACGGTGGCGCGGTCACTGCAAGAAGGTCCCGGGGTCGTATCCCGGCTCGGGTGTCTTTCTGTGTGGAGTTTGCATGTTCTCTCCTCGTGTCCGCGTGGGTTTACGCCGGGCACTCTGGTTTCTTCCCACAGTCCAAAGACATGCCGCTGCATAGGTTAATTGGGCTGTGATGGACTGGCGTACCATCCTGGGTATAGCGCTGTCTTGCGCCCTGTGTCTGTCGGGATAGGCTCATTAAATGACTTGTTATTGTGCAAGTCACCGTGCGCGCGGATTGTAAATCGATTAGAAATGTGTTTGCGGCTCATGATGCGTGAGCTGGCGTTAAAGAGCGTGTCACAATTCTTTATTGTAACTGGCAGTACAGCCACACAGACAATTACTGTGTGATACGATCTGTGGTGCAACGCTTGCACCCCGTTGTCGGATGCCGCTTGTGACCGCTACTCCGATCCTGACGTAGGAAATTATCGTCCTCTCCGTGGGTTGGGGAGACTCCGTTGCACTCACGTTTACGCTTTACTCGCGTCGACAAGCGGGTTCCAACGAAGAGGGTTTATTGAGTAACTCGCAACGATACCGTGATCACTGCAGCGTGCGACACGACGCTCGACAATCAATCGTCAATCCCACGGCCAGTTCAGGGGTTCGCTCTCTCTTCATCCCAGGGTCGTCACCTATATGTCGTCTTATCCGGCGCTCTGGGTTCCGCTGAAACAATTGCGTGTTTAATCATGACCCAGGGCACACAGCAGTTGTGTGCTCTGGTTCCATTGTGTGGGTTTCTCTGACAAAAGTGATACGTGGACCTAGTCAAACCGCGCGGCACCCGGGCCCCCCTCTATCAAGATTAATGACTCCCAACCCACATGCGTAATTGATGCGCGTGCGTTGGTTATTGCTCCTGAACCCGAGGCATCACAGGTCAAAGCGGCGTGGGACTGCGATATCCCGGTAATCGTTCTATTACGGAATTATATATCTTGTCGTGAAAAACGATTATGCGCAAGCCAAACAAACAGGCGTACGTAGAGGCAGCCCTCACAAACATGCCCTCTCGCGCCCACACAAACACGAATATGCCCTCTCGCGCCCACACGGACAAATACAAACACTACACAACAAGACACTTGCTCGAGATCTCAACAACAGCAACCGCCGTTGGCCATTAAGTGCCCGTGACGTGTACACGGCGCCTGTGCCAGGCTAGGTGCACCTTGAGGGCACGTGAATTGTCGAAGGCTCGCTGACAGGGGAGGTCACGGGACAGACCTATGCGCTGGCTGACTGACGCCAGAACTCACGCGCTCACCAAAGATTCTCCCAACAGCCATACACACACACACGCACACGCATGGCGCCCGTTACCTGCCCAGTCCCCGCTGTGTCGGAGGAGCGGTGATATGGCGGGGGGGCCCCACCCCCGGAGCGCGCGGAGCGCCAGCGCCAGCAGCCAGGCGGCGCGGCCGCCAGCCACCAGCAGCACGCACAGACCCAGCACGGACAGGAACCCCCACGCAGAGCTCATCGCGCAGCCGGGGGGCGAGCGGGAGCCAGCGGGACACACCTGGGAGCCAGCGGGAGCCAGTGGGAGCGCGTGGGAAACCCGCGGTGACCCGTGGGAACCCGGGTCAACCGGCACCACAGCGCTCGCTCACGCCGCAGCAGGCGCAACACACGGTGCCCGGCCGGGACGGAGGCAACGGCACACGGGCGGCGGAGCGAGAGCCGCGCGCGGAGAGGCACGGAGAGGAGTGACCGACCGACCGACCGCCACACGCGCGACCCGCCATCCGCACGCGGCCAGAACCGCCCATAAACACACACACACACAAACGCGCGCGCTGAGGAGCCCCATTCGCCAGCACGCGGCTGGGCGTCACCATGGCACTTTAGACGCACTTTGAGGGCATTGGAAGTTCGCCTCCCTGCTCAGGAGGTCGTGGGGAAATGCACCATATCATTGGAGATGACTGATGCACCCTCTGTACTCCAAGGAGTACCAACTGATAAAATATTATATTTCCCGTAAAGAGCTTGCAAGCTCACTGGGTTTTTTCCTGCTGTAATCTTCTTCTTCTTTGCGATTCTGCAAAGCACGATGGTCAGCCTCTGGACATCGTTGTCTTTCAGCTCGGCCTCGAAGTGTTTGGTAGAATTCGCAGGCAATACCAAGTATTAACCTCACAGGGATCGCGACGTGAACGCTTCTACCTTGACCCCCTCTGCTGTAATAATAATCATTTAGAAGTCGGTTTTACAATTTAACCAAACAGTTTCACAATCACGATCAAACACATCGCGTTTAAAAGCTTGTGTATCCGTGGTTTGACAGAGTAGTTTATGCAGACAGCATCTCTAATTGCTGAACGATCCGCAACATATGGAGGCGCAAATGTGTATAAGTTTTCAGCCGATGAAGAAAAGCAACACGTGCAAAGGGGAAACTCTCCGACGCAGAAGGAACAGTTGAAACATAGGCCAATATCATTCGCCTTCTACTGGCGAGCCACGGTACGACATCTCAACACCAACGGGAAGGCAGTTTGACCAGGACAGTCTGGCAATTATTATCTGTGTTCTGGCGGGGAGTTGATCTGTACCAAAATCGGTGATATTCTTTTGAACTTGATAACAGTGCACTGAGCAGGGGTCGCCGTGTCGTGATGGTCGATGGGGACGTGATGCAGTGTCAGTCGCGTCAATAAACTCTCAGCCCAGCAAACAGTGGAGGCAAATTCGTTCTTAGGTAAAACTTGCAAATTTATAAAACGATTACTCACAAAAATATGCAATAGTCCAACTATCATTAACTATATTTACAGCTTTTTAGAGATGCAAGGAATTATCTTTAATGCAACTACTCTCCATTGAATTGTAATGGGACATCAAAACAAGACGCTTTAGTTTGCATTGTCGACACCTGTTGAAGTATTCCACTTACAGCAATTTATTTGAATCCATGTCATTATTTCCCACGGGGATTCGTTAAGGGCACTGTGTATGGTGCCAGAATAATCCACATACGGTTTAACTATTGAAGGCAGAAATCACAGCTGCTGTCGACAGCATCACTGAAGAAACACTCGCCGCTGCAGTTAAGTTAAATGATGGTTACTTTTCAAAGTTGTTCTTTCGGGATAGCCGTGCCAAACGCTCGACACAGCTATCCCGAAAGAACAGCTTTGAAAAGCAACCATCATGAATCGAGTTGTGAACACCTACATCAGCACATTATGTACAATGCCAGTGGACGTCTGCAAATGGTATTGGAAGCACAGGGATCACCTTGAAAAATGTTTCACATAAGATCTCCCGTGCTTCATTGGTGTTGCGATATTGGAACCAGTTCTCTAAGTGAAATATTGGAATAAATCCAGCCAATTCAAACCCTCGAGCGTCTTGCTTGATGACCCTGCACTGTACGTAAAGAGACAGAGAAATGTGTTATTCTCGTGTCAGCCAGCCTCTTACACCGCACAGCCCACCGGAGCGGTCACTCAGGCACGCCTGGACGGCACCTGCCCAGGGTGGTGTCCCTGTCCGTGCACCCCCAACAATCATCGGCCCCCTCCTTTCATCCCCTGGTCGTCACGTAGGCCGTCCTCCCCTCCCCCCTCCATAGGTACACCTTGTCCCATTCACTTCAAGATGTTGCCGCCGTGGGTGACCATTTGTCAAATGTCGCAAATGATAGGTGTTGTGCCAAGCCAGCCTCGCCGCAAACCCTGCTGACCTCCCCCCTCATCAGCCCCACCACCTTCCTCCCGGCTACACGTGTTTCCACCGTATTTAGGGACATCTCACCAAAGCAAAACTTTTCATTTAATTCTCTAGGCAGACCCCGACTTACGAACGTCCGTACTTACGAACGCTCGTACTTCTGAAACACATCCCATTACCACCCATCATCAGAAACCGCTTAATCCTATACAGGGTCGCGGTGAGCCGGAGCATCTCCCTGCAGACACAGGGCGCAAGGCAGGGCTATACCCTAAGACGAGACGCCAGTCCATCACAACAGATCCCATTACTGATTTCTTAATAACCAACTTTTAATGTTTTTTGCTGTAGTATGCGGTATACAGTAAAACGTAAAAAATTGTGTTCCGACTTTAGGTTTTATAAACTATACATATCTACAACAGTAGAAATAATGTCCAAATCCTTAAAACATCGAGTGCATTACGTCTTCGCATACCGTACGGTACAAATATCACATTACATGCTGTGTTACGACTTGCCAACAAATGTTCTTACGGAACCCGTTCGTAACCCAGGGACTGCCCGTATGCTGTTTTATTCATTAGCTAATGGGGTTATTTTACGGCTGGCTAGAACTGCGCGGTACTGAGAGACCCAGGCTGACTGAGACATATGTCCGGGTTTGTTCTGCAATGGAACCGGCGACTGCGCCTACAATTGGGATGATCACGTTTTCTCCAAGGTGGCTGTAGTCAGCATGTACAGTTGTTGTACTCCAATACTAACATTTTAAATTGTATGCCTTTGTCAGCAGGGTAAGTGAAAATAAGAACGTACACAATACTTAACGTAGCATCATGTACAAATACAAAGTACACATCTAAGACGTCACCCCAGACTGAAGTTTTGATTTCTTCTTCTTTTTCAGTCCAAGCGGAAGTGCCAACCGGAATGCCGTCCTGTGGGTGCATGCGAACAGAATTTGTATCTCGCATAGCAGTACACATAGCATGGTTATGCATGCAGAACAGTGATGCACGCAGCATAGTGACGGATGTAACAGTCTTAGATGCCGGATACTGATGCATGCCGATATTTAACGTGTGTGTGTAGGTGTGATGTGCAGCTTACAATGAACGTGATGTGTTGATAAAGAATAGTGAAACAGTACGTGACAAGTTCAGGGTGTATTAAATATTGTATGTATGCAACAAAACACAAATTATACAGTAAAACATGACATTGCACCTTTTAGAATTGTTAAAATTAAAAAAGGACTGTCGTGATGTGAACTTAGGTCTACTTACTCGCAGGTTGTGCAGATTGGGCTGAAGGTGCAGAAAACTGTGGGGCACAGGGAGGAGGAGGCAGAACCTCACTGAAGATATGACGCATACGTGGACTTCAAACGTAAACAATACTTAAGTCACGTAAAACGAATTCCATACAGAACGTCTCTGCTGCCCGCCACTCGTATTATCTCTGACTACCATTATCTATGGTCCCCGAAAATTCCTGTTATCTGTGACTTTTCATACAAGTCCTATTAAACGCAGAAAACGCGAGTCGTACGGCAAAGCATCTTAATGTCCGAGGATTATCCGAAGATGTTTTTAATCAACGAAGACGGGCTGTGCACGAAGCAAGTGCACGGGCGGCACTTGCTTTGACAGCGGTGGCATGTGCTGCGCGTCAGTTTCGCGATGCAGTGTGACCGATGAGCATCACACCCCTCCACACATCCCCACGTGTTATTAGTGAACACCAGGCCCCTAAGAGAAGACGCATGATGAGCAATGCGAGGACGTGTGGGGTGGGAGGGAACGAGACGGGCACAGTGTGGGAGATGTGTGGACTGCGGAAAGGTCACGGCATCGGAGATAGGTTGATTGAGAGACGCAGCCACAGAGAGGGGCTGCGGAGGTATGTATGGAAACACAGTATAGATATATATTTAGAAGCAAGCAAATGAGTGATAGGTGTGGTATAAGAGGCATGCTATGGCAGTGAGAGAAATAAAGATAATCGCAGGAATAATATATACTGCATAGAATACACACTACCGTGACGGGAAAGTGTTCCCTGACACAACCTTTTGCAGATCTAAAGTTCAGTTTCTGCTTTCATCTAGAAAATATCAGATTCACGTTTCACTGTTTATAACCTGTCATCTTAAAGAGAATAAACTGTTTCACAGATTTCCATCATAGAGTGACATGCATCAATGGAAAATGTGGTGATTTACATTTAACCATATTTCTCACTCGGCCTCGGTCTATCAAACCCATGCCGGGCACTCCGGTTTCCTCCCACAGTCTAAAGACATGCTGCATCGGTTAATAGGTCTGTTGACTAAATTGCCCCCAATGCCCTTTGTTGGACTGGCGTCCCATTCTGGGCGCAGCCCTGCCTTGTTCCCTGTGTCTGTCAGGATAGGCTCCGGTTCTCTGCAACCCTGTACAGGATTAAGCGGTATTTGATAATGAATGGATTCATGCAAACACACAACCGGTACCAGATCTCCACACAGATCAATTCCTGCCACCGGGAACACAGGGGCCGGTGTGCGGAGTGTGCGGCTCAATCTCGACGAGGCCGGGAACCCTGAAGCGGGCGGGCACGCGCGCGGCGGGGCTTACTGGAGAGGCACACGGAGCACACGTAGCCGATGGCGATGAGGTTGCGATGGCAGAAGCAGGCGGCGCGGTAGTCCACCTGCACGGGGGGAGGGAGGACCAGGCTGGCGCGCAGCTCGGGGTCGGGGAGGAACACCCACTGGTGACGCGGGCAGCGGGAGGAGACGGGAGGGCGCGACACAAGGAGACAAGACGGCGGCGAGAACCGACCGGAGTGGAATTGGGAAAGACGCACGTGGGAAAGGTGCGGAAGGGAAATTGTGAAAAGGAAGCAACTGGCACAAATCGGCAGGAAAACAATAGCAAGATTTACATTGTACTAAAATATACACGTTTTAAGTTGACCTCTGTATAGCTTCCAATTAATGCGTGTGCCTGTGATGTTAAGATTAAAAGAATTCCAAACCTGCAAATATTGCAATAAGGCTGCTATCTGTGGAACTTGCAGATAGATGCCACCCGTGATATCACACGCCTGTCAAAAGATGAAATATTCTTAATGGCAATTAAACTTTCCATGCTTTATTCGTATGTAGTTCCTAGCAAGGCCAACACATTATTACGTAAGAGTGCACGACAGAAATGGAGGAAAACTACTTTCCTGTTGAAGAAGACCGGAGTCTGATCCCAAAACACAGGCATCAATAAAGATATTCTGTGGAAAAAGAGTAATATATTAGAACAGCATTTTCATCATACCATACATACACTTGATATACGTAATGGTAGGTTTCAAACAGCTTGTCTAAGAATTTGTGGTGCAGTTATTTTAATTCGTGCGAGTCCAAGCCAAGGGAAAGCAATGTAAAATAATGTAAACACAGAGGTTTCAGGAGTTTTATGTGATAGAAAGATGCCAGGCAAACTGAAAGGAAACAATTACAGAACTATGATACAATACAGTCAGTGCTGTTATACAGTGCAGAGACGTGGACACTCGGGGTCAAAGAAGAAGCTTTAAAAGACAGCCCAACAACATACTGGAATGGAGTTTGGGATTATCTTCTAAGGAAAGGAGGAGGATTGGAGAAGTTGGAGCCTCTTCAGGGTTTACTGACACATGTCCCATGTCAGGAAGGAAAGAATTAGATGGTTTGCGCACATGTTGAGAAGAGAGTATGCAATTAGAAAGGCTAAGAAGATTTGAGACTCACATGCTGTCACCGCGACCCTCACCAGGACAAGCGGTTTAGAAAATGGATGGATGGATGGACATAGAGACCAACATTATAACCCATAGACTCACATAAGAGACCTATAGATTATAAGAGCTCTGGAGATGCCACCAGTGGAGGACAGGCGCAGAGGGATACTGAGGAGGAGATGGGAGGATGTAATAATAATAATAATTCAATTTATATAGCGCCTTTCACCCGAGGGTCACAAAGCGCTGCACAAGGGCCGCGAAGAGGACGGCATGTCAACAACGAAAGACAAAACAATAAAAACCAAAGCAACAGAAAATAAATGATTAAGGCTACTTTGAAAATACTAAAAGGTTGTGAAACTGGCAATCTTAAGAGCGGCAACATTCTGCCAGCGTCCCCTAAGATGGCCATCACTTCCTTAAAGACAAACACGGAGGGAGACAGGGAGGAAGGGTGAGCAACAGGGAGAGACACAGGGACACAGAGACAGGAAGACAAAGAGACAGACACGAGGGGGAAACAACGCCAATCCAAATTAAACAATCAACATTGAAGCACAAGCACACGCAACAGCAAAATAAAACGCAGGCACCCACAACCACAAAACACAACTTCCATACGCGACACCACGAGGCGAGTTTAGGCAAGGCAGGACTGGGCCAGGAGAAGGCCGCGCAAAACAGACAACAAAAAACAAGCAATACGAGCATGGCAGACAACAAAACAAACACCAAAGTTACACAGAAACAAACCACCAACCAAAGAGAAAAGGAACAGATGAAAAGTGACCTGAGATACAAGGAGAGGAGATGTTGCTACAGAAGAGGACTAGAGTAGCAGCACATGGAGAGAGAAATTCCGAGCAGCCGACACAATGCAATAATGGGACGTTTGGATTAGTATGAATACAGATATGTATAGAATTGCATACATACCGAGTGTTGATACAGACCTGTTTCTGTGCTGCAAAAATTACATTCATGAAGTTCATGTACTGAGAAGCACTGTCGTCCGCGGCTTTAATCACCTGCACAAGACACACATAGGACTGTCAATCGCAGTCAATTCTAATTGTTAAACCTTTGTAATGGGATACGTCATTTTCGGTCTAGATAACAGATGCTGAGACGGAGTTTTGTAACATGAAAAACACAATCAATGTTCATTACAGTTTAAAATGGCATTTCAAATTGGCTCATTTAATGTCAATAGACATACTGTGATCCCTCACTTTACGATATTAATCCGTTCCAGAACACATACAAACATGTGAAACCATCTTAAAGTGAGACCAATAACACCTTAGTACAGTAAGAGTAGCACACACGTGTTTCAAACAAAGAAGAAGTAAGAACTGAGATGTAAACACTGAAAATCACTGCTATTGGCTGAGAAACTACCCAAGCGGCACGTGTTTGCATCGCTGCTTGGCGTAATGTGATACTAATGTTCACATTACGCCAAGCAGCGATGTGATATTAATGTTCTTTTAGAGCGTATACCGTAAAGTGATTTCATCGTATTGTGAGGCCATGGTAAAGCGAGGGACCACTGAATGAGCCAAGCCTACTGCAGAGTTCTACTGTGACCCTCTATCAAACATTCTCTCTCTTCCTTCATGCTGCATGAGCATTGCTCCACCTGAGCTGCACGACTATTTAACCCGGAAGCCTTGTGTATGATTTACATTGGTGAATACTACCCAAAAGGAATGTGGCTCTGTTCATGTGCATCTGTACGTGTCTATGCCATGCTGCTTCATACCAAATATTTCATCAGGCAAGCCTAATTGCTATTACAAGGTTTTAGTGTACATGGCTAAACCAACCAGAATTCTCGACTTTACATCTTGTCCTGCTCCTACACACAATGATGAACACATACACACAGGGAGAAGCAAATTAAGTCTCGGATAATGCATGTAGATAATAACATGATCAAGTGCATCGTTATGATATAACTATACGCTTTACAGGTGAAAAAGGCACGGAGTGATATGGGTGGAAAGAATAAGTCACAAGCCTTTGTCAATCCACTGCAGTAATGATGTAGGCTTTCAGGCCTCTATGTATGAGAATTGCTCTCAAGAGCTGTTATTTCAGGATAGCCGTGTCGAGTGTTCATCCTCTCCTTCGTGACGTTTCGCCTCCCACGTTGGAGGCATTCGCCTGATCATGCCTCCAACGTAGGAGGCGAAACGTCGCGAAGGTGAGCAGAAGAACACTTGACACGGCTATCTCAAAAGAACAGCTCTTGAAAACAATTCTCAATCTACTGCAGTACGAACGCCTTTCAAACTAATGACTCGCATCCACTGATGGATGTTGGTCATAGCGGATATTTGACCATAAACCATCCTGAGTCAGTGCAAGTTGATGAAAACAGTGCCCCAAACACCCGAAGGCATCGAGTCTGCCGTCCCTTCTCCGCCCACCTGTCCTACATGAATGTCGAGCCTGTCACCGGTCTATGTACCACACCACATAGAGTACATCTCTTTTATGGATGATCCCGTTAAGCCAGTTTCCTGGCTATTTTACACGGGAGATCCGTGGTAGGACAGCACACCAGCAAGAAAAACATCACTACCGCAGCGAACAAGCACAGGGTCCTTAAGGAACATCACACGACGGCGTATTTAAAGCTCATGAACAAAACACACTCAAATAAAAGAGTGCAAACATAATGAGAACAAGAGACGCCAAACTAAATTAGGTACAGATGCAAGTAAGCAGGTGTTTTGGTTTAATAACAAAATAAAGAAGGGCAGTGAACTGAGCTGTAGATGACCCAGGCCTGTCACCGCTCACGCACAAGGGTTGTTAATTTATATTTAGTAACACAAAGATAATAGTATTATTTATTGACATAGACAAAAGACATTTACACTAAATACATACCTTCATTCTCTTTCGTGACTCTATGAATGTCTGATAAGGTCAAGTCAAGGTTATGGTTATTGATGTACGTTTAGTGAGCCAAAGACAATATTTACATGCATAATCCATCAAATTAACTAAATTATGCTCAAAATGCATACAATTATTCGCGCAAACAAGTCGATTCTTGTCAATTCGTGTTTGTTGTATTGCGTCAGTCTTTTTGTTTATAAGTTGCCAGCCCTGTGAAATACGTTGGCTACAGAAGAACTCTAATCCACGGCCCAATCACCCGTGACTCCTATTCACGGCAACTCTTATTATCCAGGGCAGCCGTAGGGTCTGCAAAACTCGTATTTTGCACCACAATATTACTGGCTATTATCCGTGATTAGCCATGATTTTATCCATAATGCTTAGTGAAGCGGCTTCCTAACACCTGCTATTTTATACACATACAAGAAGTTGCGTGGTAAATTCATCCTATATTCACGAGTTATCAGCAATATTTTACCCTGCAGAATAGCGAAGTAAAGTCACAGATAACCCGACGGAAAACAGGGTCCGCCATATTGGTCTCCCATATCACCATAGATAATTTCATCCATGGTTGCTTTACCTTACTTATAACACCAAGTGGATTGGCCCGATACAAAAGCACAGAACGACCCTACATGCAGAAAGGATACAACACAGCGCCTTTGCCAAAGATCCAGCCAAAAGTGAATCAGATCTCATATCTGCTGTCACTTCAGCTGCAACAACAAACAAAAAACGTTTGCACAGTTTTATAATATGAGTGTGTATTTTATGATAAAGGATGAAAAAGTATAACATTTAGCATGCCTCCTTGCCACAAACCAAATTCGATCATATTTCTGTGTAAGCATACGTCGACCAAAACTGTGCAATAGTGTAATAGCGGTCGACACAACACCACCAGATCTCGGTACGAGTCAATTCCATCCACCCAAACAACACCAAAGGATTTCTTGTTCAAATGAGACAGTGGTGAAAATTATACATTTCAATGGCAGCGGCAATGCTCTCTGTAGAAATACCACTGTCTAATTCCCCACAAAGTGGTGCTCACTGTATTGACCCCAGAGGTACGGTGGGGTGAGTAAATCTCCAACCAGGACTTAAACTGGCAACCTGTTTGATTAGAAGCCACTTGCCCTTCTGCTGAGCCACCTGGCCATGCTGGTGTGTAATGCATGCTACACACCATTCCCTGACTGGTGACAATGTCCATGCCAATGTCCATGTATCTTGTTTTTTTATCCTAGTATTTTTTAAACCCTTGTTGTTGTGTTCCAATCCATGTATATGTCAACACCGGGGTCTGAGAGAAAGGGCATTTCGATCCTCTATATGCCCTGTACATAGGGCAGAATTGACTATAAATTTGAATTGAATCCATCTTTCCGGGTAAAACGTGGACAGCTGGCAATAACACTAGAATGGAAACGGTGAAGCAGGAAATGGAAGATGCCTACTGTTGGTGAGCAACGCCGTGATCTGGGTGGCGATGGCGTGGTTGGCAGTCGCCAGCAGCTCACAGCGGCCGTCCCGAGGACCGGCCGAGTCCCCGGCGTCACTCGCCAGCTGCTCGGCGGCTGTCCCGCTCGCCGGGTACAGGAACCGGCTGCACGCGTACAGGTGCAAAGAAGAGTTATTCACATTGAGTGCAGGCCCAGCATCAAACAGCAAAGCTATACGAGCTTGGGAAAACAAACAATGGGAGAAGATGCCAAAGTGGAACAGTGCAATGGAAGAAACAGACGTGTTGTGACCTGCAGTGTGGTGTGTGGGTGAGTGTGTTGTTGTGATGAGCAGTGTATCAGGTGAACAATGTGGATGAGACAAAACAGTTAGTCTGGTAGACCAAGTCCTCAACATGGTGAAGGAATCAATGAGTGAAGTTCGCGAAAACAGCAACCATGGCAACGGCAATAGAAGCATGAAAGCAGGTGACTGCTGGTAATTGAGCAACCGGAGCCACTTAGTGAGCGCTGTAATATCAACATATTTTAAGTTGAAACCTATCGGGTATAGTGAGGTAGGAACTGGGTGCTCCAACCAAGATATGACAACAGTATTCCAACTTCTGCAAAATGTGTGCTTTGTATAGTTGTAATAACAGTTTAAAGTTGACAGTTTGGCACGGGGAGGGAACGGAATGGCCCGAGATGACGGCATAATTCGTGGGGTTCGTGACTTGGTTTTCGTTCAGCTAAGATCCGAGCATGGCTGTGGCTGCAAAGATTTTGATTGAGCAACCATGAGACAGGTTAATGAGATCTGATAAGGCTGGATATGGCTTCAGGCAAATGCAATGTGCACGCTGGAAAATGAAACTTCTCAAACAAAATACCATGCAAGCACGCACACATGCCCATAAAGCCCTCCGCGCAAACGGCCTCACCTCTCTTGATTGTGGCTGGCGATGACTGCAAGCCGATGACTCCTACTCATTGCCAGATGGGCGTTGGCAAAGACCATCACAGCATCCACACAACGCGGCAGTGTAAACTGGGTTTAGAAAAAGACGACATAACCGAGTTATAATCATAAATATATATTTATTTCGAAATAGAAGCATTAATTCTGCTAAAACATGCTGGCAGCCAATGAAAATGACACAACTGTCCAGTCAGAAAGCAACTATTAATGCTGCCACAGTATGGCCAACAACATTCAGCTGCCTGTCTACTCAGCCCTGATGTTGACACATTGCTTCAAAGTGAACTTAGGGGAGGATTAGGCCAAAAGCACCAAATGCAAAGACAATTTACCAGTGATGGTGAGCACGGAAACGAATTGAGCACAGGTCAATAAAAACATCACAAAACCACTATAACCCATACAAATATATGTCATGGGGCTACGCATGACATATATTTAAATAATATTCCAATTTTTTTTATTAAATACTCGGGCAAGTTCTGCCAGTTATCAAGATTTATGCCACTAATAGACAGACATCACACACGTTGAAATTGTAAAGAGATACCTCCAGGTTTTGGAGCTTTCTTGTTCCCCACCATATAGGATTCACATCTAACACGACCACCAGCAGATTAATGTCCTCATCTGTTGAAGAGAAGAATCAAATAACTGAAAACATAGTATTTTTTATAGCCAACACAGTACTATGATGCATGTCTTTTGTTTGTTGTAATTTTTTTTTAGTGAAAGTCACTGCCCCAGTTTTACCAGTAGCGCACTGCCTCAATGTTACCACTAGCCCAATGCCCCAGAGGTACCACGAGACCACTGTCTGGGTAACCACTATCCCGCTCTCTCACTGCCCCCCCGGTTACCGCTAGCCCACTGTTCCAGTGTCATCCACTCGTCCACTGTCTCACTGCCCCAGTAACCACGAGTCCACTGGGCCTCGCTGCACTGAAACGCCACTCACTCAACAGCCGCACTGCACCACCGCCCACCGAACTGCGCCCCTTGCACTGTAGCAACACACCGCATTGCTACTGTATTCCGCGTACTGTACCAAGTGTCAAAGAGTCAAAGATACCCTATATAGCCTGAACAGACTGTAGGGACAAGTGCCGTTAGCGAGCACCTATGCAGGTCGACACGGCACACGAGGGG
>JAZEWU010000011.1:3971200-3983914 GCA_036362915.1 Geotria australis | reverse complement strand
CGTTGTTGACATGCCGTCCTCTTCGTGGCCCTTGTGCAGCGCTTTGTGACCCTCGGGTGAAAGGCGCTATATAAATTGAAATTATTATTATTATTACTGTCTCAGTTAAACCTGGATACTTGGAAACTTTAGTCGGAACTGTGTTTGGCTAAACGGTGCCTAAATCTTGTTCTCTGTAATCTGCAAACCTTCACAGTGGGGAGAGATTTGAGCTGGTTATTGCCCAGGCGTAGGTCCTCCAGATTTCTTAGTTGGTCAAACACTCCCACGGGAAGAGACTGCAGGGCAGTTTGAAAACATCAGCTGCTCACGCTACTTGATGTAAAGTACAAGATTTTGACATTTAAAAAATATATGTTTTAAAATAAAACATACATTAGTGTTATAGATTATAGCAAGTGTCTTCTGTTTACGAAAATTGCAAATTTCGACACGGCTATCCAGAAAGAGCAGCTCTTGACAGCTATTATGATAATTTTCTATCATGCCATGATGACATATGTTAGTGTGCCATTTGGTTATAATACATGATTATGTTGGTTGGGGCTATACCACCCTACAGTGAGTAGCACTACCGCCTCACAGCAACAAGGTCCCGAGTTTTATTTAAGGCTCAGGTGCCCTTCTGTGTGGCGTTTGTACCTCAATTCAACACAATTACACCAAATCTTTGCACAAATCAACTACCACCAAATAAACACGAGATGCCAATTTACTGTCTCAGTTAAACCTGGATAATTGGAAACTTTAATCGGAACTGTGTTTGGCTAAACGGTGCCTAAATCTTGTTCTCTGTAATCTGCAAACCTTCACAGTGGGGAGAGACTTCAGCTGGTTATCGGTCAGGCGTAGCTCCTCCAGATTTCTTAGTTGGTCAAACACTCCCACGGGAAGAGACTGCAGGGCAATTTGAAAACATCAGCTGCTAACGCTACTTGATATAAAGTACAACATTTATTTATTTTAATCGCTATAAAAGAAAACATCCATTAGAGTTATAGATTGTAGCAAATGTCTTCTGTTCAGGAAAATGCTAATTTTTGACACGGCAATCCAGGGCGAGACATGAGCCCGAAACACATTTGCCTATGCCCCTGACCCTGCAGAGGTTTGGCAACGGGAGAGACTTTAGCTTGTTAGTGGTCAGGTGTAACTCATTCAGGTTCGTTAGTTGATCAAATACTCCCGCGGGAAGAGACTGCATCGGTGATTCATAAGTTACGTTGTTGACATACTACATATTTGGCTTACATTTATTATAAAAAAATTATTACATTGTTTAAAACCCAATTTATTTGGATAAGCACCATATTCCAGAGACTTCATGAAGCCATCGCGATCCTCGAGTGTAGGGGCGCTGGTGACTGATCGCGGGAGAGACGTGAGCTGGTTATACCTCAGATGTAACTCTCCCAGATTTTCCAGTTGATCAAAAACTCCCGTGGGGAGAGACTGCAGATCCGTTGGGAGATTTCAGTTACTCTCACATGATAAATGTGTCAGTCGTTTACAATGTAAACATTTTAAATATTATGTTAGGAAAATACATCTTTGTTATCATTAGAGCAGGAGTCTTGTTCAAGCAAATAATATTCTTCCAGGCCATGGTGGCGTGTATTGGTGTGCCAGTATTTGGCATCACTTATTGATTTGTCTAAACGTTTTTGTTAAGGAGGATGTTTACTAGTATTTTCAGGGCCCAACATGTTTTTGGAGAGCTGGGACACAAGCCAAACGAGGCCTCTAGGTCTCTTCGGCTGCTTGCATAACTCCACCACTGCCCACTGGCTAAGAATGCTACCCCTGATTTTAACACCTTGTCTGTGGAAATTACAGTTAACCTTTTTCGTAAATTTGCGTGTTTGTTGTCTCGCAGGAATCCCGTAAGGAGCTTGCAAGCTCACTGGGTATTTGTTTCTGCTGTTATAATAAACAAATATCTATATTTAGGTAATTTCGAGTTTAATTGAATTTCCCAGGAACGCTTCCTAAACATGTTTAAAGCTTTCTGTTGACCTGCTGGTGCTCTCGTTAGAGGGCTTCACTTACAAGCAGTAAGTTGCAGATTCACATTCCATTAAGGAGGTGACTGAGCCCAGGATTCATCCAGGTTTAAATAAGAACCACTTTGTGGGAAGCCAATCGCATCTGCCTTATGGAGAAAAGCTTAACAATAGCAGAGTCTAGAAAACTGGTCATACCTCTAAAATAATAGCACAAAAAATAACCGTGGACATCCTTGCAAAGGAGACATTTTTAAGGGGCTGTCCAGGTGGAATGTTGTCAATATTATGCCTTTCAGAATTGTAAATCAACGTTGAGTAGCGAGGCATGAGTCCAACAGGCATTTTCCCTAGATGATTATCGTGGCAAGTTTTCACAACGGGAGAGACTTTAGCTTGTTAATGCTCAGCTGTAGCTCATTCAGGTTCGTTAGTTGATCAAATACTCTCGCGGGAAGAGACTGCATCGGTGATTCGTAAGTCACGTGGTTGACACACTACATCTTTGACTTACTTTTTAAAAGTTACGTTGTTTGAAAGCCCATTGATTTGAATAACACTGCTGCGTCAGTAACCAATATGCACTGTCCGCTTCACAGTTTACGTCAAGGATCCCATGACGTTTTGAGAAATGAATATGCCATCGTGTGTCGGCGTCTCAATAACAACGAACCAAATTTGAAAGATCATCCGCAAATGACTAAATTTTGGACAACACGTAGCATCACCTTCTACTGGCAAAACACTGCAAAATATGTCTGACAACAGTTTCCTCACAGCATTGTGCTACACGAATAGTGGGAATGGAAAATGTACCAATGAATGTATTTTACTGAAATTAGGATGAGAGTCCACCCACTGTTGTAAGAGGTTCTCTGCATGCCTCGTTGACCACTGGATTTATTGGACTAAACTTCACCAAGCTGCTCAGTGCGGGGTGAGAGGAGTGCCTGACGACTGGTTCAGATGTGACTTGCTATCGTGTTCTCTAAAGCTGGGTATCAAACTCAGGTCTGGGCTCACGTAGCAGTACGCTAATCATTACACGATGGCTCATCCCATATGTTTTCTACACCTGTGATATTGAGCCAGATATAATTAGATCAACAAACATAACTCTGGGAGGCGTGGTGGCGTAGCGGTGAGTAGCGCTGCCGCCTCACAGCAAGCAGCCCCCGGGTTCGAATCCCGGCTCGGGTGCCTTTCTGTGTGGACTTTGCATGTTCTCCCCGTGTTTGCGTGGGTTTTCGCCGGGCACTCCGGTTTCATCCCACAGTCCAAAGACACGCTGCTGCCTAGGTTAATTGGCCTGCGGACTAAATTGTCCCCGGTGCCCTGTGATGGACTGGCGTCCCATCCTGAGTATAGCCCTGCCTTACGCCCTGTGTCTGCCGGGATAGGCTCCGGCTCACCGCAACCCTGTACAGGATTAAGCGGTTTCTGACAGTGATGATGATGATGATGATCAACAAAACAGTCACTCCACCATCGTCAGGCATCACACGAATCGCAACTCTCAGAGGAAGTGATGCTCAGCGAATTAGTTTATTACACAGAAGAAGAAGAACAAAAAATACAGGTGTTTTTTTTGTCTTCTGCAACTTCGTTGAATGTTAAGCGCGAGGTCAGACTACCAGACTTTTCCGAAACCCCGTCAAAGCTGCGCCCGGCGGCGTTCAGAAGCGGCGGATGCAGCGCACCGACTGGATGGTGGGGCTCATGGCCCCGAACTCGCTGCTCTTGCGGTAGTCGCCCTTCTCGAGCAGGTACTGGCGGCCGCGGTAGTGCGGCTCCTCGTAGGCCACGAAGGCGCCGTCGTGAACACGCACGGAGCGCACCTCGCGCAGGCTCGAGCGCTCGTGCAGGTGCGGGCAGTCCTCCGTCAGCTCCATCGTCTGGCCGCCGAAGTCGTCGTGCTGGTAGAGCGTCATTCGGAAGTTGGAGCTGGTCTGCTGCGTGGGGGGGAAAACACACAAAACACAAACAAACGGGGTTGTTGTAAAAGAATACAAGGGGTTGACCTAGTCTCAGTGTTTAGTCAAGTGTTGCCAAAAGGCAAGCAGTTTTTAGATAGTGCAGATATCAATGCATTAGTAGCTCGGGTCTAGCTTCTTAGAATATGGGCACCTGTTTTTGCCAGTGTACAAATAATGTAAAATATACAAGGTTTTTCCTGTTCTGGCAATGAGAGAATTGTTAAGATCTTTAAACACCAAATGGACACCTTTTTGCAAAGGTTCCAGTTCGCAAGCAGCCACACATGCTTGTGGCTGCGTGTTACACATATAGTCTAGCTCTTTTTATGAGTTAGGTCACGTTAAAAAATGTAAGTGTCGCAAACCTGCCTCCACCCGACACAGCCAATCACGTGATCAAAAACCTGCCAATTCGTTACTACTTCAGCACGCCGGTACGTTATACTTCCACCTCGAGGGTGAAATATTTAAATTTAAAGTCACGAAATTGATGGTTGCTCTACAGAGTTGTGCTTTCGGGATAGCCGTGTCGAGCAATCTTCCTCTCTCGTTGGAAGCATCACCAGGCGTGGTCGGCGAGAGGGAGAGCGCTCAGTCACACGGCGATCCCGAAAGAACAGCTCTGAAGAGATCGACCATCATGAATCGAGCCTTGAAAACCTACACCGGTACATTCCCTAAATTCTCAAATTGTTTCACCTCGTGATAGACTGGCGTCCCATCACAGACATAGCCCTGCCTTGCGCCCTGTATAGGATTGAGCGGTTTCTCACAACGAACGAATGAACAAACGTGGAGTTGCATCATGGAACGCACCGCAGCGATACTTACGCCGCGGATCGTTCTGCAGGACGCGATGCGGTCGTTGTGCGCCATCCAGCGCTGGTACTCGGGGTACTCGCCGGGCTCCATGATGTACATGTTGCCCTTGAAGTCGGGCCGCTCGTAGATCACCCAGGAGCCGCCCTCCACGCGGATGGAGTTGCAGCGGCTCAGGTTCGACACCAGGTTCGTGCAGTCCTGGCTCGACTCGAAGCGGCGACCCTTGAAGTCGCGCTCCTCGAAGAAGATGATCTGCAGATGGCAACCGAGCGGGAGGAGCCCGGGTTTAATAACAAAATCATAATTTTACATTTAGAACGCTGCGTGGCACATATTCATTCAATGTCGAAGGTATTCATTCGACGAGAGAACGACTCAGAGGGCGTGAGGAAAACGCAGAGAGGCGGAGGAGGCAGCCAGGCGGTTTGCCTGGCTGCCTCTGTCGTTGTTGACATGTCGTTATCTCTACAGCTTTGTGCAGCGCTTTGTGACCCTCGGGTGAAAGGCGCTATATAAATGCTATTATTATTATTGCCGGCGCCAACATATTGCCACACACCGCTTCCTATAAATTATGACGTTATCGGCCAACCAATTCACGTGATTCAGTGAACTTGCACATATAATAATGGCTCTATTAAATATACTTTTTTTAGCTGCCATTCAGATGACAGAAAGTTCCCATTCAAACGATTTACAACCTACATCAGCACAGTAGATTTCCAGGCTATTTTTTTGATACATAAAACAAAATACCCGGTTTTTGAACCGATGTGGCCAGGATCACCACACTGTGTGTGAACCACCATCACGCCACAGTTAGGTCCTCAATAGCAGCGCAATGACAGAGTAGAGCGACACAGGTGAACGTTGTGGGTTACTGTGCGACGTGCGACACGCCGTAAGCAGACTAATGCACAGAAAGTTGTCGTTATTGGCAGACTAATGTTACGCTCTATCAGACAGCCACATTTTCCCACCTACTGTTTACATAAACGATGTTACAGCTTGATGTACTGTTTAAATGAAACACCATACTTTACCCTTTTCATGGTGAAGCTGTGGTTGTCAATGCAGAGCAGTGCACTTGGTTGAGGCTGCTGGGGCACTATATATAGGGCTGGACATTCCCCTTTAGTGGCAATCCGATTGTCAAACGCTCACTTTGTGTGCATTGTTACGCTGCGTTTCGCAAACCTTGCTTATTGAGTGGCGCGTCAGCAAGATAAATGCTTACTGCGTTCGTCTATATTATTTTCGCAACAGGCGTCCACCACGTGTTTGTAAATAGTACTCTTCTTCTAGATGTTGACTCTAGATACATTAACAGGCTTTGCAAAGCCAAATATTAGGCTTAGATGCTTGCAGGAATAGTTCCCCATTAAATTATATCGTTTGCATGATAGAGACGTGAGCGTACACCAATTACAATACACCCATTATCTAATGCGCCATTCTTAACCGGTGGGTCGCGACCCATCAGTGGGCCACGAACGCCACCTAGTGGTCCGTGGAGACCAGACCGCAATGTGTCCAAGTGGAGGATATGCAACACCTCGTACACACTGCACACAAACACCAAGTTTATTTTTTGTCGGCTTTTAATCGTGGCCAGCAGCAAGGATGATGAGTCCAAAGACTGCCTAGATTAATTGGCCTGACTAAATTGCCCTCAGTGCTCTGTGATGACGTAACTTGCTTACCACTCCCCGCTGGACAACAGTTAAAAAGCGCTCGATAGCTCCACGGGTCCTTCCAGCTGAAATAAAAACTGACTGACTCAAATCAAAACTGATGATCTTCAGCTGATTTGTCTTTGACGATGAACAACCAGCTACTCATTTTAACCTGAATTCGTATCGGTGCATACTGTTCACTGAAATGTACTGTATGTAAAATATATGTCCTCGTTTAGGTATTTTTTTTCTTAAGAAAGTTTGTGATGTATATTGTACCAAGCAGTCGGACGCCTGGAATTGATCCACGGATCTCATCAGTGTCCGTAAAGAGCTTGCAAGTTCGCTAGGTATTTTTCTGCTGTAATAATAAACATCTATCTTTCTATCTCTGACCGCTGAGGCTCTCTGCGGCTTTCTCACGCTTCCATATCCGTGTCTCACCCATGAGCAGGCGTGGGATTTGCGTGGCGCGTTAGAAATTGTACAATTCTTATTCTTTATTTTATTAATACAAAAATAAACTGTGTCAGTTTCAATTGGAGTTTTATTAAATCATGGAGATATATCTGCCCTGCGATGGACTGGCGTCCCATCCTGGGTATATCCCTGCCTTGCGCCCTGTGTCTGCCGGGATAGGCTCTGGCTCACCGCAACCGCGTACAGGATTAAGCGGTTTCTGAAAATGGATGGATTTTTGACCGTGAAGCGCCCCATCTCCCGTTGTCCAGCTGTCTGTCACTCGCTAAGACTCTCACGAGGAGCCGAGTGTGAGCAGAGCTCGCGCTGATTGACCGCTCGCCGGGCCTATGTCTGATTGCCAGAACCCCGCTCACTCGTCTTGGATTGCCCGGGGGAAGCCCCAGAAATTCAAAGGGTACATTGAATATGGTTGCGAGACCGGTTAAGGGGTTTGAAGGGAGATCGGCCGCGACTTTAAGGTCGGTTGAGAAGACCCCGGTGTGAGCTGACGGATGAATTGAAAGGGCACACGTCGGATCATTGTGAGTGGTTTCTCGAACCTGTCAGACTCCCGTCTCCTCTAATGTTTGTGAGTTATCGGCTGTTAAATTACGTCCCTTACCTCGTCTGGGCTTTCGATTCACATACAGACAGCATTTCATAATCATTATCAATGTCAGAAACGACTTAATGCTGAAGGGGATTGCGGTGAGCCGGAACCTATCCCGGCAGACAAAGGGTACAAGGCAGGGCTATACCCAGGATGGGACGCCAGTCCATCACAGGACAGCATTTCATGCATCCTTTTTCATAAACCGCTTAATCCCGTACACTCGTACAGGGTCGCGGTGAGCTGGAGCCTATCACGGCGGACACAGTGCGCAAGGCAGGGGAACACCGTGGATGGGACGCCAGTCCATCGCAGGGCGCCTGGTGAAATTTAGTCAGAACGCCAATTAACCTGGCAGCATATCTTTGGACGGTGGGAGGAAACCGGAGGGCCCGGCGAAAACCCACGCGGACACGGGGAGAACATGCAAACGCCACACAAAAAGGCCCCCGAGCCGGGATTCGAACCCGGGTCCTTCTTGCTGTGAGGCGGCAGCGCTACCCACTACGCCACCGTGCACAGCATGTCATGATGCGTGCATATGCACACACGTTCTATCTGACTGATGATAGACGGCACAGGGCTTGAATTATCCAAACAGATTTCGATATGTCACGCTTGCATCAGCAGCTTTTGACCTTGTTGCTGACATGCTGACCCATCATCCAACACGTGGTATGTTTAACACAAACAATGCAAACAATGCCGCACGAGATTTAGCAGACATGCTAAGTAAGCGTGTTCAGAATGAGCAGCTCTATATAAGCAGGGCAGTGGATCTGAGGCAACACACTTGCTCCGTCGGTTCCATCCCTGCCTGCAACATGAGAAAGGTGATTTGGCGCACGGCTCCAGTACATGAGCGCGTCGTGTGTCAACTTGTTGTTTTCCTATGACAGGTAGAAAGAGTATACCCTGTAAACATGTGCAAACGTTGGGGCGGCACGGTGGCCTCGCGGTGAGCAGCGCTTCCGCCTCACAGCAAGAAGGACCCGCGTTCAAATCCCGGCTCGGGTGCCTTTCTGTGTGGAGTTATAATAATAGCGATTGATAGAGCGCCTTTCACCCGAGGGTCACAAAGCGCTGAGTTTGTCTGTTCTCCCCGTGTCCGCGTGGGTTTTCGCCGGGCACTCCGGTTTTCTCCCACAGTCCAAAGACATGCTGCTGCATAGGTTACTTGACCTGCAGACTAAATTGCCTCCGGTACCCTGTGATGGACTGGCTTCCCATCATGGGTATAGCCCTGCCTTGCGCCCTGTGTTTGCCAGGATAGGCTCCGGCTCACCTCGACCCTGTACAGGATTAAGCGGTATCTGACAAGGAATGAAGTAATTGTGCAAGCGCTTGCCTCGTGTTCGGGTTTGAACTGGCCAGTGTCTATGTACGATTCGGCGGTTTCTAACAACGAACGGACGGATGGTTCCGATCTGCAGATCGTCTTCTTCGAGGAGCCCGAATTTGAGGGCCGGCGCTTCGAGTCGAGCCAGGACTGCACGAACCTGGTGTCGAACCTGAGCCGCTGCAACTCCATCCGCGTGGAGGGCGGCGCCTGGGTGATCTACGAGCGGCCCGACTTCAAGGGCAACATGTACATCCTGGAGCCCGGCGAGTACCCCGAGTACCAGCGCTGGATGGCGCACAACGACCACATCGCGTCCTGCAGAACGATCCGCGGCGTAAGTATCGTTGCGGTGCGTTCCATGACGCAACTCCACGCTCGTTCATTCGTTGTGAGAAACCGCTCAATCCTGTACGGGGTCGCGGTGAGCCGGAGCCTATCCCGGCAGACGCAGGGAGCAATACAGGGCTATATCCAGGATGGGACGCCAGTCCATCACAGGGCACCGGCGGCAATTAATTCCGCAGGCTAATTAACCTATGCAACTCAACAGTTTTGGTTATTTAAGTTGAAGAATTTCGCCCTTGATGTGGAACATTACGGAACATTGGTTAAACCTTAAAAGAAAATAATTCTTGCAGTATGCCATCATATCGGCAATCTTCGCATTGACGTCCTTTGCGATCGACAAGGCAAGCTAATCGTTTAAAATGAATAAAACTTGTGACGATCAAAACAATTCTAGGGACTTAGCGGCAAATGACCTGGGAGTAGCACTGAGCCAACATTGAGACCCGGGGTTGAAATAATATCCAGCCGCTTAAGCTGTAGCTTGTTTAGCTTATGCCTAAATGCGGCACCGCTAACCAGCGACCGTTCCCCGCGCGGCCCTCACAGTGCAACACCGCCAACAACCGCGTGACGCTCTACCGAGAAGACAACTTCGGCGGCCAGACGATGGAGCTGACGGAGGACTGCCCGCACCTGCACGAGCGCTCGAGCCTGCGCGAGGTGCGCTCCGTGCGTGTTCACGACGGCGCCTTCGTGGCCTACGAGGAGCCGCACTACCGCGGCCGCCAGTACCTGCTCGAGAAGGGCGACTACCGCAAGAGCAGCGAGTTCGGGGCCATGAGCCCCACCATCCAGTCGGTGCGCTGCATCCGCCGCTTCTGAATGCCTCCACGGCGGCGTGCCCGGCTCTGTCCTTGTTTTCATTGACGTTCGGTGAATGGATTGTCAATAAAAGATAACATGCAAATGAGCGCAATGCCTGTCTGCTTAAGGTTTGAATGGTAGGACGAAACATGCGTTTGGGATTTGACTCTTAGAATAATAATAGTTTACAGTTATAACGCGCACATATTCATTAAATGTCGAAGATATTCATTCGACGAGAGAAGGACTGTTGTACCGATGTAGGTTATCACGGCTCGATTCATGATGGTTGCTCTTCGGAGCTGCTCTTTCGGGATAGCCGTGTCACTGAGCGATCTCCCTCTCTTCCTCGCGACGTTTCGCCTCTCATGTTGGAAGCATCATCAGGCGTTCAGAGCAGCTCTGAAGAGCAACCATCTTCAGAATGTTCCGCTTGGATTTTACTAAGCTCTTCTATTATAGTGGTGGAAATGCACCGGTACACGACGGTACACGGCGGCTTGCCGTGCCGGCACTTCTCACGACACCAAACACGTGTATGTTGGGGCTTTTCAGAACCGTTCTATTCCCATACAACAATGCTTCCACAGGGGGGAAACAGCAGTATGGGCTGCTGGATGGCGAACGGGTTCCATAGCGACACGTCCACACATTTCGAACATTGGACATATCCATAGTTGGAGTCCACAACTGCACGCTAGTTATATCACAAAATCACAGATTAGTGAATATTTAATTGCATTCTTCCCATAAATATAACCATGAGAGGGCTCATCCACTTCCTAACGAGAGCGCACGTCTACTATGCCCTGCCGAGGTGTCTACTGATTGTCATATGTGGGTTGACTTCGAATTGTCAATAATACGTTTCTTTCACAACATCAAAACGTTCTGAAGAGAGGCACGTTCGAATGTCATTAAATTGTGTTTATGAATAATGGACAACTCTTAACACTATATATACTACAACACGTATGCATTATGGTTATTAATGATTGCTATAATAAATCGGCGAACATTTATTCACGTGTTTTTCTGTCTCATTCCTCCAATTTATTCAACTATGAAGGGAATCGAAACTGATGCCTCAAGAACGTCATTACTTTAATCATTTTAGTTTCATTTGAGAACGACAGGATTTAAGAGTTGCTATATCGGCAAATCGTTCTAGCCATTCACATGACCGATGCTTGATGATGTTTCCAACGTGGGAGGCGAAACGTTGCGAGGGAGAGATGGAGATCGCTCGACACGGCTATCCCGAAAGAACAGCACTGCAGAGCAACCATCAGGGTCAATATGCTCATAAAACAACTTGAAATGGTAAAGCGCCTTAAGCCAGAGGACCCAAGGCACTACAGACCAAATAGTGAAATTATGAAAGACTAAGAATGTTATAAAGTGAAAATATTATATAACGATAAAATGCCCAGTGGCAATTCGCGATAAAAGAAGGCCGGTTTACGGAGGCGTGAATGCCTAATCAACAAATGAGTTTGAAGGATTGTTCTAAAGGAGCAAAGTGACTGAGCGGAGCAAATTTCCACGGGAAGCGAGTCCACACTCTTGTCCACAAACACACAGTCCACAAACATATTGTCTAGGTTAATTGACCTGATACAATTTCCTTCAGAGATCTGGCGTCCTGTCCCAGGTATAGTCCTGCCTCGCGCCCTGTGTCTGCCGCATTACGCTCCTGCTCACCCCGTGACCCTCTTTCTACAGAACGAATGCGGATACCGATAGATAGATGTTTATTATTACAGCAGAAAATACTTAGTGAGCTTGCAAGCTCTTTAGGGGAATCCTTCATTGACACGACGAACACGCGAATTGACTAAATTAAATATACAAATTCACGCGTTAACACAACAATAATGAATGAACTCTTTTACAATGATACGTCTTATGTACGAGTAAGTGGTCGTAAGAATAACATTAACAAAATACATCCATCACGACACTCGCCCCCAGTATTCCATTGCTGCAGGGAGAGCGAGCAGACTGCATGGCCATGCTGCTGTGGCGAGGCGACGCAGCCCGGAGCGTCAACATTTTTGACGGCCGTAGACGTTCCGTTACACTCGGCGCTCTCGATACCCGATATGCTACCAGCTTTTTTGGCAACGAATTGGCTCAAATATATAATATCAGAACAGGTACAGTCCCAGGGGTTGGTGTGGCCATACTTTATATTACATGATACACAACATATACCACTATTGTGTTTTTGTTTGTAAAATCTTTGATTGTAATTTTTAAAAATACATGACATGCAAACTACAACGCATTGTTCCGCAATCTAATCTGCGCTGTGCTTGAAGCTTGGTTTGACACCTCCGTGCACAGCAACAACAGCAAAGACAAATATCACCCGTATAGCCTTAACAGCCTGTAGGGTCAAGTGCTATTAGCAAGCACCTATGAAGGTTGACACGGCACAAGAGGGGGTGGGTATCCAGCACCACGCCCGGCCGCCTTTGTCTCCTTCGGGGCAATTTTTACACACTGCACTAGATACTCGTTCGAGGCTGAATAGATCTAGGAGGGGCCCAGGACCGTTTAAGAAAATCGTCGCTAGTGTTGGCGGTGAGCGGGATTCGAACTCGAGTCGCCAGGTTTGTAGTCCAGCGCGATGACCATTGAGCTACCGCTCCCCACAGCAGTGCTG
>JAZEWU010000011.1:3957012-3969117 GCA_036362915.1 Geotria australis | reverse complement strand
CGGACGAGCCGGCCACAGATTATCGGGGGGACCGACAAGTGCACCACATAGGTGCGCGGGATGGTGTTGGGGCCGCGCGGGATGGTGTTGGGGCCGCGCGGGATGGTGTTGGGGCCGCGCGGGATGGTGTTGGGGTTCGCGGGGGATGGTGTTGGGGCCGTCGATGCTCAGGGCCGCCCGTGGAGTCCGTCGGCCGTGGCATGACAGACGTTTATTACTGATTATACAGTATACTGATCGAATTCGATTCGATCCTTCGCAACGTGATGGTTATGACTATTTCCCATTCTTCTTCTTATTTGCGATTCTTCGAAGCGCGATGTTAAATTACAGTTTCCCATTTTCTTACACAGCCCCTTGCATTTTCATTGAACTCCGCAAGGTCTTTTGAGCTGCAGAGGTTGGGTAGTAGACCACTGTTTCCCATTGCAAGAAGTTCTTCTTTAGTTGCAGACAGCCCTTCAACATTTAGAGATATAATGGTCAGCGCTGGCCTTAAAGGCGGGCATTGACCTCTCTTCTTGCGCCAGACTGAGGGGCTTCTGGCATTTGTTGCGCTTTTGGACATCGTTGTCTTTCAGCTCGGCTTCGAAGTGTTTGGTAGAATTTGCAGGTAATACCAAGTATTACTTGACAGGGATCGCGACGTGAACGCTTCGACCTTGAGCCCCAGTATACTGATGTAGGTGTTCACGGCTCGATTCATGATTGTTCTTCAGACCTGTTCTTTCGGGATAGCCGTGTCACTGAGCGATCTCCAGCTCTCCCTCGCGACGTTTCGCCTCCCACGTTGCGAGCCTGATGCTATCCCGAAAGAACAGCCCTGAAGAGCAACCATCATGATTCGAGTCGTGAAAACCTAATGCGGGACACCGCTTCTTGGCCACGGTCGTGGCACCCGACGAGGCACGGGTAGCGGCGCCGCGGGGGTGGACAATAAAGTGTCGGTGGACTCCTCTCCTCCCTCACCTCTAGCCTACCCCCTATCGCAAAGGTCGCTTCTCATCCTGAGACGCACTCGTAGTAGGGCCGGACGAGGTTCTGCATTGCAGAACGGTTTATCCACCGTAACGCACCGGCGTGGCCGAATCCGAGAGATCCCGCAGCCACGATCCGCGCTTGTGTACCCTTTAGCACCTCGGAGAACCAGAGCGAATCTCGCCTCATCACTCCGTTATAGACTCGTAGACAACCGTGGTCTTAGTCACGACACGAGGGTCAATCATTAACCCAAGCTTGATTAAGCCGAGGCGCCACACAATGGCAGCCCGAGCGATGGTGCTCGCAAACAACACCACATGACCTGCCGGGGTCACTGGGCCATGGGACCTCCCTGTTCCATAACTCGACACCTACAGCAGTACATTATTATGATTATCTGCTTGACTATCTGGGCAAGGTGACGGTTGGTTCATCAGCAGTGTGGCGGGAAGGCCACAAGCCCACTGCCAAGTTCAGTGAAAAGGCACTCGTCGGTAATGTGTGACGGTCTGTCCCTGATCACCGCCACAGCGTGGGTTGTCACGTTGGCCTCAGCTGTAGAGGTTGGCTGCTGGCTCTATGATTGGCGTGACAGGTCGAATCCAGGCAGATGCACAGTCTGGGTTAGCATTGAGGAAGTGGTTCATGATGTGTTGTCAAGCATTTGTGGAGCAACGAGCTCGCTGCTCTGGCGGAACCAACCCGGGCACCCACCCAGGGGCTTGTCCCCCGCAGGGCGGGCGGTTCTGATTCGTGTTCTAAAGGTTCCAATTTTTTTTTGCACTCTTCCGTCTTAACGTTGATTATGTTTACCCTTAATATGATTAAGTTGTTTGCACTATCGCAATGCACAGTCTTAACCTTTTATATGGTTATTTGAAAATAAACATGTGCAATGCTATGTAGTTTTGGACTGTTTTACTTGAAAAATGTGTGCAATGCTACGTGTAAATGTTTTTTTGTTAGTTGATTTAAATTTTGCTTATTCATGTTTTTTATAACTAATTTTATATTTATATATTTTAATTGTCAGCAATTAGCATGTTTGTCTCGCAGGAGTCCCGTAAAGAGCTTGCAGGCTCAGAGTATTTTTCTGCTGGAATAATGAACATCTATCTATGAGGTAGCGGTTCGTCTGCCTAGAGACGGGGTCGGCGAGCAGGCGCCGGCATCGGGACGGACCCCCTAACCTGGTGGCCGTCTCCCCAGGGCCCCTTGGGCCCAAAGAGCCTGGAGGGACAGGGGGATGGTCATGGTTCACCTCTTTTTACTCTTGATGGGAACAGGATCACGGTGGCACGGTGAGTAGCGCTCCCACCTCACAGCAAGAAGGTCCCGGGTTCGTTTCCCGGCCGGGGTGCCTTTCTGTGTGGAGGTCGAGTTTCTCCGACAGCGGTACAGACCTGATCAACGCAGTTTTGGTTTTGGAAACATTTCTCCTGATTTATGCCCTATACAATGTTGTAAGAGTACACAGATCCTGTTATCCACAATCTTATTACTGGTGACGCTTGTTATACGCAGGAGCTGGAGGGTCCACGAACATCCTTATCCCCGCCCTCCCTCCGCAAATAGTTGGAATAAAAATCATAGAGGACATGGTGGCTTAACAGGATCCGAACTATGACCCCCCCCTCACGATGCCAACCAACAGTTCTATATATGAATGAAAAGGAGGTAATTGAACAAAACTTTCAAGCAAACAAGTGGTTTTAATAAGTTTAATGGTAAATATATTCATGTAAACACATTGGTAAGTTTATAACTTCAGATTATCAAAAATAGATGGAATGACGTTTATGGACAACGATCAATACCATCTGGATGCGCACACGCGGTCCGCACCCACGTGACACGCCGCGATGCTCGCTGCGCGTGTTCACTCGGACGCCCGTGGCACCTGGGTCTGTCCCGTGACCTGTCGGCGAGCCTTCGACGCTGCGTGATGGCCTTAAGGTCCACTTGGTCCAGCACAGGCGCCGTGGTGATGTCACCGCCACTCGGTGGCGAACGGCGGTTGTTGTTACTTGTGCTGTTCACTGCGTGTCCACTTGCGTACACTCTCTCGTTGCGCCTTGACTTGTCGTTTGCGCGTATTGGACGCCTATGTTTTTATTTAAAAGGCGTACATTGCACAGCGGAGCCTCACTGTGCATCGGCACTGTTTTGACCCTGGTCGGCCAACTCTACGCATGAGCGCGTGTCGCGTGGGAGAGAGAAGCAAGGCTCAAAGCTCCTCAAAGAAAGTCAAGATGTAATCACGCTTCACAACCATCTCAGGATTACTGCAGGCACCCCGATACGAACCAACATGACCACCTGCAAGCATTGCTAAAGATTGATGAAGCATTGCTAGCTTTGTCTAAAAGTTGACAACTAATGCGCGTCCTAGCTAGCGGGTGCGTTAAGTAGCCGGTGTCTCCCCATCACAGTCGCGGGTCTTTGTGAATTCAGAGCTGTGACGTTGACAACGTCCACGGACCCGTCGTTCCACAACGTAACCCTTCAGCTGAACTTAATCGGCGTGACAACTAAACCAATACCATTGCTTGTATATTTGCTTCTTCGTTGAACAAGGTTGCATTTATACTGGCAGTATGTAGCATAGTTAACCGCTTGTTGGACCGGAAATTTCCCTATCATTGTTTTGAACGCAGCCATAACGAAGTAATCGTCAGGCAGCTGCTATATAGGGTGCGCATTGAATCGTACAAACCGGTTGAACCCATTGTGCTGATAAATAATAACATTTCTATGGGGACGAAGCTAAGAGTCCGGATTGGTACGTTGTACCAGTTTCCATGTACGCATCGGAATGTTGGACATTACCACCAAGTGAGGAAAAGAAAATTGAAGCAACTGAAATGTGGCTCTTTAGACGCATCTTGAAGATATCCTGGACAAGTCACACCTCAAATTAAGATATTTTGTCAAGAATGGGATGTAGAAGGATGTTGTTGAACGGCATTAGAATGAGCCAGTCGACGTTGCTCGGGCATATTATGAGGAAATTTTAAATCTGGTTAAAACTGGACTAATTGAAGGAAACAGAGATCGTGGACGACAGAGATTGACTTCTGTTAAGAGTGGAACATCAAAGAGCTGAAATTTGTGGAAGACCATTGTCACCAACGTCCTGTAGGATATGGTACCTCCAAGAGGAAGAAATCCCTTTAGGGTTTTCCCACATATTCCTTAATTATTGTGCCTGCTTTTGTTCATAGCCTGACCACAGCAACATCGTATGCTTTGATCACTGCCTGATTAAAGTTAAGACTTTATGTTGGCCTTCTAGATCACAGTGGAGGTACATTTTCGCGCACATCCTAACCTGTACTCTCAAAAATATATTCAAAGTCGTAAGAGTCTCGCCAAGTCCGTACGCCTACTGTCATCGTATACACGTTTACCATCGCAACTTGCCACTTCATGAACTGGTGTTTGACATTCATCGGGACATTCCAATAAAAGTAGGCCAAGAGTAAACATTTAAATGTAATGGTACATAATATAGCAGTATGAAAGAGAATAAATGACTGCAAAACCCGGTACATCGCTCTAACAAAGCACAAGTAAGTATATAAGCCAGTTTTGTATACAGTTGCATTCATGTCATTATCATTGGATTTCTACTCATAAGCTCAATACTAGGATACGCAATAAAGTGGTACCTACCTATACCTGTGACCACACAATGAGGTGTCTAAGTTGGCACTCGATAACGTCGCAGCGGTTTTATAATGAAACAAAGTGAACAGGTTGAAATTGTACTACAAAACAGCACGCACATGTGCGAGATGAAAGGCAAGCTACACAGATCGGCGCGCACTCTGTGCTGCTCGGAGATCGCGACGTCAAGGTGGTTCACAGTCGATGCCATTAGGTTATTGGAAGTAGTGGCGTTCATTTGCTGTATAGGTGTGGCAGTTGGATATGAATGCTTACAAGGAACGTCCTCGATGTTCTCTATGACAACATCTTTGACGGCCGTATTAGTTTCACAACTGGCGCCATTATCTAATTCCGGGTGTTTTTTCAGCCATTTTGCTAGATAAGATATGCTAGCACATGTACAATCCCAGGGGTTGAAATGTGCTTGCGTGTATAAATGTTTTGCACTGCCCGCATTGTAATACGATTTACAGAGACGCGCTTTTCAGCGCAATTAGTGAAAAAACAATTCCCCATTCGAGCAACCCCCCCCCCCCCCCACCGAGTTCTTCATCTTTCAAAACGTGACGTTGCCTTCAGCGTCTCGGTGCTTGGAGGAATCCCAGTAGGAACAGCGTTCAGCTTCTTGCTACTGCAGTCAACAGTGCCAATCTCCTTTACGTCATCTTTGAGCGTGCAGGTGCACACGCCTTCCACGCCGTTGGCGCCGCATGCTTGAGGCACAGCCGAGCTCTGGCAGCAGGTGAGCAGGATGAACAGCGCCACCAGCAACCCCATCGCAGTCACGGGCACGGAGCTCACACGGCCCAACGCTCGCGGCTGCAACAACGACATTACACCACGGTTACGAATTAAACGGCGCCGCATTGTGAAACCCTAAAGCGTACCTGCTCGCGTGGGTACGTCCGCGGGTTCGTTCCGCGCCACGAGCAACTTTACTGATTTGAAGCAATTCATTGTCGCGTATTTCAAATGCGCTCGTGGAAATGTTGCGCGGTCTTGCGTCTGTACGCTACTGCCTGTGACAGGCACATGTGGCCTGTTTAGTTCCAGGCATGTATGCAAGTACTGTAACATTTCCCCCTTGAATACAAATAG
Source organism: Geotria australis (assembly GCA_036362915.1). NCBI lineage: Eukaryota > Metazoa > Chordata > Hyperoartia > Petromyzontiformes > Geotriidae > Geotria > Geotria australis. Next base: position 3,963,366 of record JAZEWU010000011.1, on the reverse strand, counting down.
TAGCTCGGAGTACAATACAGCATCAATTTACAGAATCTTGGCCAGTGTTAATCTTAGCGGATTTTTATTAACACAAATCTAGAGCGACACGTAAATCGGTAAATCGAGCGAAAATAAACGTAAGACATTATTTAAATGTACAACGGCAATACGTATATTTCATCGGGGAGATAACGTGTAATGTATGCTAGAAGTGTGATTTGTGCTGCTATAGAGCATTTAAAGTGAAGTTTATATAACCCTCTAGCTACTATACACAGTTATACCCTGTACATGAGACTGCTTTGATGTAGATTTTAATTTAGCGGTGATAAGTTCATGCATTTGGTCAGTTGATCCTTAAACTTTGAATTGTGATTGCATTTAATCACACTGCCGAGCATCTCGACTGCATTAAGGAGTGAATGCAGACTTAGATTAATCTCCAAGTGACTTCAGGTGTAATACAATGTCACATGGTACATCGAGTATCAAGTGAATGTGCCGTGTTATTTAACTGTTGCCACAATTCACTACAATGTGAAGCTCAGTACGGTATTTATCATTTATGAAACAATTGCACGAGGAAAAACGATACCATCTACCGTTTAAATCTAAAGCAGAAAGCGCGTTATTGGTTGATATAGCATAGTATAACACCATAGGCGGTGCTCATAAGCGTCGCTGAATTGCACATGTTTAAAAGTGTCGTAGATACAAAGATAAACAATAGCAAATCAGTGCAACGGGTACAATGAGTTTTTAGACGGTTCAATCCTCATGGTACATAATTCATAGATTTCAAGTGTGTTAGAATTTACATGTTTGGGATGGATATTCCAAATGCACCGCACCCCCTGGTTACTCTTGAAAATTAGCTGTTCCATCAAGGGACTATCCAGGTGAAATACTTTAATTAGTTTGTTGATTAAAAACAGTTAGTAAAGAGGGCAACTATTTCAGGTGGTCCATAACTTTAAAAGCTGGGAACATTATTATGATTTTTTATAAGTAAATCGTGTGAATTGATATCATGTATAAAGAAAAAGTTTCACAATTCTTTGACCGTGAAAAGGTGAAACCACGCAAACAGAAATTGAGGGCCAACTGTATGCTTTGATAATTAAGGCAATGTACTTGAAACTGCTTAAGCAGAGATATTGATGCTTTGGCATATGCCTTGTTGAGCTGTTTGCTTTTTGGCAACATTTGGTCTAACATTGGGCAGAAAAGGCCATAAAGAAGGCTGTGTCTGGTGTAGGCCAATCATCTTCAAGGATGTCGTATCCATTTTAAAAGCATGCTTGTTTGCATGTTTTACCACAAGCATGTGTGTTTATGGCAAACCTGATGTCTTGTAAAATGTGCCTCTTTGGTGTTTGAACATCTTAACACCTGTATTAACACTTCAAAGCCAAGCTGAAAGACAATGATGTCCAGAAGCTGCCCATCGTGCTTTGAAGAATCGCAAAGAAGAAGAAGAGTGCCAGAAAGAGTAAATAAAGCCTTTTATCTATTTTCATCATGTTTTACAGGCGATAAGGTGCCCACAATGTTCTGAAAGGCAGGAGGCAAATATATATAATATATAGTCTAAAAAAACCAAGATGCTGACCAGGTGAGTGAAGAAAAAAGAAAATAATAAAGTGTAAATTTCGGGGAACAATCATAGAAAAAGAACACGAGAGCACAAAACTAGCGTGACTGAAGATGCAATAATAAACAGTGGAAGCATGAAGGCCGGACGAGGGACATTGGAAACTGGCAAGTCACGTGTGGTAGCTCGAAGAGCACAATAAGGAATCGTAACAAAAGGTAGACAAAGAATTGTGAATCTAGTGCCGGAATATCACAGATATCCACAGATATTCTATTTCAGCTTAGATGGAGATGATGATATTTTAGATATTAGACCACCTTCTAACACCTATTTTCCAACACGAGAGTTGACCGTTGTACTCTTTGGAACTGGTATACGTAGTCCAGAATCTAGAGAAACTGTGCATGGTTTCTGTAACACTTTCCAACGTGCATTTGTGTTCGGAAGTGTTTAATTTATGATAACGTTATTTTTCAAGCCGCAGAATGAGATTGTGTAAAACACAAATGACGTATGTTGCCGCAGCTTGATGTCACGAGTAAGGAATTAAATCCGGAGGGTAGGGAAGGCCAGAGTTTGGACTTGCAATGCCGCAATATAACAACGGCTCAGTGGTTGCCGGTAGCGCATTCACAGCTTTATGCAGAGGTTCGCAGTTCGCATCTGGCAAGCCTCCCTAGTTAATGCTGCCGGTGTATTAAATGTAAAAATGCTATGCGTCGTCGACAGCACAGTAGTTATTAGATATTCCTACTGAAATTGAAACGATGCTTGCCAAGTTTGAGAAATTACCCAATTGGGATTACGCGAATCAATCTTATATTGCCGTCTCGCAGGCACGGTTCCAACCCACAGCGGCAGCTGCTATTGGATTGGAGGTGCCCTTTCAAATGTGATAAGTCGCTTATCGCGAGTAAAACACGCAATAGGAAATTTATGTTAACGTCACTGGGAGGGAGGGAAGGTGCATGCATCATTGTAATAATAATAATAATAATTCAATTTATATAGCGCCTTTCACCCGAGGGTCACAAAGCGCTGCACAAGGGCCGCGAAGAGGTCGGCATGTCAACAACGAAAGACAAAACAAGAAAAACCAAAGCAACAGAAAATAAATGAATAAGGCTACTTTGAATATACTAAAAGGTTGTGCAACTGGCAATCTTAAGAGCGGCAACATTCTGCCAGCGTCCCCTAAGATGGCCAGGGACACAGAGACGGGAAGACAGAGAGACAGACATTACCGAATGTAATTCAACATTCGCAAAGCATATTCATCACCAATATTTGCTTTAACATTACCGAATGTAATGCGCGCTTCTCAAACACTAATCGCGCGCATCAACCTCCCTCAAAAGAAAACACTGACCCAGGGGTGGTTCGGTCATGACTTCTGTCGCTGATGATCATAAGCCACACCCTCTGTGTTTTTTTTCCACTACGCGTTTCAAAACAAAACAAAGATCCCCGTATAACCCCAACAGACTGCAGGGTCAAGTGCTGTTAGCGAGCACCTATGCAGGCCAGAAGGCGCACAATAATCTACTCACACACAACAGGCAACACTCTGGGTCGCGCCTTCCATCGCCACCTCCGCCAGCACTTCCTCCCTGGCCACCATCTTTGGCTGGCGCTTCCTCACGCCGCCTCTCTCCGGCTTGCCTTCCAAGTTTTGGGTAAACCTTTCGTAATTGTTGTTGGTTTTCTCTATAGTAAGTCTCTATAGTAACACTATTTACAATAGGTTTTGTTCATATTACGTCATCTCTACGAGATGTATAATGGCCCCATGGTATCGACATGCATTTGTGCGCCGCCATCTTCACAATGTCCGTCAGCCTTGTCCATACACCTCCACAATACAAATCTACTGCTGGATGAAGGCCTCCGATGCAAAGTGAGTAATGGGGTTTTTACCGACATTTCACCTCGAGGGCTGCAGATGATGTGGGGAGGAACTGGGACCAGGTGACACGTGTCACTAGCCATGGATGTGAATATAATAAAATGTAATTTTAATAAAGGTTTCATTTTATAATCGCATAATTCATTTATATGCCAACTCACAATGAGGCAAATGTTGTAATCCGCAGTTTTTTTTTATGGGCGGCACGGGAAACCAGACAAACAAGAAGGCAGCTGGAACCAGTGCCCCCAATTGCCAAAGCTCTGTGACCTTACATTGGGAGATTTGACCCACTCCATGTGGCAGGAAGCTGGAGTATCTAGAGAAAGCCACACAATCCTAGTGATGATGGAAATGTATCCAAATTGCTGTACTGCCATCATATCCTGGCAAAGCAGGCAATGCCAACCTTGGGTAGGGAATTTCATACATTTGTGTGATCCACCAACCCTTGCCTCCAGTGCTAGATTACGGGCATGCTGCTTAGCCACTCGCGCCTGGCAATAATTGGAAATGTGCCGCCTCATATAACCAACTTGGCCGACTGCTACCCTCAATCATTCTGTAAAGGTGACCACTCACACATTGTAAAGAAATGCACCGTAATTAATTGAATTCCTGAACAGTAATATTCATCATTTATGATTCCAAGCATACACCGTTCGGGGCCTCTTTGTGCACTTAAGAGGTTTTTCTTCATTATTGTCGACGTTTAGGAGTCTTGTAATAGCAGGCAAGACTATGCACTGGTTAAAACAGTTGTTATTTTTTTGCTTGTTTAGCGCTTCATTTAATCGATTTTGTCTTGGTCCACCTTCATGTGTTTCCTTGTTTTTTAACCTTTAAATATGATGCTGCTGTAATTGTTTGTAAATAATTACATGATGCCGATGTTTCCTTTGACCGTAACTGAACACTGCTGCCATAGGTTTATGTTTGTGAAAATACAGGTTGCAATTATTTCGAAATATAACCAAGGGTCTATAATATTCCCACGCGTAAATACATTTTCATATAGACAACGGAAGCATTATTTTAGGGTGTCCTTCGTACAGGACTAACGAGACCGGGAACAGCTTGTAGTTAAATCATACGCACCAGTCAGCAGTTAAAATAATTTACAAATAAAGTTGCTGCCGTGACCCTCGCCAGGACGAGCGGGTTAGAACATGGATGGATTATATACCGCAAGTATATCCAGAAAAATTTAATGTAATTTGCACACAAAGGGCACATGCTATAATTAACAAACCCAGTTTTGTAATAAAATTTGTTCTAGAAACTCCAGAAAAAATATTAAGTTACGGGTTTTTTCTCACCGACAATATTCATACAAATATAAACCAGTACAAGAGACATAGATGTCATGGTATACACAAGTAAAAGAGTAGTACTTTGACAGAATACATTATTTATTAAATGATTAAAAAAACCTCTGGTTTTAAAGGCACAAAAATTGTCTCAATGAAACGTACATTTTTAGCAAATCAACAAGAATTTTCATCATTTAAAACATGTTTCTACGGGACATTTAAGTCAATTTGTCCTTATTTAGATATTCTTTTCAAACATAGCTAAAGTAATATTTAATTTAGCCTCTATAACTTAATATACGAAACTTATTTCTTTACGTGACCTAACGCCTAAAAATAAGTATACTATGTATAATTTAATATAGTCTTAAATTTCAAAAATGAGTGTAAAATTACCGATAACGTTCAGAAAGATGAAATGTCGCCGAGTGCACCGTCCATGCGCGCGTTGTGCGAGCGCTGGTGCCGGCGATAGGACACATATAGGCGGAGAAGGTCCACCTACAAAATGGCACCTGATAAGGGATCGTTCTTGTTCGTATTTCTCTGAACACTATCTAATCAAGCACATTATAGCCACTTCCTGTTGACTAAATTGCTGGCGGGAAAATGAGCCGGCTGATAGGTGGAATGATAGTAAAAGGCTACACAATACCCTGACATGATCAGTTATTATTAAGTGGTGGTTTTATTCCGTTCCAAAAAAAAATTAGGCTACACAAATGGAGAAATGAACGGTCGTGGAAACTGCCGGAATTTCTCAGCCGATTCATGCAGTGATGTGTTGCCTGAAATGTTTGTATGTTCTATGGCAGTCATTTGTGCAGTTCACGACACATGTGCTATGCAATGGCATCCAATTTGTATTCAGTCTCGTGACCCTCAAGCGGTGAGAATTTTATTAACACGACCATTATTTTAATCCCAACTGTTTTGCCGTCTCTAGTCACCATTCTCATCAAGTTTAATGTATCCAGCCTTCTCACCAGTCAAGTCAAAGTGTGTCCCCTCTGAAAGGAGAGACGGACACGAATACACTCATGCAGTTGGGCAAATTCTTATCACGGATTTTGGCAGCGCCACTTGATTTCCTCATTTGACAAGAACACCGTAAGCAAGCTATCGTGAATTATCCCTCAGCACCAACGAATACTCACCCACTCACCCCGGCCCACAATGAGTTTCTGGTTTTGTGTGCTGCGAAAATCGAGCTAGCTCAAGCGTGCCGTGGAATACAAAAACGGTTGAGAAACTCTGCTCTAGACGTTTGAATCGGTTATTTGGAATTAGTCTAACATCATCTACCAACTGACCTAGAGTTTATTTTTGTAATATTGACCATCTTGGCGTTACCCTCTGGCTAGGTTAAAGTGCAACTTGCACGCAAACGGTCTGCGATTCCTTCTCTGACAAACTTCACCAACCCGTACTGTCCAATATGAGGTATGATCCCGTTTCCTCCGGCGCTGGTAGGAAATATATAAATAACAAAATATAATTTCAATGTACTGCTTAAGTAAAATAAGCTCTGTCGTTGTTGACATGTCGTTCTCTCT